>SJYV01056312.1:0-80384 GCA_006410875.1 Neotragus pygmaeus | reverse complement strand
AGCCACAAAAAGAACAAAATGCCATTTGCAGCAACAGGAATGGACCCAGAGATCACCATACTAAGTGAAGTAAATCAGAAAGACAAATATCACGATATCACTTACATATGGAGTCAAAACGACACAAATGAACTTATTTAAGAAACAGACTCACAGCAAGAACAGGCCTGTGGCAGCAAGGGGGAGGGGTGGGGAGTATGGGATTAGCAGAGGAAACTGTTACGTGTTCAATGGATACCAGGGTCCTACTGTACAGGGTGGGGAACTATACTCAATATCCTGCTGCTGCTGCTAAGTCGCTTCAGTCGTGTCCGACTCCATGCGACTCCATAGACAGCAGCCCACCAGGCTCCCCCGTCCCTGGGATTCTCCAGGCAAAAACACTGGAGTGGGTTGCCATTTCCTTCTCCAATGCATGAAAGTGAAAAGTGAAAGTGAAGTCGCTCAGTCGTGTCCAACTCTTATCGACCCCATGGACTGCAGCCCACCAGGCTCCTCCGTCCTGGGACAAACCATAATGGGAAAAGAATATATATGTGTGTGTAACTGCATCACCTGGCTGTAGAGCAGAAATTAACACCACATTGTAAATCAATCACACTTCAATCATACTAATTCAAACAGAAGTTACCTCTCCAGCATAATGTTTCACTCCAAAATTGTTGACTGCAACTCTGGGCTTCACGTAAAAGTGGTTATTCTAAAAAAAAAATAAAAAAAAATAAGGAAACGCCTAATTTCACTTACTGATTTCCTGACAGTATAACTACAACTGCCAGTGAAAACAATTTCAAAATCCACGACATATAAGAGCCTTAGGACACATGATGTGACGCACTTCAAGACCATGCAGCTCTGGTCTGTGTCATTCCAGTAGGTTAAAAAGGTTAAATTTTATACTCAAAGTAAACGTGGGCGTATTCTGACAAGTAGCCTCAAATCTATGCCTTTGGCTTATTTCTATTTAGTTCTGGCAGAGCAAAGCTTCCATTTGAGAGAGAGAAAAAAAAATTCAATGTGAGAGGCACCATGGGGCCAACAGCCCCTAAATCTGCCCTATATCATCTTAATCCACAGATGAGCTGCCCAGACACAATGAGGGGATGGCAGGTGTGGACATACAGCATGCTGATTGTGCAACTTCTCCAATAAGGTGCTATCAGTGGCTTGAGGAAAATGGCTTTCTTCATTGATAAGGGCTAGCAGGCCAAGTTTCTAGAAGAGACGGGGAAAAAAAAGGTTAAATGTGAATTAAACATTGAATTTTTGTCTCTATGTATTTTTCCAGCTCCTTTCCTCTCTACTCTCTATCAAGAGGTAAAAAGGGCATAGTTTCTCAGATTGAAAAATTCAGAATGACACATTATATAAAGAACTCCAAATTCATTGCACACTGCAAACGCTGAACGCCCTGTAATCTGGTGACCAGAACGTTTACAATTGGCCAATCCACTACCAGGATGGCAAAGTTTTTGATGCTGACTTAGAATCTCTGGGAAGTCAATCTGCTCACTCTTGACTCTTATAATATCGACTTCAAAGAGACAATGGGCTTGAAGCAGCTAAGTCCTTAAATTCAACCTTGCACAGTTACAGGTATGTCTCCAAATGGTCCATTGTGTTCTAAACATTCACATCTTTCATGTGCGTGTTCGTACAAGCTCTTTTGTTCCCGTAAATATGAATCAGCCCAGCTGGACACCCTTGGGACTGTAACAATTCAACAGTGTGTTACCTTCTCAATCAAGTCCAGGCATTCTCCATTGTCTATCCAGTCAATATCTTCCCACACTAAGCCTTCTCTGTACAAAGATTAAAGAGGTCCAGGTTGTAGAAAAATATCACTTCACAACTATCCAATGTATGGACTCATTTTCTTAAACATTTTGAAATGCAATTCAATGACTGCTTACCTACTATATTCCAGTTGTTCTAAAGAAAAGATATGCTTGTTGAAATATTCCTGAAGTTTCTCATTTGCATAGTTTATATTGAACTGCTCAAAGTGATTCACCTAAGGGGGGAAACAATCCAACAAGAGCCTTTAGCGCTGTCGCTCTTACATAAAAAGGTAAAGAAAAGGCCAACAAAAATCTGAAGAGAGAACATAGCAGAGTTTGTTTCACGAGATCTGCTTAGGAGGATCCCACTCATTGGAAGCACACCTCAAAGTTTTCAAATCCAAAGATGTCCAAGATGCCAATAGACTTGAAGTCATCTTTGCCTTTGATCCTGCTGTTGATCTTCTTGATCACCCACTCGAAGCAGCGTGCGTAAAGTGCCATGGCCAAGGAGTCCCTGCTGTCTGCCGCCTGCGGGGGGAGGAGACAGAGACGCGGTTTCCCTGACGACTGCAGGGAACCCGGGATGGGCACGTCCATCCGTGCTGCACACAGGAGCCACTCACTCTACATCCACGCAGCCTGTGTCAAGTGAATCAATACCATCCAGGAAAACGCAGCTGTCTCAAGAAAGGGAAACCTGAAGCTTGCTTATTTGCAGCAAGATTCACCTTGAAGCATCAGACTTTCCAATTCAGCGTTACGCATTGAGTTATAAGAAAGAATTGGAACCAATATGTACAGCTCTACATTTGATCAGGTTTATGCCACTAAGTGGGCTTTCCAGGTGTCTCAGTGGTAAAGAATCTGCCTGCCAACGGAGGAGACTAGGGTCCGATCCCTGGGTGGGGAAGATCCCCTGGAGAAGGAAATGGCAGCTCACTCCAATGTTCTTGCCTGGAGTATCCTATGGACAGAAGACCCTGGTGAGCCACAGTTCTTGGGGTTGCAAGAGAGTGGGAAACGACTTGGTGACTAAATAACAACAATGACATGACATTAAGACTTGACTTCACTCATTATCATCTTCTCATATTTTACTTTGTGTACATACAAGTTTTCTTCATGGTATGGTTAGCATTTTTACTTATCCAATCCAGAAACAGCTATTAGATGGGCTAGTGCATGTAACTGCCTCAAGGCAGTTGTAGAAACAAAAATAAATCATACAACATATTGTTGCTTTGCTTTCATTATTAACTTATTAATTATAATGAAACTAATACCAATTAATAATTATTATTATTACAGCTGTTTATTAACTCTTACTCTGCACCAGTCACTAAGTTTTCAGTTCAGGAGCTCAGTTCTGTCCAAATCTTTGTGACCACATGGACCACAGCACGCCAGGCTTCCCTGTCCGTAACCAACTCCTGGAGCTTGCTCAAACTCATGTCCACTGAGTTGGCAATGCCACTAAGTTTTTAGCGTTTATGTATTTTTTACTATCATCCTTATACATGGCAACCCACCCCAGCATACCTGTCTGGAGAATTCCATGGACAAAGGAGCCTGGTGGGCTCCCGTCCTTGGGGTCACAGAGTCGGACATGATGGAGTGACCACTACTTTCACATCCTTGTCCTGGGGCTTCTCTGGTGGCTCAAAAGGTAAAGAATCTGCCTGCAATTTGGGACACCCAGGTTTGATCTCTGGGTAGGGAGATCCTCTGGAGAAGGGAATGGCTACCCACTCCAGTATTCTTGTCTGGAGAATTCCATGCACAGAGGAGCCTGGTGGACTACAGTCCATAGGTTCACAAGGAGTTGGACATGACTGAGCAACTAACACTTTATTTTCATCCTTGTCTTACAAAGGAGGAAACTGAGGCACAGTGAATAAATTCCCCAAGACGAGAATATAATAAGCTGAAGACTCAGGACCCAGACTCAGGAAATCTCCCCCAGTCCCATTTCTCTTAAAGATTCTGCTACGCTGTCTGTAAGATGACCACTGAACCACTTTGCCTATCCCCTCAATGTGGATGTCTTATTTTGATCCTGAGCCAAAAGCATTCAAATGGATTGCTACAATTACTTATTCGAATCAAAGCCATGGATCGGCAGACCCAGAGGCATCTTTAGAAGTTGCTCTGAGGGCCACACATACCTGCTGAACGTTGAGAGGTGTAAGGATCTCCTCCCCCCGGAGGAACATGGACCTCTGGGTCAAGGCGTCCGTGAGCTGTGTCGGGTCCAGCCCAAGCAACTCTGCAGACCTGCCCAAGGCTGGGGAGGAAGGACAAGGNAGGTGGCCAAAGTACTGGAGTTTCAGCTTTAGCATCATTCCTTCCAAAGAAATCCCAGGGTTGATCTCCTTCAGAATGGACTGGTTGGATCTCCTTGCAGTCCAAGGGACTCTCAAGAGTCTTCTCCAACACCACAGTTCAAACGCATCAATTCTTCGGCGCTCAGCCTCCTTCACAGTCCAACTCTCACATCCAATACATGACCACAGGGAGCCGGGCTGGCGCACTAAGCACAGGCGGCTGCGAGAGCCGGGCTGGTGCACTAAGCACGGCCGAGAGGAGCTACGCCACGTCCAAGGTCAGGGGCGGCGGCCTAGAGTGCCAGGCTGCTGCAGGGCCTAGAGGAGCTATCCCACATTGAAGGTCAGGAACAGTGGCGGTAAGGAGATACCCCTCATCCAAGGTAAGGAGCAGCGGCTGTGCTTTGCTGGAGCAGCCGTAAAGAGATACCCCACACCCAAGGTAAGAGAAAATTTTATATACAGAATGGATAAACAAGATCCTATTGTATAGTACAGAGAACTATCTTCAGTATTCTAGAATAAGCCATAAAGGAAAATATGAAAAAGAATCTGTATACATGCACACATATATAACTGAATCACTTGGCTGTACAATAGAAACTAACATATTATAAATCAACTATACTTCGAGTTTTAAAAATCTCTACACTTGCAGGAAAAAAAAAAGGAAGGTCTTCAAAAAATAAGTTCACAGTAGCATAAAACTGCAAACTGTTAAGATAAAAAATATCAAAAGATGCTCCATGAAAAAAATTCTTGGTTAAGCTCTGAAAATACAAAGATTACATATGAGACATGAAAGCAAATGAATAAAGTGTGTTTTCTGTATGAACCAATTTGTGACTTCTTCACTCTCAAGTTTAATTCTAAGTGAATTAGGAGAGTGGTGACGAGCATCAATCACGTGCCATGGGGTAATGTAATGGCTGGAACCAAATAACACCAACCAGCACAGGTGTGGCCACTCACCCCTGCCAGCAAGTCTCCATTCACTGTTTACTACTGTCCTATTTGCAGTCTTAAAGTAGCCACTTTAAGACTTTTCTAAAATTTTTTTATTGAAATACAGTCGATTTACAATGCTGTTAAGCCTCTTTATAATTATCTTTTCTCAACAACATGGCTCAAGACTTTAAAAAAAAAACAAACCCTGGGAAAATCTCAGTACAGTTCAGAAGTGTGAAACAGCAATTTAGCTATAAAACTGGCACAAAGTCATACAAAATGTTTTAAATAAAGTCTTTAATAAGCTCATAAAAAACAGGTGATTGTGAAAATGTGAGGAGGGAGGGGAGTGATGACAAATACATAATACAATCCCAACCACTAAGGTCAGAAGGAAGCCAGGCTTTTCACAGTGGAAGCAAACAGGGAAGAGGAGTGAATTTCAGGTACAAAAAGTAAATCCACTCAGGGTCTCAGCTGTGAGGCGGGGGCACCATCTAAGGAAGCCCAGGGTCCTCGGGTGAGTCGTGAATAAATGGACTGAATAAGATGGGGTGGGAGGGAAGGTGTCTGAGCAAATTACAAGGGAAGGATCAATCCTTTGAAAATTTATTATGTAATTTTATATTAGGAGAGATTATAGCATTGTATAATATAAAATTAGCTTCTACTCCCGAATTTTCCAACACTGAAAGAGACTGAAGTTTTCAAAATGTGACAAAATCAAGGTATAAAGTCAGTCTTTTAAAATTTCTACTGGGGCATAGTTGATTTACAGTGTTGTCTTAAGTTTCGGCTGTACAGCACAGCCAATCAGTTATACATATACATATATCTACTCTTTCCTGGATTCTTTTCCCATATAGACCATTAGAGTTTCGAGCAGGGTTCCCTGTGCTATACAGTAGATCCTTATCACTTATCTGTTTTATACCTAGTAGCGTGTATGTGTCAATCCCAGTCTTTTCATTCATCCCTCTCCCCGACCCCCCGGTGACCATAAACTTATTTTCTACAGTTGTAAGGCTTTCTGTTTTGTGGATAAGTTCATTTGCAGCCTTTTTTTAGATTCCACAAATCAGTGATGTCATGTGACATTTGTCTTCCTCTGTCTGACTTACTGCACTCAGTATGACAATCTCCAGGTCCATCCATATTGATGCAAATGGCATTATTTCATTCTTTTTTTATGGCTGAGAGCCCTCTAAATCTTTATAAGGTCAGAATCATGAGCAGAGAACGTAGGGGTAGATGGGTTCACACTGTTAAAAACACGGCTACACCCAGTAAAACCTACATGGTCAGGAAATCCCACTCCTGGTAGATGGTTATGAACACCATTACCATTTAATATTTGTGAAGTCAAAAGAATAAAGAGATTATCACTCAAAGACTCTTGTTATCCTCCTCACATTTCAACAGCCATCATTCTGGTAGGTCAAACGCAGGCAATAAAAATAAATTAGTTGTTACTATTTTCTTGAAATAGCTTTTCATTCTGACTCAGCAATTTATAGTGCAACCTAGAAGACTACAAAGAAAAAAAAAAGAGCTAAGAAATTTAGTCTG
Organism: Neotragus pygmaeus; assembly: GCA_006410875.1. Classification (NCBI taxonomy): domain Eukaryota; kingdom Metazoa; phylum Chordata; class Mammalia; order Artiodactyla; family Bovidae; genus Neotragus; species Neotragus pygmaeus. Next base: position 73,759 of record SJYV01056312.1, on the reverse strand, counting down.
TGTTCACTGTCTCTCCCCAGGAAAAACTGGATCCCCTAAGAATGACTCAGGATCCTTTACAGGTACATATTTATAGTAATGTCAGGTGGTATCAATGAAGAATTTTTAAAATACATAAATTCTCAATGAAATAAGCAAAATTCCTAAAAGGTCTTATTGCCAGAGTATGTTGACATTAAAGCTGATAAAAAGAATAATGATCTTTTTTTAGTACCTGAAAATACCAGAGGTGACATTTTCATATGTAATTCACAGGAATAATTTCTCTCTGTTAACATTTTAACACAGTCTGTACACAAATGTTCTTGAGTCCCAATAAAATGTGGTCCCTTCCCTTTCTTCAATCCTGAAACCTCTGGGAAAAGGAGCTTTATGGAATTAAAAGTAGGAAGATACAAATTTCAATGGTACTTGATTTTGGAAGGAAATTGAGACAAAGCTATGGTTTTTCCGGTAGTCATCTATGAATGTGAAAGTTGAACCATTAAGAAGGCTGAGTGCCAAAGAACTGATGCTTCCAAATTGTGGTGCTGGAGAAGACTCCTGAGAGTCCCTTGGACTGCAAGCAGATCAAACCAGTCAATCCTAAAGGAAATCAATCCTGAATATTCATTGGAAAGATTGATGCAGAAGCTGAAACCCCATTCCTTTGACTACCTGATGCAAAGAGCAACTCACTGGAAAAGACTATAGTACTGGGAAAGATTGAGGGCAGGAGAAGGGGGCAACAGAGGATGAGATAGATAGATAGCATCACCAACTGAATGGACGTGAATTTGAGCAAACTCTGGGAGATAGTGAAGGACAGGGAAGCCTGGCATCCTGCAGTCGGACATGATTTAGCAACCGAACAACAGGAGACAAATTACATAATAAAACAACAGCATAATCTATCCCAGTCATCCTAATTTCTTTAACAGAATATAGCGATTATATAGACGGCTTGCTCACTACCGTCTCCTTGTTGCTGGAACAGCGCCTGCCTGGCACACAACCGATGCTTAAAAACGCTGAAGACAATCAACTTTAGAGCCGTAAGTGTTCAGTGTCTCTTTAACCACCTGTATCACTCTTGGTTACAGAGCGCTATGCAAGACAAAGATGAGTTGGCTGGTACTGATATAATACTTTATACTCCTGTATTATAGAAATTATGATTTGATAAAAGTGTTAGTCACTCAGTCGTGTCAACTCTGTGCAACCCCATGGACTGTAGCCCACCAGGCTCCTCTGACCATGGAATTCTCCAGGCAAGATTACTGGAGTGGGTTACCATTTCCTTCTCCAGGGCATTTTCCTGACCCAGGGATTAAACCTGGGTCTCCCACATTGCAGGTGATTCTTTACTGACTGAGCCACCAGGGAAGACTTATGATTTGGTGATATAATCATATAATCATTAAAACTGACATATTCATTGTAAAAATATTCTAACAGAATCATAAAGAATAAAATAAAACCCTAGAATTCTGCTCAACACTTTTGAATTATTTTAGCATATTTTCTGCATACATACTATACATACATGACATATATACGCTTACTTTTCAAATGAAAGATTATATCACGCTGTATTATGCTTTCCTCACTTATAGAGTAAACAAGTTTTTCCTTACTGTTAAACATACATGATCATGGTTTTGCAAGCTACAATGGATCTTAAAGATATAATAAATTATTTGAGCCATCCCCCAACTGATTATATTTTTGTAGGTTTTGGAGGAGAGAATTTCACTTTTTTATAGAAAAGAATATTTTTCCTCCTTTCTGAGAAGTAGCACATTATTTTCTTTTTTCTGGCTACACTGCTTCAATCTTCCAGAAAAAGGCTAAATAAGAGCAAAAATCACATGCTCCTGATTTCAATGAATACCAGCTAAGTCTTCACTGACATTTCTGATGGGTCAACACTAAAAAGTAATTGCAAAGCAAATATTTAAGAATCTATAAATAGAATTCCTCTAAGTCTGTTGTGTACATTCATTATGTCAATTTCACGTCTAAACTTTTCTTCCCTTCTAGATGACGTGTCCTTTCATCGCAGGACCAAATTTCAAATGCCAAAAACCTATCATTTCAACTTAAAAATAAAAACTAGCAATCACTGAAAGGGGGCCAAGCTCCACGAGTTTCCTTGTAGCCTTCAGAAGCAGCACACAGTTTTGAATCAGAAAACGATGCCCCCAGAGGAAGCCATCAGACTACCTTCCCCGGGCACTCCTAGGACTGGGAAGGGCCTCACTGCCCACTGCATCCTGGCGGCCAGTGAGCCGCTCACTGTGGGTCTGCAGTGACTCTGTAACTTGGATAACAAGGAGTCTCTTATCGCAAACATCCAGTTTCTAGCACAAAGTGAATGGAGGAAGCTTGTGTAGTGAAATAAGTCTCGGGCATCAAAAGAAAATTGGGACAAAATTTTAAATAAATACTTAAACATTTCATAAAATTCAATTAGCAGGGCCCAATCCTGTACTGCCTAGGGTAGATACACAGCAATGGTGCTTGTTGGCAGAGGTTTCTTGGTTAACAGATTGAAGAAAGGAGAGATGACAGAGACATCGCTTTGCATTATACATGGCAGAATGTGACATCTTTAAAAGGAAGGCTGAGGCGAAGGTGATCATGATACTCTAAGCCTAGTCTGTTTTAATTTTCATTTCAGTTTAAGGGCACATACATTAGACATTGGGAAATGACGTGTGATATATATCCATTTAAAAATGTACTTTGATTCCATTCCAGAAGGTATTCTCATGAGCAGTCTAGAAGAGCAAACGGCGATACGGAACTGAGTTGTTGACAACTAGAAAGACAAATCTAGGTGCACAGAAATCAGGGGCTACCTACATGCCTCCCGGTCAGAGTCTCAGATTTGAAGCTAGACTGTGTCTTGATACTGGTTCTGTTAGGTGTTGTGTGTGGTTACGCTGGTCACCAACCTCTCTGAGTCACAGAATACAGACAACCGTATTTCTACCCTCACAGGGTCGTTAGAAGCAGAGGGATGGTTGAGTCCTCATAGTAAGCACTCAATCAGTGTTAGCTCCATTTATGAAAGAACTCTATCTACAGACTCCAACTGCTGAAGGAGCAACTCCAGCAAGGAACAGACCACACTGATGAAATCTACTGGCCACACTCAACCATGCCCAGGCTTCCTAAATTCAGTCCTTGGGGTATTCAAGAACTGCAGGATACAGCAGGGGTCCACACCAAAATGTCTTAAGATGACCACTGTTTGTGCAGTAAGAATCATTTACCAGAATCAGGCTATGAGAACAGGATGAGACCCAACAGTCACCTGGTCTAACCGTCGACAGATTTCTTTTGAACTGTGGAATCAATTACTTAAAACAATTTTTAATCGTAAGCCCTGAAACAGACGATCTGCTTACTCCAGTACCAAACCTGTGATTTTTCTTTTGTTTCATTTTTCTGAATGCTATTCCAAGCCAATCCCCATCTCTCCTGAATGCAGACATTCACCCATCTTCTAAGAGAGAGGAGTCCCTTCCAGGACTTGGAATAAAAAGAAAGGACCTATTCTCACAGAGCAGTACAAATGTGATTATTAAAAAATTTTTTAAACAGAAAATGAAAGTTGTCAATATCATTCTTTTTGTGTGTGGGGGGTGGGGGTGGGGGTNAGTTGCTCAGTCATGTCCAACTCTTTGTGACCCCATGGACTGTAGCCCACCAGGTTCCTCCATCCATGGATTTTTTTAGGCAAGAGTACTGGAGTAGCTTGCCATTTCTTTCTTCAGGGGATCTTCCCAACCCAGGGATCGAACCCAGGTCTCCTGCATTGCAGGCAGACAATCTTTAAAAAATAACTGCAATATGTCTTTTCCCTTAAATTCTCTCTCCACTTGAAACAGATATTTCTAGCAGTGAATGGACTCCAACTTTGACAATGGCTACAAACAGATGTGGTAAAGAACCCTCCTGCCAATGCAGGAGACGTAAGAGAGGTGGGTTTGATCCCTGTGTCAGGAAGATCTGCAGCAGAAGGAAATGGCAACCCACTCTGGTATTCTTGCCTGGAGAATTCCATGGTCAGAGGAGCCTGGAGGGCCACGGTCCATAGAGTTGCAAACAGCATGCACATAGCTCAAACAGATGGGAGACTACAGATAGGATGTTTTTTCTTTAAAAACTGTCAGGTTTTCCTAGTTCTCTACAGGTTGTACTTTAAATGATTTCATTGCAAAATGCTTCCTTGATATGGGGGAAATTTTAATAAGCCTTTTGGTTATGTAAATGTGTTATAATACCTAGGAGACAGGCATTTTGCATAATAATATGTTTTAAATAAGTTTCTTCCTTTCTCCATGAATTTACATGTCTGCCGTTTTATCATTTTATTTTATTTAACTTGGAGGCTGAGCTGTGACTGGGCAAAAGGGAAGTGAGATGGGGACTTATTTTCCTCTGTTTAGCCTTGGCAGATTAAGGTCAACGCAGCAGGGGGGGCATGGGGTCGGGGTGTGCACAGACTAGGGGCGACCTGGGTAAGGACAGTCTTATTGACAGAGGATGAACTGCCCTCTGAAATACAGAAGAAGACTCAGCAAGGAGTGCCCAGCAAGGGACAAGTCTTGTCCTATGCATCCTGAGAGCAGCAATATGTAGCCTGGAGTTGGAGTCATTCTTGCCCATGTGGTGCTTTCTGGAAGTCGTGTGAGACAGCAGAGCTTGGATCCAGCTATGCTCTGAGTCATATGCTTGGTGAGACAGCTGTCCAGGAGAGAAACAGCCACCCCAAGAAAGAGAGGCTGCATATGAGGGGCATAAGAAGCTTCCAAAAAGTTCTCAGTAACCCAGTGCAGATGGGTGGGATAGGGTAGAACTCCAATTCCCAGCAATACATGGGGAATGTTGCTGCTGCTGCTGCTGCTAACTCACTTCAGTTGTGTCTGACTCTGTGCGACCCCATAGACGGCAGCCCACCAGGCTNCCAAACACCAACACCATCATGGGGTAACAGGCTCACAACTGCTCAAGGGGTGAGATAAACACACGTGGTCCCAACAAATTCTAAAGAAGCAGTCCCCATTGAGTGTCGAAAGCTGGGAGGTTGTGAACGAGGAATTCTGCAGAAAACACCATGAATGATTAAGTGCATGTAATAAAGGAGAGGAAATGACTCAGAGATGACACCATCCATGCCCGACTGGATACTGCAGGGCCTGGGGAATCTCCATCGATCGAGACCAATCACTGTAACTCCATTCCCTCTGCAGGTGATAGGGTGGTTGGTCATGGGAAAGGGTCAGGATTCCAGCCAAAGAGACTTAAAGTCAAGCATGCTGAGGGCTTCTAGGGAGACCTGCATGTGCATGCGGTGTGTGGGTGGCTAGGGTACGCGCACACACACACACGTGCACACACACACAAGACCAAGCAGAGTGTTCCCCCGACTGCAGATGACAAATACCTGCGATGCCACACCTTTCTGGAGATCAGAAAGCAAAAGCCAAGATAATCAGAGAAGCGCCCAGAGGCAGTGGCTGAACCCACAGCCCTGACTCCGCCCTGCCTTGCTGCCTGAGATGATAAAGGCCCACGCAAGGGACACCAACTCGAGCCACCTTTCCTGTCATCGGCAACCAGAACCTCTCTAGTGTGGGGCTGCACGTTCGTCTCCGCATCGCTGGTACCAGCCAAGCCCAGGAGCTGGCTCACAGGAGGCATTTAGCAGGAAGGAGTAGCAGGAAGTAACAGAAAGTTGCAGGAAGAAAATTTAAATAATTCTTTGATATTTGAAAATACATATACCATCTCCCTAGCAGTTAAATTTTGTTAAAACAAAACTGAAAGTGACAACTTCTCTAGTTACAATGTATGAAACAGAAATATTGTTTTACAGGGTCCCCAAACTCATCTCTGTATCTTCTAGCACACAGAGGGAGCTGGCATTTCAACCTCCCTTGTATGAAGGACAGTGATCAGTAACCAGGAATGAACGTGGCCAACTGAACAAGACAGCAGCTAAACTGAGCCAGAGGGGTGTATGTTGCTTCCACATCGGGTGGCTAAACCCCCTCAAGGTCCTCTGGGCTCCCTATCTTACCAGCCTGGCATCTGGGTGCCTCAGGATGGCAACTCTCCAGAACAAAGTGATGGGTATGACAAAGTCAGGGCTCTCACCTTCCCATATGGGGCTGTGAAAGTTGCTCAGTCACGTCCGACTCTTTGCGACCCCATGGACCATACAGTCCATGGAATTCTCCAGGCAAGCCCCTGTTACGCAATCAGCACAGCTATGGCCCTACCGTGATGAACATGGTAACCATACAGCCGTGGAGAAGAGGCTGTTCGAGGTGGATGGCAAAGACTCATCAAAGAGAAGAAAACCCAAAACTTGCACTGTCCTCTACCAGCCCAGGATACTGATCTATCTCTAGGCTTCAGCCTCTATTTTTTCTCACTGTGGTGAAATTTTTTCAAGCATCGTCGGTAAGTACATCTCTGTTAAAAATTTGGGGTATAGCTGCTTCACAATGCTGCCTTGGTTTCTGCTGTACAGCAAAGTGAATCAGTTATGTGTATACACACCCCCTCCCTCTTGGCCATCCTTCTCACTCCCATCCCGCCCCATCCCTTTAGGTCATCACAGAGCGCTGAGCTGAACTCCTGTGCTACAAGAAGGTTCCCACTAGCTGTCTGTTTTACACATGGCAGTGCACATGCGTCAACCCCAATCCATCCCCACCTCGAAAAATGGTACCGGTTACCCGGTGGCACTAGAGGCAAAGAACCCGCCTGCCAATGCAGGAGACATAAGAGATGGGGGTTCAGTTCCTGGGTCGGGAAGATCCCGTGGAGGAGGGCATGGCAACCCACTCCAGTATTCTTGCCTGGGGAATCCCATGGGCAGAGGAGCCTGGTGGGCTACAGTCCATGGGGTCACAGAGAGTCGGACACGACTGATGTGACTTAACACAGCACAGAACCTATTTAGGCACATCATTGATCTGTAAAGTAAAACTTAAAAACAAAAAAGAAACTCAGATTTGTGCAACAGTAATTCTCAAACTTGGCTGTGCATGAGAATTACCTGCTGTGTTCCTAATTCGAACCTGTAAGGATAGAACTTAATCAGTAATTTTTTTTTTAAAATAAATTTCCAGGTGATTCTACTAAGAAGTCAAGGCTGGGAACAACTATTCTCAAAGCCTTTTCATCAGATAACAAAGGAGACATACATAGCGGGCTGGGGAAGTGTGCCATGAACAAGGCAAAGAATAAATATAAGTGACTCACAACTGTCAAAACTCAGAAATACACCAGATGTCCCCAGACATTAGCATCAAGGTACCAGGACTCACTTCTGTCTTACCCTCCTCTTCCTCCTCCCCTCCCCACCCCGCCGGTGACTGTGCTGTGTGCTAAGTCGCTTCAGTCGTGTCTGACTCTTTGTTATCCTATGGACCATAGCCTGCCAGACTCCTCCATCCTTGGGGTTCTCCAGTCAAGAATACTGGAATGGGTTGCCATGCCCTCCTCCAGGGGATCTTCCCAACCCAGGGATCGAACCCACATCTCTTAGGTCTCCTGCATTGGCAGGTGGGTTCTTTACCACTAGCACCATCTGGGAAGCCCATTCCCTATTTACCAGGGGTCACAAAACATCATCTTTGAAGCAATGGACAAAGAGCATCTCTGCAGGGACTTCTTCCCTCCTGAAGTATCCATGGGGCCATGATGCAGCAGGCTGCACTAAGGGCTGGGAAGACAGTCTGGAGACAAACAGCCGTGGATGGTATTTATGACCCAGCAGCAGCAGGAGATAAAAAGCCACAAATTATGGCTAATGCTGTCAAGTATGAACCTCAGGAGACGGGAGGAGTCATAATTTAGGTGGAGTAAAGGTTCAGCAAAGACCTTTCTCAGGAAATGACATTTGGACTGAAATGCAGAGACATGCACAAAAGTGAGCTGGGGGAAACCTGAAGGATGGGGAGGGGAGGGTTTGGAGCCTTGAGGGAAGGGGAGATGTCCGCAGAGCCAGTGGGGAAAGAAAGCGGCTGCTGGGTCCCACCGAGAGGCCACTGTTTTCCGGGCAAGGATGGAACTAGTTCTTTTCCATAGGAGAGAGGGGGAGAGGCTGGTGATGGACTTTCATGGCTAATGGGTTAGTCAATCCATCACACTATGGAATGAATCCTCCATAAAATCCAAAAGGATGGGTGTGGAGAGTTTCTGGGCTGGAGCACACGTGGAGGTGGAGAGTGGCTCCCGAGAGGGGGCGGGAACTCCTCCCCTTCCCCCATACTCTGCTGGGCAATCCCTCTTCCATGTGCTGTTCTGAGTTAAACACATCCTTCTATAATACAGTGAATCCCCCCACTTCACGAAACTTCAAAGCTGCAAACGCACCCCTGTTTGCCAGCTGCTGTACTGTACCACTGTACTTCTCAAAGCACTGTACACATTCATGTGTTTTTTCACTGTGGTTTTACATGTATTATTTGTGTGAATAGTATTATAAACCTATTACAGGACAGTACTACAGAGCTGATTGTATGAGTTGGGTGTGCATGTGTGTGTGTGGGGGGGGGTGTGTGCGTGCGCTATCCAGGTGATGCTAGGGGTCAAGAATCTGCCTGCCAATGCAGGAGACATAAGAGATGCAGGTTCGATCCCTGGGTCAGGAAGACCCCCTGGGAAGTGGGCTTGGCAGCTCACTCCGGTATTCTTGCCTGGAGAATCCTGCGGACAGAGGAGCCTGGAGGGTTACAGTCCACAGGGTTGCAAAGTTGGACACAACTGAAGCGCCTCAGCGTGCATGCACACATTATACAGCTGATTGTGTTGGTTGCATACCTAGGCTAACTCTGTTGGACTTAAACTAGACTTTAGTCCAATTGGACTTAATTGGACTTAACGTGCTCTCGGAACAGAACTCGTTCCTACATAAGGGACTTACTGTAACTGACAATTGAGTAACTAAAAGGTTTGAGTTCTGTGAGCTGCTCTTGAAAAACATTTTTTTTTTTGCTCTAGCAAATTAATCAAACCCAAGGAGAGGGTCATCGGAAGCTCCAACCTAGAGCTGCTGGGTCAGAAGCATAGAAGACCACATGGCCAGCATCTGACGTGGAGAGGGAGGCAGTCTCAGAGGACCAAGCTGTTAACCCATGGATCTGACGCTGTTTGGTGGTAGACAGTGACAGACACAAGTTACTTAGTTGGGGAACCTGATAACACATGCTTTGTGACAGACAGCATCTATATCATGGCATTCTAAGGATATAACAACTAAGTATATCCTGCTTTGCTTACTGCATCACAGAACTATGAAGCCAAAATAAATGTTAGACTCATAAACTATATTACCTATAAAATCTAGATTAACAAGACTACCTTAACCCCCTGGTTAATGTTGCTTTGCTAAAACTGAAGCGCTCTTTGAACCGTGACTGCGCACTGCCTCCCCGTGGGCCTGGCAGCCTCTTTGACCACAGGCGTTGCGATGAGTCATGTATTGCACCTTAGCTCCTCTGTTCCAGCCTCGATAAAACAGTCACTCGCACAGCAACTATGCTGTTAATCCCCCTTCACTAACAGCAAACACATCACTGACATATCCAGTCCTGCATTTGTCTCATTAGCCCGAGACGATTACAGTCCTAACCCTGGGCGCCAACGTGACCACAAAGACAAACACGGGCTTCAGAGAAAGCATGTGAGGCCAGATAAGCCAAAATGAGTTGATACTGTTAAGAAAAACTTTATAAATAGTGAAAATTTTAAAAAGGGAAAGAAAAATACGGCACTGATATGGGGCTTCGGCGACCGCATTAGAAGTTCTGAGAACTTTCTGTAGGCAGAATGGAAAGAATATTTTTTAAGCAGAAGGATGTTGTGATCGGGTTCAAGGTTCTAACGAATCACTCGGTATGGAGAATGGATTGAGGATGGATGGAGAGACATGAGAAAGGAAGTCAGGAATGAGGGCAGAGGATAAGCAGGGGAGCAGAGGGGAAAGCCAGAGGTCCCCAGAGGAGGGAGGGGATGGCTGGGGTCCTGGTCTGGGTGCTCGGTGACAGGGAGGAGGGGGAATGAATCAGGAGAGTCCAGAGTTTCCCAGCCAGTGTGATGACCTGGACGCTGGTAACACAGCTGGGCATCTTTGTCAATAATCACTGAGCTGTATCTATGAGATCGGTACAGTTGACCGAAAGTAATCTGACCTTCATGTTGGGGGCGGGGTGCCTCACAGATCCAAGATTAATGTCCTGATCTCCGGCTTGAGACCTTGCTAAGAGCAAGAAGCATGATAGGAGGAATACTGATTTTCTGGGAGGAAATCAGGGTGAACTGAGGAAGGGTCACCCTTGAGATGCGCAGACGAGACCTCCGTGACGATGCCCTGGGGGCAGTGGACACATGGGTGGGACGCAGAGGAGAAGCTGGCAAGGGAGCTCTGAAGTCTGGGGAGGCAGGGAGATGCACAGAAGGAAAGGCAGGCTGGCCGAAGCTGAGGAAGATGAGCCAAGGGAACAAGGAAGAGTCCAGGTCAGAGGAGGCGCTTGGAGGAGGGCGGGGCAGTGTGTGGAAGGGGCTGTGGAGCCAAAGACGATCTTGTTTTCTTATTTCAAAAATAAAGAAAATAAGTAAGTGTGTTAGTCGCTCAGTCATGTCTGACTCTTTGCGAACCCATGGACTGTAGCCCGCCAGGCTCCCCTGTCCAGGGGATTCCCCAGGCAAGAATACTGGAATGGGTGGCCATTCCCTTCTCTCCAGGGGATCTTCCTGACCCAGGGATTGAGCCAGGGTCTCCTGCACTGCAGGCACATTATTTACCGTCTGAGTCCCCAGGCAAAGAAGTTCAAGTAACCTGTAAAAGATACGAGAAATTGTTGGGTGATAAAGCCAATGGTCCAGTAGAAAAGGAGAGATCCAAGAACCAGGGGCAGGGAGGCTCAAAGGTGAAGTCCCCAGGAAATCAGGGAGGAGGGATCAAAACACATCTGAAGGAAAGCGCCTCTGCTGGTGAACAGGGCCCTTTATCCACCCGCAGTCTCCCCTCCAGCGCATGTGTTGGCCAACTGTGGCCTCCAGATGTGCCCTTCTGTTTTTATAAATAAAGTTTTATTGGAACATGGCCTGGCATTTTACACATGCTCTGTCTGCAAGCACTTCCACACTCTAAGGGCAGAGTCGAGTAGTTGTAACAGAAATGATCTTGCTCGCTGGGCCAAAAATATGTCCTCTTTAGAGAAAATATGACCATCTATCTCTCAATGTTATCTCTAGATGTTGAAGCTGAAACTCCAATACTTTGGCCACCTGATGCAAAGAGCTGACCCATTTGCAAAGGCCCTGATGCTGGGAAAGATTGGGGACAGGAGGAGAAGGGGACAACAGAGGATGAGATGGTTGGATGGCATCACCGACTCAATGGACATGGGTTTGGGTGGACTCCGGGAGTTGGCGATGGACAGGGAGGCCTGGCGTGCTGCAGTTCATGGGGTTGTAAAGAGTCGGACACGACTGAGCAACTGAACTGAACTGAGAGGCTACCTCTGCAGACACCTGACAACCATTCTCCATCCCGTGAATCAAATTGTCTTGATTTGTGTGATTTTCTCGGAACACACACCGATCACTCCACTGCTGCCTAAGACGACTTTGGACACTTCTCTACTGCCTAGAAGATACAGTCGGCAGGTCCTAGCAAGCAGGACAAAGACTTTAAGGTGTGACCGTGCAGCAGGAAGTAGGACTCTGCTCTGAAACTAACACACGGAGAAAAAAGTTCACGGTCTCCTTGGCAAGCCACTCCACAGCTCCAGCCTCAGCTCTCCCACAAAGTCTTGTCTTTCTCAATGAACAGCTGTGCACCATCTTTGCCTTTCCAACCAAGCCTGGTTCCTACATGTCCTTAGCAAATCCCACACTTTACAGGCATGCTTTCCATTTGCTAATGATCCTTGTTCTTCCAGGGCTTCCCTGGTGGCTCAGCTGGTAAAGAATCTGCCTGCAATGTGGGAGACCTGGGTTTGACCCCTGGTTTGGGAAGATCTTCTGGAGAAGGGAAAGGCTACCCACTCCCTTTTTCTGGCCTGGGGAATTCCATGTACTGTACAGTCCAAGGCGTTGCAGAGAGTCAGACACAACTGACCAACGTGCACTTGTTCTTCCAATTCTTTCAAATGCTTCTGGGCCCTTCCCCCACTCTGTGCCCGCCGTGTTCCCACAGACTCTTGAGCGCATAGCCACACGGCCCTTCCTCTGTGATATATTTTCTCAGGTCCTTCCTGAGCATCTACCGTCATCTTCTCTGAGCAGCCACGTACACAATTCTCAGACAGCACTGGCAGGCTGTACTGAAATTACATGTTTACATCAGTTTCTTCCCATCAGAGCAGAAGTTCGTAAAGGGCAGTGGTTGGGTATTTTTTTTTTTTTTAACCCTAAAAGCCTAACAAGGTAACCTTCCATATGATATGAGCTCGAGGCATGCCCCATGCCTTATTATGGTTAGTGACTTTTTAATCCAGGATGCAAGCTTTGTTCACTATTCTAATTCAATGATTTCTAAATATACCATTAGAATTTAAAAAAAAAAAAAAAAAAAAACCCGAGAACCCAAGTATTATTCCAGAATATAAAAGACATGTTGTTGTGTAGTCACTAAGTTGTGTCTAGCTCTTTGCAACCCCATGGTCTGTAGCAGGCCAGGCTCCTCTGTCCATGGGATTTTCCAGGCAAGAACACTGGAATGGGCTGCCATTTCCTTCTCCAGGGGTGATTTCTGACTCAGGGATCGAACACACATCTCCTACATTATAGATTTCTTCTTCTGTTAAGAAGAAATCACTACTAAAATAGGAAAAACAAAACTTTTCACAAAGCAAGCAGAGGTCCTAAACCAACAGCTGCTCCGCCCATCCATCCTTTGATTGACAGATGTTGGATGCCGACCCCTCTATCAGGCACTGTCCTGGGCACTGAGTTGCACAGATGAATTAACCACAGGCTTTGACATTAAAAGGTCACATATCCAGGAAAGACCATAGAAGACTAAACAGACTAAACTCTGCTGGCCCCAAACTGCAGTTAACCTGAAATGTACTAGACCCACCAAGATCAAATGCTGACCCTGTTAGATTAAAAGGCTCATGGGGGTTTTAAACACATATTTTAGAAATTAAAATAGTGTAAGCATTGGCTTAATTGTACATAACCATGTAAAATAAAACTAGAGCTTAAGAGAGGTTCAGTTCAGTTGCTCAGTCGTGTCCGACTCTCTGCGACCCCATGAATTGCAGCACGCCAGGCCTCTCTGTCCATCACCAACTGCCAGAGTCCACCCAAACCCATGTCCATTGAGTCGGTGATGCCATCCAACCATCTCATCCTCCGTCGTCCCCTTCTCCTCCTGCCCTCAATCGTTCCCAGCATCAAGGTCTTTTCCAATGAGTCAGCTCTTTGCATTAAGGGAGGTAAACTCTTTAAAGTGAGACAAACAATAAAGGCTTGGACTAGAATCCTGGAGACTGGGAGTAACAGAGGCCCATAAAGTGAGAGGGAAAAATGATCTATGAGGTCCCCGCCTAAATCCAAATAGGCTTATTTTCTTAGTTTCATATGTAATTAGCCTGAAAGTTTTCAAGTAGTAACATGTTGTAGCCACCAGGGGGCAGATCACACCCAAGGAAATATAAATGGGCTACTGTGCCCTACAGTTTTTATTTTCACACTCAATTTTCTCTTAATTCCCACAGCCCCCAAAATCCTGCTGGAGTGGTCTATTAAAAACCAACACACATTTTAATGAGAAATCTATTCTTAAAAATGCCGTTTCCTGATTTAATTTAAATACTCTTCCCATCAGAATTACACAATGAGAGCTTTCTGTTTGGGGTCCCCTCTCCCTCTCGGCTACCCCCGACTTTATTTTTAAATACCACAGTCTTTGGCAGGAACACGCTAACCCCTTTCCTTTTTTATTACACACACATACATATGCACAATGATCTCATTTGATTTTGCACTTTCTTCCCTAACTGCTCTGTCTAGCAAGTGATATATGAGTCATGCCCTCACTTTTTCCACTGAAAGTAATAAACACAGCCAATTATCGATGGCAAATATTTAGGTACCTAAGTGTGGAAACCAGCTTGATCTTCTTAAACTCTGTTAATCTTATCAAATTATTTTCTGTAATCTTATTATATTCTGTATGCTGAAACAGTGATCTTAAATTCTAACTTCTAAACTTCACTTTCAACTTTTGTGAAACTATATCAAAGAGCCCACAATCAGAAGGCAAGTCAATTCATTGGGAAGGTGACTCTTAAATGCTCTGTGCTTATACCAAGTGTTAGCTTTATTTTTTATTCACCGCAAGTTACAAGGATTCACATTTACTTAACTGGATTAACGGACAGTACCTCTATCCAAGTTGTTTCCACAACCTGGTGAGTGAGCACCGTTAAGGTAAAAACAGAGAATATATCTGCCCAGGTGTTTCCCTTTCCTTGAAGGAAGTAACTGATGGAGGAATCAGGGAGAGAAAAGATGAAGGAGAAATGCATTGTTCTATCCTCCACATTCAAATAATTCTGATTTATTGCAAATGAAGGATCCATGAACAAGAGTAACAGATAAACACTACCGAGAAGAACAACACAGTCCTGTACATGGTACTTCTAGAGCATCTGCATCCAAGGGCTGCTGGAAGGTTTCAATGAGCTGATGCATGGAAAGTTCTTGGCACAGTGTTGAAACTCTTTGGAAATGTTGGTCATTATCTATCAGCTATCGTCCGTCAGATACCATGTGGGACAATGTGCCTGTGCGTGCTCAGCTGTGCCAGGCTCCTTGCGACCCCATGGACTGTGGCCCATCAGGCTCCTCTGTCCATGGAATTGTCCAGGCAAGAATACTGGAGTGGGTTGCCATTTCCTCCTCCAGGGGATCTTCCTGACCCAGGGACTGAATCCACATCTCCTGCATCTCCTGCACTGGCAGATAGATTCTTTGCCACTGAGCCACCTGGGAAGCTGGGACGCCGGGGGACAGTGTGAGGACCTCCCAAATGGCCTCCTTTCTCTTTCCTGGAGTTTCGAGGAGGACTCTCCTCTGGTACATCTGCTCCTGACTCCCTCCCCAAAAGAGCAGCAGTGGTTTCCTGGACAGCTGAACTGGGTGGGGGGAAGGGCTGGTCAGCTCCTCACCATCTGGGGACTGGTTTTGACAGTGATCATGGCCACCAGTGACCNTTCGAGGAGGACTCTCCTCTGGTACATCTGCTCCTGACTCCCTCCCCAAAAGAGCAGCAGTGGTTTCCTGGACAGCTGAACTGGGTGGGGGGAAGGGCTGGTCAGCTCCTCACCATCTGGGGACTGGTTTTGACAGTGATCATGGCCACCAGTGACCTGCCTGAACCCTGACCAGGCGGTCTGTCTGTCTGCAATTTAGGGCTGGGAGTCTAAAGCTGACACATGGCTCTCCACCTGTCTCCCAAGCCTCACTTCCACTGGATCAGAAATCAGGGAGTGGGGTCCTGATATGACGTCCTCTCTAATTCCAAACACCTTTTCTTCTTCCCTTGAAATAATAACAATCATTTTGCCACAAGTTGGGAAAGAAGATCTTGACCTCTGTTTTTGATGGCTTTTCAGTCCCATCAGCAGTTTTAGTAATCCAGTCGGGTCTTAGCAACAGCCGAGCTCCATGAACGAGTGCCTGGACGAAGTGCTTGGATATTCCAGGGTACTCAGCATGTCTGCTCTTGATCTCACCCCGGAGTGTTCTGATCACCACTAAGACACATGTGAGTGTGTGTGTGTGTGTAGGGTTCAGTGGCTCAGTCGTGTCTCACTCTTTGCAGTACTATGGACTGTAGCCCGTCAGGCTCCTCTGTCCACGGGAGTCTCCAGGCAAGAATACTAGAGTGGGCAGCCATTTCCTTCTCTAGAACATGACCCTAATATAAGCCAATAGGATGTCACTAGAAATTAGCTGATAAGGGCAATTTGAATTATTATTCAATAAAAATTATGTATCTTCAAAGTAATACACTCTATGATCTTTTTAGGTAGTTCCTAGTAATAAGTGTTTTGAGAGTGAGGCATCTGGTAGTTTATTTTAATAAATGAGTAAAACTTGGCTAAAATATATGGCAAGACCCTTTTTCCTCACCTCTCCCCCAAATTAATGGAAATCATTATGGCTTCCTATCATTCCCTCAACATATAACAGAGTACGCCCCTCTTCTGTGGCTAATTCAAAGCTCAACTTTAGGAACATCCAATTATTAAATTCCTTAAAAGTCCTTAAATTTGGGAGATTCTAGGGTAGTCTGATACTGGCAAAAACCAAAACCTTGCTTGAACAAGCAAGCATTCTAACGAGCATTCTAAAATACAGAAAACATTTTAAATTTGGAAGTACTAGGCAATGCTTCCATAAGTCAACAGCAGGACGATGCCTGATCATTGGAACAAACCAAAGAATAACTAAGTAAATAAAACAACCGAAATGGAGAAATCACACTGAGGACAAGAGCCGGCAAACACAGTACATCCTGCTTTTTTATCAAGTCCTCAGTTTCTTCCAAAGCTGTAGTTGTTGGGCTATTCAAAACAGAAAACTCTGTCTGGGAAATCTGGGGGTTGACATGCTCGCAGGCGGGCTCTGTGTCTGGGGGCCGGCTGGTTACCTGATGAGCACGCACTGGTTGTCGTGGCGCTTCCACAGGCAGCGATAGCACTCGTTGGCGATGGCGAAGATGTGGGGGGGCAGCTCGCCCAGGTGGCACCTGCTGTAGCGATCCACGGCATCCCTCGAGTACAGGCCCGCGATGGTCTTGTAGGGGTTCACGGAGGCGATGATGGAGCCAATGTAGGTCTGCAGGGCAGGGGGCGAGGAGACAGGAACTCGGGTTACAGGTGGCACTCGGGGAGGAGAAGGAGGCACCTGGGCACGGAATCTCACCCACACACGCCCTGGCGTAGAGGCAGAAGCAGCTCAAGGCAGCTCCACACTAAGAGGTGAAGAGATGCCACCTCTCACTGGGGCCACTGTCTGAGCCTAAACAGAATATACTGAGTGCATGTTAAAGGGACCAGGGACTCCTGACCCCCCACTCACACTTTTCCCTGTGCTTCTGGGGACAAATCTTGTGCAAAGGAATGAAGCCACTTCAAAGAGGACTGCAAGTAAACAAGAGAAAGATGACGGGGACACATCAAAGCCCAAATCCCTAGTTCTCCGGGGACCTCCTGACCCCATCAGGTGGCTGTTAGGAAAGCTGGGATTAAAGCANACTGCTCTCCTTGGGATGTGGGTCGGCATGCGCTGTGAGGCTCCTCTGGACCTGGCCTTGGGAATAACATGCCCTCCCCTTCCCCATCCCCCTCAGCCTTGGCTGAAATGTGGCCAGCATGCTGGGCCGCCAGTACCACGGGAATGAGGCCAACTGAAGACTTCGGGATGTAACCACGGGATGTAACCTGAAGGTAATTTGGTCTGCTACTGGAAAGTCCTTATCAAGAGCTCTTTTGGGGTCATCTGCCCAAAGTCTTTTAGTGGATGAATTCCTTTAGTCATTTTAGAGAAATGAACCAGTTTTCATGCACCAGTTAACAGATTTTGGCTGGAGAGCCAGAAAGTCCAATCCAATTGGCTTAAACAAAAAGGAAACATATCCTTTCACATAATGTTCAGTCCAACAACAGCCTGGCTTTTGAGCTGATTAACTGAGCCACGCAGTCCAGTGCACAGGAAGGATGTGGTTTTCTTCCCAGACCCTGCCTCTGAAGGGTCACAGCAGGAGCAGGACGGGCTTAGACGACTCAGGAGGCCCTTCTGACCAGGAATGGAGTCACCTCCCCAAAAGGACAATACTTGAAAAAAAAAAAAATCAAATTAGCAGGAAAGGGGGATGATGAAAATCGGGAGGGAAGTCAAAGCTGTCAACAGTCTGTGGACACCCACATGGATTCTAACAGAAGGTTGCCCAGCTCGGTGGGTGGGTAGCTGGGTGCCCAGGGTCCAGCCCCAGCGGCAGGCAGGCCTGGTTGCAGAGTGAAGGTGAACAGCCCTTAGAGCAGGTTTCAGGCTGCTTACTTTCTTAACTTTCTGGAATAATTTGTGTCCCTGTGCATTGATTCTAGTATCAACGACTTTTAAAATGGAGCTCAGAATATTAAAAGCATACCCCAGTAAATGTTTATCAAAACCATGCATATTATTGAAGTTTAGTGCTTTTACAAACTCTTACAGAAACAATCTTTGATTTCTCCAGAATGGCAAAATGAAAATACACATAGCCACATAGTCTCCAAACACCGATTTTGAGACCTTTGAAAAATCTCTGGTACATTTGTAACATGAAGCTATTTCCATTCAGCTCACTATGGGAGGTTCTGGCTCAATTGATTTAGTCTAACAAAGATCTTATCTCTTTAATCCGAACATTCTACCCCAACTTTTCTTATTGATTAAGCGGCTCCTGCACTTTACAATAATACAATACGGCTCATACAAAAGCCCAGCCTTGTCCTCACATAAAGGAGACTCTCAGAAGCTGGGTCAGATTGGATTTCTTTCTTTCCAAATAGCAGCCATCTTCTGAATACAGCTTTGCTTTCTACGCTCTGTTTACATGTAAAACATTTACGCGAATGGTCTAAAGAAGGTTGATAAATGACTCTTTTCTTGGGATTTTTTCTCTAGAAGGCATCCAATCACTTCACATTTGTTAAAAATCCTGCAGGTAAAATTCCATCTTATTTCTGCTATAGACTAACTTCCTCCAGATCATCAGGTCATGCCACTAGGCAGGCTTGCATATGTAAAGAACAATGCTTCGAGTTGGCAGAGAGAAAAGAGGTGATATAAAACATTCGTATCTAGTAATTCACTTAAGGATTGCTTAGAAATAGGTGATGAGGACTAGGCTCTGTGTGTAGCGGTAACCTCAGGAATAGCTAATTCAGTCTTCCTTTGTATTAAGGACCTGTCCGTTTAGCATTAATACCTTGAGAGGAGCTGGGTGGCGGGGTGGGGGGGGGGAACTCACTGGACATTAAATTCCCAGACAGTCATTGCATGCTGGACAATAAGCTACAAGGCTTTGTGAAGAGACAATATGATTTCTTTCTAAAAGAGAGTGGTGGGGGCATGGGTTGGGGAAGGAAACAGGCTTTCTGGGCCTGCTTCTAAAGAAAGGAGGAAGAAAATTGCTTTCTTTTTGGAAGCGCGGTAACAGGTCCACTTGACAAATTACTTCCTAGAGTGCACCAGAGAGCGTGCTCGCCCTCGGAAAGCCTTCCTTCTTGTTTCTATTCTTGTCCTACCCCCGGTTCAAGAGCGGATAGATGGGGTGAAGCTTCCACATTTGGCCTGGGCCTTACCCGCAGGCTTGTAGTCTTAAATGGTTTCTTTTCTTCTCCTTGGGGGGGAAAAATCCTTAAATAAAATTAATGTCAAAAAAATCATATATTTTGTTCACAGTATAAACTTTTTAATTTTTTTGATCATTCTGCATTTGGGGGGGGTCTTAGTTCCCTGACCAGGGATGGAACCTGTGGCTAATGCCGTGAAAGCGCAGNTGGCTGCTTAGTGGGCTTCCATTCAGCATGGCAAGAAAGTTCTGGAGGTAGATGGTGGTTATGGTGGGCTGCCATCTCTGGGGTCGCACAGAGTTGGACATGACTGAAGCGACTTAGCAGCAGCAGCGGTTATGGTTGCACAACACAGCAATGGTACTCAGTACACTGTACTGCACGCTTAAAAAAAGTCAAAAAGCTAACGTTTATGCTATAAATCGTTGACTTAAGAAGTAACAAGAACATTGTGAAAACACTCGGTACTCTTCCAGTAATCTCAAACACCTCATGAAATGCCATGTAACTTACCTGGAAAAATAGCTGACTGGCAATCTTCCCTTTTCTGGAACCAAATCCAGGCCAGAAATTAGGCAAAATCTTCAGAAGAGCAAAACCGAGGCTACAGAGTTATCAAAGCCTCACGCTTCAGGTCTCCTCTACGTGGATACAGACTAACTCGTCTGTTCTTCTTTAAGAAAGGCTAATGAAGCTGGGTTGCTGGTTCCCAGGCTCAGACATAAGTGGAGCAGCGGATGAGAAGGGCGGGCACTAAGGTCCTGCAGCCTCCACCATTCACCTGCCTGCTTCCATGGTGTGTTCATGGAGCCCCGGGCTTGAAAGCCTGCTATGGGCTCGACAGCCTGCTATGGGCTCTGTCCCCTCCTCCAATTCATGTACTGAAGCCCTGACTCCCAGCACCCCTGAATGTAACTCTATTTGTAGACAGGACCTTTTAAAGATGACTAAATTAAAATGAACTCTATCTGTAGACAGGACCTTTTAAAGATGATTAAATTAAAATGAACTCTATCTGTAGACAGGACCTTTTAAAGATGACTAAATTAAAATGAGGCGGTTCAGGTGGGCCCGAAACTTGTTCTTGCATGTGCTAAGTCTCTTTAGTCATGTCTGACGCTGTGCAACTCTGTGGACTACAGCTCGCCAGGCACTTCTGTCCATGGGATTCTCCAGGTAAGAATACTGGAGTGGGTTGTCACACCCTCTTCCAGTTATATTCCACATTCAGTAATCGTAACCCACATCTCCTTCATCTCCTCCATTGGTTGTTTAGTTGCTCAGTCATGTCCAACTCTTTGCGACCCCATGGACTGCAGCCCGCCAGGCTTCCCTGTCCATCACCAACTCCCGGAACTTCCTCAAACTCATGTCCATAGAGTCGGTGATGTCATCCTCTGCCATCTCATCCTCTGTCATCCCCGTCTTCTCCTGCCCTCAATCTTTCCCAGCATCAGGGTCTTTTCCAATGAGTCAGTTCTTTGCATCAGGTGGCCTAAGTATTGTAGCTTCAGCTTCAGCACCAGTCCTTCCAATGAATATTCAGGACTGATCTCCGTTAGGATTGACTGGTTGGATCTCCTTGGAGTCCAAGGGACTCTCAAGAGTCTTCTCAACACCACAGTTCAAAAGCATCAATTCTTCGGTGCTCAGCTTTCTTTATGATCCAACTCTCACATCCATACACGGCTACTGGAAAAACCATAGCTTTGACTAGATGGACCTTTGTTGGAAAGTAATATCTCTGCTTTTTAATACGCTGTCTAGGTTGGTCATAGCTTTTCCTCCAAGGAGCACGCGTCTTTTAATATCATAGCTGCAGTCCCCCATCTGCAGTGATTTTGGAGTCCAAAAAAATAAAGTCTGCCACTGTTTCCACTGTTTCCCCATCTATCTGCCATGAAGTGATAGATGCAGAAACAATGGAAACAGTGAGAGACTTTATTTTTGGGCTCCAAAATCACTGCAGTCACCATCTGCAGCCTGCATTGGTAGTCAGGTTCTTTACCACTAGGGCCACCTGGGAAGCCCAAACTTGTCCTTGTAAGGAGAGAGAACCTGGACACACAAAGAAACACAGGGGATGTGTGTGCACAGATAGGCCACGTGAGGACCCAGCAAGAAGGCGGCCATTTGCAAGCCCAGGCAGGAGCCCCCAGGAGAAACCAACCCTGCTGATACCCTGACCTCAAACGCTGAGCTTCCAGAACTGTGAGAAAATAACTGTCCTGTTGTTTCAGCCAGCCAGTCCGTGGTCTTTCGTTATGGCAGTTAGAACAGACTAATATAGAGGGCCTGAGACTTTGAGAGTACTCACAGTATTCCTAGGACATTCACGGTATTATTGCACCTATTTTTCAGATGAGCAAATTAAGATAGAGTGATAAAATTTTGCATTAGGTCACACAGTCAGTAAGGAGCAGAGGTGAGATGTGAATGCAGGCCACCTAAACCCAGAGCCTTCTCTTCACATTTGCTAGTAGGGGGTGGTAACACAGCAGAGTTCAAGAAAACCAAGAAACATTAGACAGAAAGCTCAACCATCCTGAATGCATCTGTACCATATTATAGCAATTTGTAATCATCTTTATTTGCAGTGACTTCTAGGAACATCAAGCAAAATATCCTGTGTCCTGTGTAACTGCTTTCAAATGTAAGATGGTCCAGAGCATGCTTCGGAAACATTTTAAAACAAAACAAGGTTGAAAAGGTCAAAGAGTTATTACTGTATGACCCAACAGTTCCACTCCTAGGTATATACCCCCACAGAATTAAAAACAGATACTCCCAAAAAAATACAGCAGCATCATACACAAGAGCCTAAAGGTAGAAACAACCCAATGTCCACCATCAGACAGATGGGTAAACAAGATGCAGTGCAACCATACTGCAGAACTGTGCTAAGGAAGGAACTACTGATACAGGCTACCATGGAGATGAACCTTGAAAACACGACGCTAGGTGACAGAAGTCAGACCAACACTGGAGGAAGTTACCATGGGCAGAGGGGAGGGTGGAGGCAGGAAGGACTGAGAGCTGACTGCTTGCAGGCACAGGGCTTCCAGTTGGGTGATGAGAACATTTTGGTGCTGCTTGTACAACACTAGATGTACTAAATGCCACTGAATTTACCTTCAAGTGGTTAGTTTTCTGTTACATAAATTTCACTTCTATTAAAAAGCAATGAAAAGATGCAGAGCTTTCAGGAGTGAATTTTCAGGTCTTCGGAAACCTGCACTCTCTAGAGGGCCCCCTTCCCCCCATCAGAGCATCAGGGCAAGGATGTGGCCAGAGAAGAGTGCATGCAGCCTTTTCCCCTGGGGAAGGAAAGTGCCCTACTTCTACAGGCGAGCAGAGAACCACATGGTCCCCTGGGGGATGCCAGATACTGTCCATCGGTGCCTGGACCACAGGTGCTGGCAGCTTCTTTTATCAGTTGCAGAGGTGAGGAAGGCAGGCAGGCTGGTGATGCTTGAGGCTCTGGGAGTCTGGCTCCTTCCTCTTGTAGGTCTGAAATGTCAAGCTTGTTTCTACCCTTTTGGTAGCTGTCTGCATTATTATTATTTTTATTCGGTGAAACACCAAGACTTTATTTTTCTGTGAAACATGTTTCCCCCTCCCCACTTTGGCAGAACTCAACACAATCAGTGAAGATCCTCTTTATACAGATAGGTAGGTGTGCTGCCAATCCCCTGTTTCAGCTACAAGCAAAAGAGAAAAGCCACATTCAGGGCATCCGTTTGACTATTAAATGAATATTAGAATAGTAACCCATCATCATCATCTTTTCATCTGAAAAGAGAATAATATGCCCAAATTGTGAAAATGTTGGCACTCCTGTTCATATCCAGGAGATGTAGGTTCAGTCCCTTGTTCGGGAAGATCCCCTGGAGGAGGAAATGGCAACCCACTCCAGTATTCTTGCCTGGGAAATCCCACGGACAGAAAAGCCTAGTAGGGTACAGTCTATGGGGTCACAAAGAGCCAGATATAACTGAGCATGCACTGCCTGCCTGCCTCCCATTCATAGCATATTGGCAAGGTGGTTATAAAATTCTGAGATGAGTTTTTTAAGTTATTGATTTATACATGAAAAACATCATAGCCTTTTAATACAAGCTTTCTTTTGAAAGTGATGACTAGTCAAAACCTCATAGGTGTGCTCCCCTTTCCTGGTTGGGGAACCAGCCCCCCACATCACTTAAGAAAAACAATCTGCCTTCCAATACAGGGGTCAGGGGTTTAATCCCTGGTCAGGGAACTAAGATTCCGCCTGCTGCAGAGCAACTGAGTCCACTTGCCACAACGAGGGAGTCCATGTACCACATGGAAAGATCCTGTGTGCCACGACTGAGACCTGACACAGTCTAAATAAATAAGTAAAATTAAAAACCAACAAAAGAAGTCACTTACCCTGACACAGGTGACGTGGATTCTGTATGGGGGCAGGAGACCCACAGGACATTAAGTTTGTTAGTAAAGGTGAAGACAGAACATCCAAAACATCTGATGCCTAGTTTTGTGTTTGAGTAATTCATTGCACTTGGCCCAATGAAGTAGTTTTAGGTCTTTCAGAAAGACAACTCCCTGGTGTAGCAGTTACAGACAACACACCCGTGCCTCCCACCCAATCCCCAGAGATTCTAGGTGCAGAAAGCAGGGCTCTCCAAACAACAGGTGGTCAGCACTAAGACAGCCCCTAGGATGGAAGGATCATGCAGTGGTGGTTATGCCCGTGACCCACTAACATTACCATACCTTCCCCAGCTGAGCCTGCTCCCCAACACACAGTTAGAGCTGTCCATGAGCTCACGTCCAGCTAGTGTCTCTGGCTCAAAAATCATTCCAACACATCTGAAGATTGTCCCACTCTTGAATATTGTGTTATGGATTTTGTGGCTGCCCGTAAGTTCAACCAATGGACTTCCCTGTGCCAACAGGGGGCAAGAGAAAACCAGTCTGAATTTGAGCCCAAATTCAATCATCTGAATCTCTCCCCACCTTCAAAAAAAAAAAAAAAAGGAAAGGAAAGCATATGTAAAATGCGTGTTTGGCTGGTATGGAGAAAGAAACCAGTTTCTCACTGCTATTTTTTAAGATTGTGGGAAACCGTGCCTCATGGAGAGTTCAAAATGCCTCTTACTGAAGCACCTTCACTTAGTTCCAGAGGTGGGTTAGGCTTTTATAACATGAAAGCACACGTTTTACAGTTTCACCGCCTCACTAATGACCTGAGTCATTTCTCAACAGGCCTGACACCATATTTCAAATGACAGTGAGGTCTACGTGTTTGCAAAACAACTTGACTGATGTTTCAGAACCACGGGGCACAGAGGACAACTGACCTACGCAGACACGCTGCGACGTAACCTTGACCTACGGGCAGCCCAGAGGCCACGGTTCAGGGGAGCAGAGCTGCCTCTGCTGACAGAGGAAGGAAGAGAGCAAGGGCAGGACCCTGGATCCTAATCGGGGGTGCTTTCCCACAGGTCTGCAGTGACTCCCCCGTTCCCCACTCACCCACAAGCACACAGGACGGGAATCGTCCCACTCTCCAGCTTAACGGTCCCTGGCCCCTGTCTCCACGTGCTGGCCACACCCCACCTTCAATTAACTCTACAATCAACACCCTCTTTCTCCATCCACACCACTCTGACCACACTTGCTCAATTACCCCCAAGAGTCTCCTTCCTCATTCATTTCCCACTCAAGTCCTGTGTGTTCAGTCCTAGCTGTACCCTGGACAAACGAACACCTGAAGACAGACTCGCCTGCCTAAAACTCCTTCATAGCTCCCACAATCCTCAGGGTCAACCCACAGAGTATTCGAGAAAAGAGTCTGAGCACCTCCAGAAAGGTGACTGAACACCCACATCCTAGCGAATTTTTCTCCTAACAGTTACAGAAGTGGGGACAGCTTCAGTTCCTTTCTCATTTTCATTGTTTGTGTCCATAGTCAAAGTCAAAGTCGTTCAGCCGTGTCCGACTCTTGCGACCCCATGGACTGCAGCCTGCAAGGTTCCTCTGTCCATAGGACTCTCCAGGCGAGAATACTGGAGTGGGCTGCCATTTCCTTCTCCAATGTTTGTGTCCATACTGGTGCCAAATGATACTTTTGGAGCCCCCCTCCCAAAGGAAGGTATAAATCAACATGGCAACCAAAATCATAGTTCCTAACGGTTTCTTCACATTAGATAAAGTGGTTGAGGGCCACCAGTAAAAATAATTACAGCCTGAGGCACCTTTATCTTTTCTCCCACTACCTTGAACATGCCACCTTGCATGGATTATTTTGTCACTAAAACAAAGGCTGCATGGTAAGAGATTTGCTGAATAACAGGGAAAGTTCGACATGGAAGTGAACATGGACACTGAGGAGTGGAGGAGGCAGATCCGCCTAGTTGTAAGTTAAGTATCAAGGGCTGCCACAGATGCAATGTGGTCAGAAGTCACAAGAGTGGTGAGAAAACATGCATTCCATGCTTGTGCCGCAGACCACCCTCTTGCTGTTCAGTCGCGAAGTCGTGTCTGACTCTTTGTGACCCCCATCGACGGTAGCCTGCCAGGCTCCCCTGTCCATGGGATTTCCCAGGCAAGAATACTGGAGTGGGTTGTCAATTCCTTCTCCAGGGGATCTTTCTGCACTAGGGATTGGAACTGCATCTCCTGCACTGACAGTTGGATCCTTTACCACTGTGAAGCCCAATAATACCATAGCTGTGCTTATTCGCATTTTTGTGTTTATTAGTGACTTATAGTCATTAAATGCTACAGTCTGAATTTGAATGCTGGTTCCACTGGTTCAAGTTACTTAAATTCTTGGTGCTCCAGTTTCCTCAATGGTAAAGCAAGGATAAGAACATTAGTAGCTGGTAGAATTAAATGGATTGACCTATGAATTTAAAAACCTACTATAGTGAAAGTTAAATGTCTCAGAGAAGAGCCTGTGTTTCCACGCTCACTCTATAAAAAGGCAATTGCTATCAAAAACGGTCATGAACGCCGTGTACTTTGGGACTCAAGGGTACATGCAGCTCTCAAACACCAGATGGGGCCATGTGCTGCTTTCCTCACACCAGATTCCGAATTTCATGAGAATAAATCGCCTGGTCATTTTCACGGCTTTTCCAAAATAGAAAGTATATTCTATTTTGAAGCACATAAAATTTTTTTTCTAGTCAGAAGAGTTCCACCCAACTCACCAAAAAATACATTTCCTTGCCCATTTTAATAATCGGGAACAGCTGCAGTGCCTATTGCTATAAAACGTTGCGAGAGACTCCCTTCATTACTTTAAGACATTGCCTACCAATTCAAGGTTTCAAAAGGCTTAAGTACAGCAAAGCAGAGACATCATGACAAAGGCCCATCTAGTCAAAGCTATGGTTTCTCCAGTGGTCATGTACAGATGTAGAGCTGGACCATAAAGAAGGCTGAGCACTGAAGAAATGATGCTTTCAAACTGTGGCGCTGAGAAAATTCTTCAGAGTCCCTTGGACAGCAAGAAGATCAAACCAATCAATCCTAAAGGAAAGCAATCCTGAATATCCATTAGAAGGACTGACGCTGAAGGTGATGGTTCATTCCTTGGCCACCTGATGCAAAGAGCCGACTCACTGGAAAAAACCCTGATGCTGGGGAAGATTGAGGCCAAAAGCAGAAGGGAGTGACAGAGGATGAGATGGTTGGATGGCATCATCCACTCAATGGACATGAGTCTGAGCAAAGTCTAGGAGATAGTGAAAACCAGGGAAGCCT
The DNA here is from genome assembly GCA_006410875.1 of Neotragus pygmaeus. Taxonomy (NCBI): domain Eukaryota; kingdom Metazoa; phylum Chordata; class Mammalia; order Artiodactyla; family Bovidae; genus Neotragus; species Neotragus pygmaeus. The sequence goes on along the minus strand of SJYV01056312.1, from coordinate 46,631 downwards.
GCGTGCTGCAGTCCATGGGGTCACAAAGAGTCAGACACGACTTAGCAACGGAACAACAGCAACAAAAGCTGTCATACCTAGTATCTTAACCCCCACTTAAAAAAAAAAAAAAAAGAGTATAAAAGATCACTAAAAGTGACCCAGTAGCCTCAGATACATTCTGCTGGTAGATATGGAGCATCCGCGTTACTGTTGGAAAGTCATTTTTACAACACAGGAAGAAGTGATGGAGACAGCAAGGTGTGGTCAGGTCAGAAGACCCCAAGTCCTCATCCTGGACCTACCTTCCCTGGTTCATGGCTTAACCCCTCCAGGCCCCGGATTCCGATCAATAATAACAACACACCCTCTGTTACTCCACCCAATTATCATGTGAAAGTGTTACATAAATCACAGGTGCATATTATTGTTTTCACTCATGAAAATAAAGCTACAACGGTCCTGAAAAGCTGGATGTAGATCAAGTAACCTCAAATGCACCAGGGAAACTAGTTCAAGTCACTGCCATGTCTCCCCTACAGGGAAGGTACTTGTCAAGAAGTGGGGACCAGTATCCAGATTTATTTTCCACCCACCAATCTGCCAGCAATGCAGGAGACCCCAGTTTGATTTCTGGGAAGATCCTCCCAGAGGAGGGTACGGCAATCCACTCCAGAACCGTTGCCTGGAGACTCCCCATGGACAGAGGAGCCTGGCGGGCTACAGTCCATGGGGTCGACTCACTTCTCCAAATCTCTTTCTGGAGCGCAGCTCTGGTTTTAAGTTGTGGATCTGTGTACTCAAGAGTCTGCTGGGCCTCCGCACTTGGCTGCCCCCAAATTGGCTTCCTGCAAAACATCTGCTTCTCTACGCACAGCCGCCTCTTCACAAATGGCACCACAGTCAACTCAAGTGGATAAACCAGAAATTCAGGAGTCATCCTATAGCAATATAGCATGCTGCCCCCAAACCCAACCAAACACTGAGATTCTACCTCTTAGTAAACATCATACTCTAGCTTCCCAAGGACTTGTTTTGAACCCCAACATTTCCCATCTGGTTTGCTGGTCACCTCTCTTCCTAGACTGGATACACCTGCTGGACTTAGCCATCACCCACAGTCAGAGTGAGCGTTCCCAGAAGTCACCCTTGACGTGGTCCCCTGCCAGCCTTCACGAGTGAGTTCAAGGTCACTAACACACACAGTGCCCTTCCTCGCCTGCTCCTGACCACCTCGCCAGTCGGCTGCACAAACCCTCACTGCAGGTTCCTACCTGTCCTGCAGGTCGACAAATCACACTATTCCAAGTCTTTGTTGATCTTCTGCCAGGAAGAGCCACCTTCCCTCTTGGCTGAATTCCCCGAGGAATGTTTCAAAACTCGGCACCAGTGCCCCAGTTGGGATCCCTTTCTGACCCCCTCACCTCTTCTTGTGAAGCCCATTCTTTGTGTTCCCAGCACTTTTATCACCCCAAGCCGTTGTAAAAGGTATGATACGCCTGTTTTCATCAACAAGCTAGGAGATCCTGGAGGGGCGCTGTCTTTTGTTTATTCATTATTTCAAGAAACGGTTACCATGATGAAGAGGAATTTTGCATCCTTGGAGCCACAAGCACAGCCTGGCACACAGGCAAGGCTGAGTCAATGCAGAGACATTGGAGGCACCAATGCACCAATAAGTTCCCTTTTTAACTGAGTTCTTATGTTCCACACCCACCTTCTTCCCTAACAAAACTGCTTGCCATCCTTATCCGATTAAACAACTCAAACTGTTAGGCATTCAAGTTCATTGAAAACTGGATCACAACCAGTAACTCAAGATATATGACTAAAGTCAAACTCTTACATTTAGAAGTGACATTTCCACTTAATTTGACTGTGTTTCTGACTCATATTCCTCCCTTGTTGAAAGGAATCTGACCCAAAAGAGGCCGGAAAGGGGAGAAAAATGAACAAAAACAAAGCTTCTAATTGCCACCATCATGTGCCGATGTAGAAATGGCAACTCAAGAGGATAAATGTTTGGTCAAGTTCAAAAATACACAGAGTCAGACAGATGGTTACAATCATCTTCTGGCAACACCAGTCTTGATTTCATGTGAAGAACAAAACCCCTGACAAACCACACTGTATTCAGCTGTTCCTGGTATGAGACAAATGCCAAGCCTGCTGGCAATCCAGTCTTCAGGCCATCCCTGAGAGGCACGCTGTTACTTGACACTGGCTTTGGAAAGGGATGGGAAATAACCCCCAAAAGTCTCCTCTGGGAAGATTGAATGAATCAAGGAAATGAATCGCAGGTTGAGATCCGCATGCCCGCAACACTGAACCCTGCAGCTTGGCTGGCCTGATGGGAACACGGCGGGCCGCCCAGGTGAGCTCACTTGTAATTCACATGGCTTCAACAGGCAGCTGCCTGCCAGCACCTTTTACGGGTTTGCAAGTCAATTCGGGAACAACAAACTCATTTACACATTTGGTCTGCACGGCCACCTTACCAGAGGAGGGTTTTATTTTTGAAACACCTAAAAATATACGAGCTGTGAAGCATCTTCTGTGCTTTCACAACCGTTTATCTTTAGACACAGCTCCACATCTTAAAACGGACTCATCTGACTCTCAGCTCTGCCGTTTGTTCAGCAAGATCAACAAATGAACCCACGAGGTGGGTGGAACAGAGCGGGGCTTCCTCTGGAGCCATCCTCAAGCCCATAATTGCAGCCGAGCTATGATGCGGTTTCCAGCCCGCTCCTTAGACAGGAGGCTCCCACAGGCAACTGACCGAGAGCTCGACAAACCCTGTGATAGAGACAACGGGTTTCTCTTCTGCTGGGCAGAAAACAAAACTGCCACACCACAGAGCTGGCCAGGCCATCCCTTCACTCTGGACACAGAGTTGACAGTCAGTGCAACAGAGACCTCATCTGTTTTTGTCCAGTGGGTGCTTAGATGGTGGGTACAGAATGTGAAATGATCCAGGCTCCACAGAATACAATGCACCAGGCATCCAAAACCCAGCTCGTCTCTCCCACTCTCCTCTCCTGGAGGAACTGTCAGAACTGTTCTTGGGGACATCAGGGCATCATTACAGCCAGCCCTGCCTCCCTCACCCCCTCCCCCTTGGGTATCACTTGCTCACTCCTATCTCTGCTGCACTTGTTCAGTCGCTCAGTCGTGTCCAACTCTGTAACCCCCATAGACTGCAGCATGACAAGCTTCCCTATCCTTCACTATCTCCTGTGGCTTTCTCAAACTCATGTCCATTGACTTGGTGATGCCATCCAACCATCTCATCCTCTGTCGTCCCCTTCTCCTCCCACCTTCAATCTTTCCCAGCATCAGGGTCTTTTCCAGTGAGTCAGCTCTTTATATCAGGTTGTGGTCCAAAACCCTCATATCTACCCCCTTTGAGATATTCCAACACTCTCCCACCCAACCTACCCTCTGTAGACTGTATCACATCACTTCCATATCAACCCTTCTAAACTTTTTTCAGGGAAACTGCCTCTTCAAACGGAGAAGGCAATGGCACCCCACTCCAGTACTCTTGCCTGGAAAATCTCATGGACGGAGGAGCCTGGTAGGCTGCAGTCCACGGGGTCGCTAAGGGTCAGACACAACTGAGTGACTGAGCGACTTCACTTTTCACTTTCATGCACTGGAGAAGGAAATGGCAACCCACTCCAGTGTTCTTGCCTGGAGAATCCCAGGGACGGGGGAGCCTGGTGGGCTGCGTCTATGGGGTCGCACAGAGTCGGACACGACTGAAGTGACTCAGCCTCAGCAGCCTCTTCAAAAGCCTTTTCACAAGCACAATATAGTCTCTTTACCACCGAGCCCAAACACTGCTGCCTAGCTTTAAGTAAGACAGGGTGTCTCAGCATGACTGACATCTTAGGCCAACTCTTTGTAGCGGGGCTGTCCTCTACACCTGAGCATGTTTAGTAGATCCCTGGCCTCTACCAACTATTAACCTGTCTCTTATACACATCTAGATGTGTATAAGAGACAGGGTAGATATGGAGCATCCGCGTTACTGTTGGAAAGTCATTTTTACAACACAGGAAGAAGTGATGGAGACAGCAAGGTGTGGTCAGGTCAGAAGACCCCAAGTCCTCATCCTGGACCTACCTTCCCTGGTTCATGGCTTAACCCCTCCAGGCCCCGGATTCCGATCAATAATAACAACACACCCTCTGTTACTCCACCCAATTATCATGTGAAAGTGTTACATAAATCACAGGTGCATATTATTGTTTTCACTCATGAAAATAAAGCTACAACGGTCCTGAAAAGCTGGATGTAGATCAAGTAACCTCAAATGCACCAGGGAAACTAGTTCAAGTCACTGCCATGTCTCCCCTACAGGGAAGGTACTTGTCAAGAAGTGGGGACCAGTATCCAGATTTATTTTCCACCCACCAATCTGCCAGCAATGCAGGAGACCCCAGTTTGATTTCTGGGAAGATCCTCCCAGAGGAGGGTACGGCAATCCACTCCAGAACCGTTGCCTGGAGACTCCCCATGGACAGAGGAGCCTGGCGGGCTACAGTCCATGGGGTCGACTCACTTCTCCAAATCTCTTTCTGGAGCGCAGCTCTGGTTTTAAGTTGTGGATCTGTGTACTCAAGAGTCTGCTGGGCCTCTGCACTTGGCTGCCCCCAAATTGGCTTCCTGCAAAACATCTGCTTCTCTACGCACAGCCGCCTCTTCACAAATGGCACCACAGTCAACTCAAGTGGATAAACCAGAAATTCAGGAGTCATCCTATAGCAATATAGCATGCTGCCCCCAAACCCAACCAAACACTGAGATTCTACCTCTTAGTAAACATCATACTCTAGCTTCCCAAGGACTTGTTTTGAACCCCAACATTTCCCATCTGGTTTGCTGGTCACCTCTCTTCCTAGACTGGATACACCTGCTGGACTTAGCCATCACCCACAGTCAGAGTGAGCGTTCCCAGAAGTCACCCTTGATGTGGTCCCCTGCCAGCCTTCACGAGTGAGTTCAAGGTCACTAACACACACAGTGCCCTTCCTCGCCTGCTCCTGACCACCTCGCCAGTCGGCTGCACAAACCCTCACTGCAGGTTCCTACCTGTCCTGCAGGTCGACAAATCACACTATTCCAAGTCTTTGTTGATCTTCTGCCAGGAAGAGCCACCTTCCCTCTTGGCTGAATTCCCCGAGGAATGTTTCAAAACTCGGCACCAGTGCCCCAGTTGGGATCCCTTTCTGACCCCCTCACCTCTTCTTGTGAAGCCCATTCTTTGTGTTCCCAGCACTTTTATCACCCCAAGCCGTTGTAAAAGGTATGATACGCCTGTTTTCATCAACAAGCTAGGAGATCCTGGAGGGGCGCTGTCTTTTGTTTATTCATTATTTCAAGAAACGGTTACCATGATGAAGAGGAATTTTGCATCCTTGGAGCCACAAGCACAGCCTGGCACACAGGCAAGGCTGAGTCAATGCAGAGACATTGGAGGCACCAATGCACCAATAAGTTCCCTTTTTAACTGAGTTCTTATGTTCCACACCCACCTTCTTCCCTAACAAAACTGCTTGCCATCCTTATCCGATTAAACAACTCAAACTGTTAGGCATTCAAGTTCATTGAAAACTGGATCACAACCAGTAACTCAAGATATATGACTAAAGTCAAACTCTTACATTTAGAAGTGACATTTCCACTTAATTTGACTGTGTTTCTGACTCATATTCCTCCCTTGTTGAAAGGAATCTGACCCAAAAGAGGCCGGAAAGGGGAGAAAAATGAACAAAAACAAAGCTTCTAATTGCCACCATCATGTGCCGATGTAGAAATGGCAACTCAAGAGGATAAATGTTTGGTCAAGTTCAAAAATACACAGAGTCAGACAGATGGTTACAATCATCTTCTGGCAACACCAGTCTTGATTTCATGTGAAGAACAAAACCCCTGACAAACCACACTGTATTCAGCTGTTCCTGGTATGAGACAAATGCCAAGCCTGCTGGCAATCCAGTCTTCAGGCCATCCCTGAGAGGCACGCTGTTACTTGACACTGGCTTTGGAAAGGGATGGGAAATAACCCCCAAAAGTCTCCTCTGGGAAGATTGAATGAATCAAGGAAATGAATCGCAGGTTGAGATCCGCATGCCCGCAACACTGAACCCTGCAGCTTGGCTGGCCTGATGGGAACACGGCGGGCCGCCCAGGTGAGCTCACTTGTAATTCACATGGCTTCAACAGGCAGCTGCCTGCCAGCACCTTTTACGGGTTTGCAAGTCAATTCGGGAACAACAAACTCATTTACACATTTGGTCTGCACGGCCACCTTACCAGAGGAGGGTTTTATTTTTGAAACACCTAAAAATATACAAGCTGTGAAGCATCTTCTGTGCTTTCACAACCGTTTATCTTTAGACACAGCTCCACATCTTAAAACGGACTCATCTGACTCTCAGCTCTGCCGTTTGTTCAGCAAGATCAACAAATGAACCCACGAGGTGGGTGGAACAGAGCGGGGCTTCCTCTGGAGCCATCCTCAAGCCCATAATTGCAGCCGAGCTATGATGCGGTTTCCAGCCCGCTCCTTAGACAGGAGGCTCCCACAGGCAACTGACCGAGAGCTCGACAAACCCTGTGATAGAGACAACGGGTTTCTCTTCTGCTGGGCAGAAAACAAAACTGCCACACCACAGAGCTGGCCAGGCCATCCCTTCACTCTGGACACAGAGTTGACAGTCAGTGCAACAGAGACCTCATCTGTTTTTGTCCAGTGGGTGCTTAGATGGTGGGTACAGAATGTGAAATGATCCAGGCTCCACAGAATACAATGCACCAGGCATCCAAAACCCAGCTCGTCTCTCCCACTCTCCTCTCCTGGAGGAACTGTCAGAACTGTTCTTGGGGACATCAGGGCATCATTACAGCCAGCCCTGCCTCCCTCACCCCCTCCCCCTTGGGTATCACTTGCTCACTCCTATCTCTGCTGCACTTGTTCAGTCGCTCAGTCGTGTCCAACTCTGTAACCCCCATAGACTGCAGCATGACAAGCTTCCCTATCCTTCACTATCTCCTGTGGCTTTCTCAAACTCATGTCCATTGACTTGGTGATGCCATCCAACCATCTCATCCTCTGTCGTCCCCTTCTCCTCCCACCTTCAATCTTTCCCAGCATCAGGGTCTTTTCCAGTGAGTCAGCTCTTTATATCAGGTTGTGGTCCAAAACCCTCATATCTACCCCCTTTGAGATATTCCAACACTCTCCCACCCAACCTACCCTCTGTAGACTGTATCACATCACTTCCATATCAACCCTTCTAAACTTTTTTCAGGGAAACTGCCTCTTCAAACGGAGAAGGCAATGGCACCCCACTCCAGTACTCTTGCCTGGAAAATCTCATGGACGGAGGAGCCTGGTAGGCTGCAGTCCACGGGGTCGCTAAGGGTCAGACACAACTGAGTGACTGAGCGACTTCACTTTTCACTTTCATGCACTGGAGAAGGAAATGGCAACCCACTCCAGTGTTCTTGCCTGGAGAATCCCAGGGACGGGGGAGCCTGGTGGGCTGCGTCTATGGGGTCGCACAGAGTCGGACACGACTGAAGTGACTCAGCCTCAGCAGCCTCTTCAAAAGCCTTTTCACAAGCACAATATAGTCTCTTTACCACCGAGCCCAAACACTGCTGCCTAGCTTTAAGTAAGACAGGGTGTCTCAGCATGACTGACATCTTAGGCCAACTCTTTGTAGCGGGGCTGTCCTCTACACCTGAGCATGTTTAGTAGATCCCTGGCCTCTACCAACTATTAACAGATACCAGCAGCAGCCTTTGCCCTCGCTATGGCAACTGGAAATGCCTCCAGGTATTGCCAAAAGTCCCCTAAAACCCATGCATCTGGTCTAGAACCACTGCTTTTAAAGGTGTCCTGTCCGCTGCCTACGCATTCCCCAAACACCAGATTCCATAAACAAAGGAACTTTCTCCCAGTTTAGCAAAGCCATCACACCAAATACACTCTCAACTCTCCACCTTCAAAAAAGGCATCTCTCGAGCCTTTTCTTCGAATCAAAACTCTCAGCCCTCCTTTGTAGTGTCATTGCTGCCGCCCCTTCTCCAGGAGAAACCAGCTCTCCTCCTCACCCCCCAATTTGTTCCCTCCCTCCCAACCTCTTATCACTCTGTACAACACACGCCCCTCCTCTCCGAGGCTTTAGGGACTTACAGGTGTGGGGACTTGTCCGCATCAGGCCTCATCAGTGGTGGGAAGAGACATTTCTTCCCAGGGTGGGACTCAGGGGACCCTTTCCAAGCTGCCGGGAAACCCAGAGACAAGAGGTTTGTGGTGCAAGTCTGGGGCAGGGCCACAGATCGGGAGCTGCTGTGATAAGCGGAGTTCTTATCTGGGAAGTCGCCAGAGGATGGGAAAGCTGGCTAGGTGGAGCATTAAGTGAGAGAACCTGAAGTTCTAGGAAGGGAATCTTGTACTGGGGCAGGAGGAAAGAGTCTGGGGCAGGAGGGAAGGATTTGGGGCAGGCAACTGTGGGAAGAACAGAGCTGCTCTAACCCGAGTTGTTATTACTGTTGTTTTTGTTTACTCACTAAATTGTGTCTGACTCTTCTGTGACCCCATGGACTGTAGCCCATCAGACTCCTCTGTCCCTGGGATTCTCCAGACAAGAATACTGGAGTTGGGTTGCCATTTCCTTCTCCAGGGGATCTTCCCGACCCAGGGATCAAACCCGTGTCTCTTATGTCTCCTGCAATGGCGGGAAGAAAACCACACAAGAGCCTGAAAGCTTAGGATGTTCAGATCCCTGAAGGAAATAAGGATACTATTAGACGACACCTGACCTTGAAAAGCTTTTAAACTTGACACAAAAAAACTTAAATGGTTAATATAGAGCCCAAAGGGAGGCGAGCAGAGAAAAGTGGACTCAACTTTGATTTGCCTACTGAGTGCTCTACGCCTTCATAGCTCTCTACCCACATCTGAATTGTTATTTAATCACTGAGTCATGTCCAACTCTTTTGTGACCCCATGGACTATCAAGGACCCCATGGACCCCAAGGACCCCAAGCTTGCCAGGCTTCTCTGTCCATAGGATTCTCCAGGTAAGAATACTGCAGTGAGTTGCCACTTCCTTCTCCAGGGGATCTTCTCAATCCAGTCAGATGAAACCCATGTCTCTTGCCTCCCCTGAACTGGCAGAAGGGATTCTTTATCACTGAGCCACCTGTGAAGTGCACCCACATCTGAATGGAGGATGCTAAAAGCTAGAAGAAATATTTTATTGAAGTCTTATAATGTTCTGTCAATAAGAGTATCCCTCAAGGAGAAGAGAAGTTAATGGTCCTTCTTAGCACAAACAACAGACCCCTCTACCTGGAGACAGGTCTGTTTACCAGCAACCTGTATTGACCCAAACAGAAAGCCAAAAAATGATCCAGAGTGGTGGGGGAGACACACGCAGGTTCCTTCTCAATGACAGGACTCGAAGGAGGGCACCTGTGGTGGGCAGAGTAACGCACCACACCCTGCCCCGCCAAGTGGTCGTAGTAGCGTTAATCGCTCAGTCGAGTCTGACTTTTTGTGACCCCGTGGACTGTAGCCCGCCAGGCTTCTCTGTCCATAGGATTTTCCACGCAAGAATACTGGAGTGGGTTGCCATTTCCTCCTCCAGGGGATCTTCCCGACCCAGGGATCGAACCCACATCTCTTACATCTCCTGCACTGGCAGGCAGGTTCTTTACCACTAGCGCCACCTGGGAAGCTCTTGGGAAGACACCCTGGAGAAGGAAAAGGCTACCCACTCCAGTATTCTGACCCAGAGAATTCCATGGACTGTATAGTTCATGGGGTCAAAAAGAGTCAGACATGACCGAGCCCCACCAAGAAGTTCACCTGATTCCCAAAACCTGTGACTTAAGCGATATTGCCACATAAGAGATTCAAGATATGATTAAGGTTGTAAGCTCTGAGACTGGGAATTAACCCAGGTGAGCCCTATCTAATTACATGAATTTTAAAACCTGAGAATCTCTCTTGGCTCTGGTCAGAGATCAGATGAAAGGAGGAAGAGATATGAAGCATGAAAAGGACTAGGTCCAGGGTTGCTGTCTTTGAACAAGAAGGAAGGAGGCCTCTACCAGCCGAGAATCAGCAGCCAGCCAGCAAGAAAATGAGGATCTCAGTCCTACATCGCAAGGAACTGACCTCTGCCAACACTGGGAAAGAACAAGAAACAAATTCTTCCCTAGAGGCTCCAGAAAGAAGCCTAGCATGCCCACACCTGGAGTTTAGACTGGTAAGACCCCTTCAGATGAACCTAACTAAACTGCAAAAAAAAAAAAAAAAAAAAAATTCATAGCTATGGTAATTGTTATGCCAGCAAAAGAAAAGTAACACAGCACCTCTGTTACAAGTCAAGCCATTTTTCCCTCTTTTAAAACATGGACAAGCATCACTTTAGGGCTGAGATAAAGGTGGAAAGTTGTGCTTTTCTGATAGGTGGTGGTTTTGTCTCCTTGCGGCAGCATCTGACAGGTACCAGCATCCAGTGAAAACAGCTTCAGTGATGGACATCAAGATGGCTGCTTTCTATATAATAATACAATTACCTAGGTTCTAAAAGTGAGGCATATAGGATATAATTAACTGACCTGAGCTGTAAATTGGATGTACAAAAATCCTGTGTTTTTCCCTCAAAGGGGAAAGAAAAGACCTTCATTCCATGAAAAAAAAAAAAAAAAAAACAAGATCCTATTCATATGGTTTATTCAGGTTTAGAACATCATCATGGTGGAGGGGAGCTTTAAAAGGCTCTGTCCTTTAACCTGCTTCAGTAGTTCTCCCCCTAATTGACTTTTTCATGGCTATTAAATGAATAACAAAAACTTACATCGAAAGACAGAAGCATATGAACTCTGAAATATTCATTTATAAGAGATAGGTACCAAAAGAATTTTTAAATTCAGCTTCACTTTTACCATCAACTACGTTGCTTCTAGTATGAATGGCATCTGTTTTACAAACATATGGCGCAACTGCCAGGTGCCTGACTCTGCCCTTGGCTCAAGAGAGACAAAATCAGTCCTTGACAAACTGAGCAAGGAAACTGCTGTGTAAACAGTTACACAGCAGTGTCAAAGTCTTAATGCTGAAAGCACAGGCTTGGCACGTGGGTCCCTGGACACCTGTGCAGGTGGGAGGGAAGCTGTTTTGAGATGGGAACAGGAGAAAACCCACATTTGCTCAACAAGCACACGCAGAAGCTAGGACGCACAGCCACTTTTACAGAAACACGTATGAAGATGACCTTTTCTACAGAACACATGGAAAATGCGGTCTCTAAAGACTGAGTATAAGCAAGGTTAGCCAGGACTAGAAGGCGACTCCATTTCTCCATACAAGGCTGTCTCAAGACATTTGCCAAACATAGGTCACTCTAGCAAAAATGCCACCTTCCCATGATTAAAAGAAGGCAAATAAATACCTTCTTTTCTTGAAGCTGAGGAAAGTTTTGCATTAACGAATATCTCATTCTTCCCTCTTTCCCAATTCTCCTCTCCTGGTCTAAGGATGGATAAACTAGAGCAATCACAGTACTGAGAGTATCCTGAGTTTCAGTTAGCACCTGCTAGCTATTGGAAAGTGAAAAGTGAAAGTTGCTCAGTCAAGTTCGACTCAGTGACCCCATGGACTATACAGTTCATGGAATTCTCCAGGCCAGAATACAGGAGTGGTTAGCCTTTCCCTTCTCCAGAGGGTCTTCCCAACCCAGGGATCGAACCCAGGTCTTCTGCATTGCAGGCAGATTCTTTACCAGCTGAACCACAAGGGAAGCCCAAGACTACTGGAGTTGGTAGCCTATACCTTCTCCAGTGGATCTTCCAGATCTAGGAATCAAACTAGGGTCTCCTGCACTGCAGGAGGATTCTTTACCAGCTGAGCTATGAGGGTAGCCTTGTTATTGGAATGGCTGACATTATTATTCATCATAATCACAGGCATACCTGTGAAAAAAACTGAGCGTTAACTCCTAAAGAATAAAAACTAGTGTAAGATGAAGGGTTTTTACAATATTAAAATTTGAGTTTTTAAAAAACTGCATAAATTTGAACTTGACAAGAAAAATAAACACCTATCAGCAGTTGCCCAATAAAGACCTGCTAACAAAGGCAGGTGGAAAGGAGAAACGCTGAAATCATTCTTGACAGATGATGTAATTTATACTTGAATGTCAGAAAGGGATGACTACAGAAGTGATTTTTAGGTATTACTTTTATAATATAGGCACAGAGTTCATAAAAGTTGAGGAGAAATGTGAATGACTGCTTTTTATACCAGGACGTGTCTCCAATCAAAAGAGCAATCCCAAAGTGAGATGGGTTCCCTTGAACCCAAATGTCCCCTAGATGGAACCATCCTACATGCTCGTGGGNAGAGTTCATAAAAGTTGAGGAGAAATGTGAATGACCGCTTTTTATACCAGGACGTGTCTCCAATCAAAAGAGCAATCCCAAAGTGAGATGGGTTCCCTTGAACCCAAATGTCCCCTAGATGGAACCATCCTACATGCTCGTGGGAATGTACATCAGTACAGCCACTATGGAAAACAGTATGCAGTTTTCTCAAAAAACTAAAAATAGAGCTACCACATGACCTAGGAATTCCACTCCTAGATATGTATCTGGAAAAAAAAAAATGAAAACACTAGTTCAAAAAGATGCATGCACCCCAAAGTTCACAGCAGCATTACTTACAATTGCTAAGACATGGAAGGAACCTGTGTCCACCAAGAGATGAATAGATAAAGAGGATGTGATATTTACACACACACATACATACATACATATACACAATGGAATATTACTCAGCCATAAAAAGAATGAAATTTTGCCATTTGCAGAACATGAATGGACTTGCGGAGCATTATGCTAAGTGAAGTAAGTCAGATAAATACTTTGTGACATCACTTACATGTGGAATCTACAAAATGCAATGAAGTAGTGAGGGTACCCTAAAAGAAGCAGACCCACAGAGAGAGAGACAGCAAACTAGGGGTTACCAGGGACGAGGGAGGGGTGCAACATAGGGGTGGAGGAGAAGGAGGTCCAAGACAGATACAAGGATGGACTGCATAACATGGAGAATATTGCTAATACTGTGATAATTGTAAATGGAATATAACTTTAAAAAATCATATATAAAAAAAGAAATTTCTCCATGGATGGGCCTTGGAGCCAGAAGGAAAAAAAAAGTGAAAATCCATAAAAGGAGGAAAAAAAAAAATCAAGAAAATGAGAGAAAAAAAAAGCTTGAGCTCAGGTCTGCTTGTTTGTAAAGCCACATTTCTCCTCAGCCCTTAACTGAAGAAGCCAAACCACTCTGCGTGACTTCTTTATGGAACAGAACACTCAGGAACAGAATGCACTCAGGAGAAGAAAGAGGTCAAATTATCCTTCCCTACAGAGCCATCCCTGCTAATAAAGTCCAGGCAATCCACACGAGAACATGACTTATGGACCCACATCTCTAATTTGGCAAAAAAAACAAAAAAACAAAAAAAAAACTAGAAATACAGCTTTTACTTAGAAGAATGGGAGGTTCTCAAAAAGGAAATACTCTCTGAAAACAAAAATAAACATACTCAAACTGGAGGGAGTGTGGAAACTTCCCTGGTGGTTCAGTAGGTAAGATGCCATGCTTTCACTGCAGGGGGCATGGATTTGATCCCTAGTCCAGAAACTGAGATCCTGTATGTCATGAGATGCAGCAAGAGGAAGGAAAAGACTGGAAGGATTTTTAAGGGACTGAGAGCGGAACTTACATAGATTTGGTTTCTCTTGTAGCGCTGGTACAAGTTGTGCATGATGGCACCCCCGTGGAGCTCTGTCAGCGTGGCCATGTCATCCACGCCCTCCTCATCCATGGCCTGCATGGGCATCACCTTCTGGTGTGTAATTGTGCTCTGCTTGTACGTGAATACCTGATGAGGGGAATGAATTCACAGCTTAATTATGGGCAATGAACAGTTTCCACTGACCGTTTCCCAACTTACAATACAGTCTCAGTAGAATATCGGCAAAAATCAGACTGCAGAGAACACTTTAATTTCCTTCATGCCACCTACCTACTTTTGTGCTAGGTCGCTTCAGTCGTGACTCACTCGTGGACCCCAAGGACTGTCGCCCACCTGACTCCTCTGATCAGTGGGTTTCTCCAGGCAAGAACACTGGAGTGGGTTGCCATTTCCGCCTCCAGGGAATCTTCCCAACCCAGGGATGGAACCCACGTCTCTTATGTCTCCTGCACTGGCAGAAGCGTTCTTGGCCACCAGCACCACCTGGGAAACCTCACCTATTTTTAAAGGTAGCAAATTATTTTGACAATTGACATTTGATGTTCCTAAAAGACATTGGTTCAAGTACTAACCCTCCTATGGAAATCACAGGAATGATAACATTTTCAGTTCACTTTTCTCCCACTGATGCAAAGCAGGAACAGTTAAGAAGCTGGCTGACCAATCTTTCAGAAAGTAATTTGATTTCACTGTATAATATATTCAAGGGACCATGGGATATAGTTCAAAGCTTCCTAATAAAGCTCTTCAATTTAAGTGTTGTCACAAAATTCACCACACAGTCTGTACATTTGTTCAGAGACTGAAACACAGCTTCTCAGGAAAGTCTGAAAAATATTCTCCCTTCTCAACTGATCCCTTCTCAGCTGAGAAATATAAATAGCATTCCTGTGATCTTTAGGAAAACAAATCCTCTCAGGTTTAAAATACAACTGGTTTGGGACTCCCTTGGCTGTTCAGTGGTTAAGACACCATGCTTCCACTGCAGAGGGCATAGGGTCAATCCCTGGTTGGGGAACTAAGATCCTTCATGCAATGGGGAGCAGGCAAAAACAAAACAAACAAACAAAAAAAAACCACTTAAATAAATAAATTATAATCGGTTTGCTTGTTTGACAGCCTAAAAGTGAAAGTCACTTAGTGATGTCCAACTCTGCAACCCCATGGACTATACAGTCCATGGAATTCTCCAGGCCAGAATACAGGAGTGGGTAGCCTTTCCCTTCTCCAGGGGATCTTCCTGACCCAGGGATCGAACTGGGGTCTCCTGGATTGCACGCAGATTCTTTACCAACTGGGCTATCAGGGAAGCCCTATCTTGCTTTAAACTTCAAGACCAGTGGTGGGTGCGGCACACGTGCTGTTGTCTATTTACCAAGTCATGTCCGACTCTTTTGCAACCTCATGACTACAGCCCACCAGGCTCCTCTATCCATGGGATTTTCTGGGCAAGAATACTGAGTGAGTTGCCATGTCCTTCTCCAGGGGACTTTCCAAACACAGGGATAGAACTCACATCTCCTGCAATGGCAGGTACGTTCTTTACCACTGAGCCACCAGGGAAGTCCATTGTATTGTGTACTGTAGACAACTCGGACACTGCAAGACTGATTATAGAACATATGTGGACTTCTAAAGTCTACACAGGGTTCTTTCATCACCACTGATTGGGTAGAGTATTAACTACACCCATTCAGCTTCATAGGCTGACCAGTTTGACCAGATTTACAAACTCCAGAACATAACACAATCATTCAGTGATGCAGTCTACCCTCTATTTATTCACTATATCCTTTTATACACAGTGAATAATCACAGAAAACTAATCAAACTGATCACATGGACCACAGCCTTCTCTAACTCAATAAAACTATGAGCCATGCCGTGTAAGGCCAACCCAAGACAGACGGGTCATGGTAGAGAGTTCTGACAAAACATGGTCCCCTGGAGAAGGCAATGGCAAACCACTTCAGTATTCTTGCCTTGAGAACCCCATGAACAGTATGAAAAGGCAAAAAGATAGGACACAAAGATGAACTCCCCAGGTCGGTTGGTGCCGAACATGCTACTGGAGATGAGTGGAGAAATAACTCCAGAAAGAATGAAGAGTCGAAGCCAAAGCAAACACAATACCCGGTTGTGGATATGACTGGTGATGGAAGTGAAGTCCAATGCTGTAAAGAACAATACTGCATAGGAATCTGGAAGGTTAGGTCCATGGATCAAGGTAGATTAGAAGCAGTCAAACAGGTGATGGCACGAGTGAACATCAACATTTTAGGAATCAGTAAACTAAAATAGATTGGAATGGGTGAATTTAACTCAGATGACCATTATATCTACTACTGTGGGCAAGAACCCCTTAGAAGAAATGGGAGTAGCCATCATGGTCAACAAGAGAGTCTGAAATGCAGTACTTGGATGCAGTCTCAAAAATGACAGAATGATCTCTGTTTCCAAGGCAAATCATTCAATATGACATTAATCCAAGTCTACGCCCTGACTAGAAATGCTGAAGAAGCTGAAGTTGAACAGTTCTATGAAGACCTACAAGACCTTCTAGAACTAACACCAAAAAAGATGTCCTTTTCATTATAGGGGACTGGAATGCAAAAGTAGGGAGTCAAGAAATACCCGAAGTAACAGGCAAATTTGGCCTTGAGTACAGAATGAAGCAGGGCAAAGGATAATAGAATTTTGCCAAGGGAACACATTGGTCATTGCAAATACCCTCTTCCAACAACACAAGAGGAGACTCTACACACAGACATCAGCAGATGGTCAATTCTGAAGTCAGACTGACTATACTCTTTGTAGCAGAAGATAGAGAAGCTCTCTACAGTCAGCAAAAACAAGACTGGGAGCTGACTGTGGCTCAGACCATGAACTCCTAATTGCTAAATTCAGACTGAAAGTAGGGAAAACCACTAGACCATTCAGGTATGACCTAAATCAAATCCCTTACGATTATACACTGGAAGTGACGAATAGATTCAAGGGATTAGATCTGATAGACAGAGTGCCTAAAGAACTATGGACAGAGGTTCCTGACACTGTAAAGAAGGCAGGGATCAAGACCACCCCCAAGAAAAAGAAATGCAAAAAGGGAAAACGGTTGTCTGAGGAGGCCTTACAAATATCTGAGAAAAGAGGAGGAAAAAGCAAGGAGAAAAGGAGAGATATATCCATTTGAATGCAGAGTTCCAAAGAATAGTAAAGAGAGATAAGAAAGCTTTCCTCAGTGATAAATGCAAAGAAATAGAGGAAAACAATAGAATGGGGAAGTCTAGAGATCTCTTCAAGAATATGAGATACACCAAGGGAACATTTCATGCAAAGATGGGCACAATAAAGACAGAAATAGTATGGACCTAACAGAAGAAGAAGATAGTAAGAAGAGGTGACAAGAATACACAGAGAACTATACAAAAAATCTTTACAATCTTATATCTTTACAACCCAGATAACAACAAGGGTATGATCACTCACCTAGAGCCAGACATCCTGGAATGTGAAGTCAAGTAGGCCTTAGAAAGCATCACGACGAACAAAGCTAGTGGAGGTGATGGAATTCCAGTGGAGCTATTTCAAATCCTAAAAGATGATGCTGTGAAAGTGTTGCACTCAATATGCCAGAAAATTTGGAAAACTCAGCAGTGCCCACAGGACTGGAAAAGGTCAGTTTTCATTCCAATCCCAAGAAAGGCAATGCCAAAGAATGTTCAAACTATTGCACAATTGCACTCATCTCACATGCTAGCAAAGTAATACACAAAATTCTCCAAATCAGGCTTCAACAGTATGTGAACTGTGAACTTCCACATGTTCAAGCTTGATTTAGAAAAGGCAGAGGATTCACAGATCAAATTGCCAACATCTACTGGATCATGGAAAAAGCAAGAGAGTTACAGAAAAACATCTACTTATGCTTTATTGACTACACCAAAGCCTTTGACTGTGTGGATCATAACAAACTGTGGGAAATTCCTAAAGAGATGGAAATACCAGACCACCTTATCTGCTTCCTGAGAAATCTTTATGCAGGTCAAGAAGCAACAGTTAGAAATGGACATGGAAAAACAGACTGGTTCCCAACAGGAAAAGGAGTACACCAAGACTGTATATTCTCATCCTGGTTATTTAACTTACATGCAGAGTATGTTAATGCGAAGTGCCAGGCTGGATGAAGCACAAGCTGGAATCAAGACTGCTGGGAAATACATCAATAACCTCAGATTCACAAATGACAACACCCTTATGGCAGGAAGGAACTAAAGACCCTCTTGATGAAAGTGAAAGAGGAGAGTGAAAAAGCTGTCTTAAAACTCAACATTCAGGAAACTAAGATCATAGCATCCAGTTCCATTACTTCATGGCAAATAGATGGGGAAACAATGAAAATAGACACTTTATTTTTTTGAACTCCAAAATCACTGCAGATGGTGACTGTAGCCATGAAATTAAAAGACACTTACTCCTTGGAAGAAAAGTTATGACCAACCTCGATAGCATATTCAAAAGCAGAGACATTACTTTGTCAACAAAGGTCCATCTAGTCAAGGCTATGGTTTTTCCAGTAGTCATGTACGGATGTGAGAGGGGGACTATAAAGAAAGCTGAACACTGAAGAACTAATGCTTTTGAACTGTGGTGTTGAAGAAGACTCTTAAGAGCCCCTTGGACTCAAGAAGATCAAACCAGTCAATTGTAAAGGAAATCAGTCCTGAATATTCGTTGCAAGGACTGATGCTGAAACTCCAATACTTTGGTCACATGATGCGAAGAACTGACTCACTGGAAAAGATCCTGATGCTGGGAAAGACTGAGGGCAGGAGGAGAAGGGGATGACAGAGGATGAGACGGTTGGATGGCACCACTGACTTGATGGCCATAAGCTTGAGTAAGCTCTGGGAGTTGGTGATGGACAGGGAGGCTTGGCATGCTATCGCCCATGGGGTCACAAAGAGTCGGACACACTGAGAGACTGAATTGATTCTTTTCAGTGATACTTTTATGTTTGTCCTTCAAATAAAAACACCAAGATATAAAAGCAAAATGTAAACAACACAAAAAATTTGATCTACACAAGCTCACATGTGTACGTACATACAAAGTAACTTTCCTGAACAGTACAGGCAAATTGGGGAATTCTAGTTTTCAGTATCAACCAGCTGTCTGAATATTCATTGGAAGGATTAATGCTGAAGCTTCAATACTTNAAATTTGATCTACACAAGCTCACATGTGTACGTACATACAAAGTAACTTTCCTGAACAGTACAGGCAAATTGGGGAATTCTAGTTTTCAGTATCAACCAGCTATCTGAATATTCATTGGAAGGATTAATGCTGAAGCTTCAATACTTTTGGCCACTGATGCAAAGAGCTGACTCACTGGAAAGGACCCTGATGCTGAGAAAGACTGAAGACAAAAGGAGAAGATGGCAGCAGAGGATGAGATGGCTGGATGGCAACCCTGACTCAATGGACACAAANCAATACTTTTGGCCACTGATGCAAAGAGCTGACTCACTGGAAAGGACCCTGATGCTGAGAAAGACTGAAGACAAAAGGAGAAGATGGCAGCAGAGGATGAGATGGCTGGATGGCAACCCTGACTCAATGGACACAAATTAGAGCAAACTCCGGGAGACAGTGAAGGACGGGGAAGCCGCTGAGTTGCAGCTCGTCGGGTCACAGAGTTGGACCCTAAACAACTTAACAACAACCAGTTGCCTATATGGAAACAAATAGCATGTTATTGCAAAAGGGAATGACACACCAGGAATAGCAGAAGTGCCAACCCAATGGTTTCCATAAACCATGGGAAAAGTGGCATGCTTCTTTTATTTTCCAGAGAAAAATGAAAACTTCAGTGGTGGCACTTCTGCCACATAAACCACAAGGGTCGGTCAGAACCAGTCCTGAGAGACTCTCAAGGCCAGGGCAGACCCCAGCCATCTCTTTTGAGGTGCAGCCACCTTCCCAGCTGTTTCCTGGGCCAGACACCTGCCAGGAAAAGTGCTGGCCCCAGAGGCCCCACCTCACAGTGGGGTGGCCACCCCACCAAGTAAGTGCCCCCACGGGGTAGGCCAGGTCTGGGGCCACTGAGGGCATGGAAGGGAGCTATGCCATCGCCAAGATGACCAGGTATTAAAGGAAAATACCAAGAAATTCAAGAGTGTAGAAACACAGGATATCAGACCCTCATTTTAATTCATTAACACCATACAAGAAAGTCAAATACATTTAGGCTAACAGTAGTGGCCATCTTGGGCTTCATAGGTAGCTCAGCAGTAAAGAATCCACCTGCCAATGCAAGAGACACAGGTTCAATTCCTGGGTCAGGAAGATGCCCCGGAGGAGGAAACGGCAACCCACTCCATGGACAGAGGAGACTGGCGGTCTACAGTCCATGGGGGTCACCAAGAATCGGACACGACTGAGTACACACACCCCATACAGCTGACACTTAAAAAATGATAGCCATAATGACTCAGTATTTATGTCACATTAACATTCTGTTGCCTTTTTTCACACCCTGGGAACAGTAAGACAATGTATAGTCCAAGTAAGCAGCTCAGAGCTGGCCACGTGGTCTCTAAAAAAAATGGCTACCACTGTAAATTGAGTCCCAACATTAGTACATGTGATTTCCTCGTATGTTTTCAGATACACGCATTATCAGACGTGGGCATGTGGCCATTCTGGGAGTGGGACAATCAAGAGAATGAGTGCTATTCCTTCTCCTGACCTCAGAGAGAAAGAATCAGGATAGACCGTAACAGTTACATAAATAAGAGGTTATGTACAGAAAAGAAATATCATGCCAAGACAGGGCTGCAGCTGTTCAAAACAGTGATTATTTCAAAGAACAGTGGGTAAAGCAGAGAAAATGTATGTGTGAAGGAAAGGCAGAGAGAACCATCCATTCAGAGATGNGTTACATAAATAAGAGGTTATGTACAGAAAAGAAATATCATGCCAAGACAGGGCTGCAGCTGTTCAAAACAGTGATTATTTCAAAGAACAGTGGGTAAAGCAGAGAAAGTGTATGTGTGAAGGAAAGGCAGAGAGAACCATCCATTCAGAGATGGGTTAACATTTGCAAAGATTTTACAGTGATGCCTGGTACATTGATTAAGTGTCTGATAAATTAACAAAGAAAATCCATACATTCAAACAAATATTTACTGATGTGTTTTAAGCATTGGGAATGCGGTGTATGTTCTAATAAGGGGAAGGGAAAAGTAGAAATGGACAAGTAAATATAACACTGTGCAGATGGTGATGAATATCTATGAAGGCATAAATGAGGGTAAAGGGATTAAACACCCAGAGGGGTTACTTTATGTTGTGTTTAAAGACACCCTTACTGATCAGGTAATATCAAGGTAGAAACCCTAAGGAAGTAAGGAATGGAAGTAGGCTCCTGCATTCAGTGTGTTAAAGCATATTGGTTGAATAAATAGCTAATTTGTAAATATTTCAAAGGATTAATAGGATTCACAATCTTGTTCAAGAATTTGTAAGGAGAGCCCCTTGAACTACCAGACGTCTTTCCTGTGCAACAACAAATGGTACAAGTTGTGCAACTTTATCCCCAAACAGCAAAAAAGAAAATTTTAGGGCTAAGGAATGGAATTCTTTTTACAGGAATTTTTTTGGGAACAAACAACAGCCAAAACGCAATAGCAACATGAATTCCTCCAAACCCAACTCAAAACAAACTGAGTGACTTCAGTGGGGCATATATTAGAAGAAAGGTGGTAATGGTTAAGAAATGGGGCAAAGTATAGAAGATTAATAGACAGGAAATCAATTTAGGGAAAACGGGGCCTCAGAACAAATAGCTCCTGTTATAGAAATCAAAGCCACTGGTCACAAGATGCACTGGATTAAGCGTGGGAACAAAACTGAGGCCACCCATCAACTCTCCTGGGGCCTCAGAGAAGGTCTGCCCAGCACTGGGTCCACCTCTGTATGAAAAACTGATCATCAAGTAGTTAACTAGTTTAAAAAAACCCAGCTGAGCCATTTTCAATCCACTTTTAATTCTAGGAAAGTACACATATGGCAGGAAACCCTCATCAGGCTTATGTGCAAGTTTTTACAGTCTATAGGGGCTGCCCTGATAGCTCAGCTGGTGAAGAATCCACCTGCAATGCAGGAGACCACAGTTCGATTCCTGGGTCGGGAAGATCCCCTGGAGAAGGGATAGGCTACCCACTCTAGTATTCTTGGGCTTCCCTAGTGGCTCAGCTGGTAAAGAATCCACCTGCAATGCAGGAGACCACAGTTTGATTCCTGGGTGGGGAAGATCCCCCGGAGAAAGGAAAGGCTACCCACTCCAGTATTCTGGCCTGGAGAATCCCACAGACTGTATAGTCCATGGGGTCCCAAAGAGTTGGACACGACTGAGCGACTTTCACTTCACTTCACTTCATAGTGACAAACATATATTTCTCTTATTACAATTCGTTAGCAAGCCCCAGTCACAAAAATCTAACTTTTCTGATCAAAAAGGGAAAAAAGACAAAAAAGAAATCTTATCACGTCCTCTCCTGATGTACAGATGGGATAGACGGCATCCTCAGTCTGGGCTCATCTCCCGTGAGCTTGGCATTTCTTCTAGAGAAGTCCTCAGTTTTGCTCTCCAGGGTACAGCTGGCAAGGTTTGTAAACCTTTTCGGTTGTCACAACTGTGGGATGTGGGGGGAAGGGTGCCACCAGCATCCAGTTGGCAAAGTCAGGAATGCTGCTATAAACATCTGAGAGTTATCCAGCCCAAATGTACAAGGACCAGGTGGAGATATCCTGGTCTAGGAATGCCCTGATGTGCCTTCCAACCAGATGTTTAGGTAGATAACCAGGAAAAAATGATGAGTCAGCCAATGCCTGTAAGCAAAACCTTTCACTTAAAACACAGACAAATCTTTTGGAAACAAGTTTAAAGATAAAAACATTTAACTCAAAGTTCAGCAGGACAATATTATATAATTTAGTTTTTGATTCTTATTTGAACTGTGGTGTTGGAGAAGACTCTTGTGAGTCCCTTGGACTGCAAGGAGATCCAACCAATCCATTCTGAAGGAGATCAGCCCTGGGATTTCTTTGGAAGGAATGATGCTGAAGCTGAAACTCCAGTACTTTGGCCACCTCATGAGAAGAGTTGACTCACTGGAAAAGACTCTGATGCTGGGAGGGATTGGGGGCGGGAGGAGAAGGGGACGACAGAGAATGAGATGGCTGGATGGCATCGCCGACTCGATGGACGTGAGTCTGGGTGAACTCCGGGAGTTGGTGATGGACAGGGAGGCCTGGCGTGCTGTGATTCATGGGATCGCAAAGAGTCGGACACGGCTGAGCGACTGAACTGAACTGAAGAAGAGTGATGGGGATAATTTACAGTGATGATGGTCACTAAGCAATGGGGTTTGCTTCTATTTGTTACTGTTTTCTCTTTTAAGGAAAATTTTTTACTGGAGTATAGTTGATTTACAATGTTATGTTAGTTTCAGGCATACGGTAGAGTGAACCAGTTATATATATACAACTATCTACTCTTTTTTAGAATTTCCCCATATAGGCCATTATAGAATACTGAGTAGAATTCCCTGTGCTATACAGCCGGTCCTTATTACTTACCTATAATGGCAACCCCACTCCAGTATTGTTGCCTAGGGAATTCCAGGGACAGAGGAGCCTAGAGTCTATGGAGTTGCAAAAAAGTTGGACATGACTTACCGACTAAACAAGTGTGCGTATATGAATCCCAATCTTCTAATTTAT
This sequence comes from Neotragus pygmaeus, assembly GCA_006410875.1. Lineage (NCBI taxonomy): Eukaryota > Metazoa > Chordata > Mammalia > Artiodactyla > Bovidae > Neotragus > Neotragus pygmaeus. The sequence goes on along the minus strand of SJYV01056312.1, from coordinate 23,007 downwards.
TCCTCCCGCACCTCTCAGTAACCATAAGCTTATTTTCTACATCTGTAAGTATTTCTCTTTTAGAGAGTTACAGATAGTATCATTTTCTAATTGCCTGTATTACGGTCAGACAACACGCTCCACACGATTTCCACCCTGTCTCCCCGACCCAGGGCTCTTGGACCTGCTGTTTCTGTGTCTGGGCCACTGACATCCCACTAGTCTCCCTGACATCTCCACCCACATGGTACTTCTCAGAAGGCACCAATGCTTTTGTGTGAAGGACACCCTGCCACCTTCCTCCTGATTCTATCACACGTGCTGTCGCTCCTGTGACAGTCTGTAATCACTTATTTATTACCTGTGGCTTCCCTGGTGGCTCAGACAGAAAAGTGTCTGCCCGCAAAAGTGTCTGCCCGCAATGAGGGAGACCCGGGTTTGATTCCTGGGTCTGGAAGATCCCCGGGAGAAGGAAATGACAATCCACTCCAGCACTCTTGCCTGGAAAATCCCAAGGACAGAGAAGCCTAATAGGCCACAGTCCATGGGGTTCACAAAGAGTCGGACACGACTGAGCGACTTCACTTTATCTATTATCTCCCTTGTTTCAAAACCATCTCACTCCCAACTCGGAAACCTCTGGTCAGTATATTTCAACTATTTGGACCACAATCTACAGGGAAAAAAAAATGTGTTTTACACTGTGAAGTACTATACATGTAGTTTCACAAGGGTTTTGTAAAACACCATGAAATTTGGTGCATCCCAGGATCTTCTTGTTCTTTTAAATGTCAGTTGTGACTCTCTAAACTGACTTCACAACCCTCTAGAAGACTCAGTCTGGAAACTCTACAAAGGCAGGGCACACGCCTAACTCATTTCTCAGCAACCAGCCTCTGCCCACAATAGAGACTCAATAAATATTGAATAAATGGTCCTGGCCTTCAAAATGGGTACAACACACAGGGAGAGGCAGCGTTGGGTAGTGACTAGACACGGCCTTGGAGTCAGACCTGGCTGGACTCTTGTTCTCCTAGATCCATGCTTTCATAGCCCAGGGATAATGAGCCAGACACTTAACCTCCCTGGCCTGTGATTTTCCCCACTGATAAAGTAAGATTGGTGATGATAATCCCTCACTCACAGAATTACTGTGAAAACTAAAAATATTATGTGGTAAGTGGTAGTCACTCAGTCGTGTCTGACTGTGTGACCCCATGGACTGTAGCCCATCAGGCTCCTCTGTCCATGGGATTCTCCAGGCAAGAATACTGGAGTGGGTAGCAATTCCCTTCTCCAGGGGATCTTCCCAACCCAGGGATCAAAACCAGGTCTCCCGCATTCCAGGCAGTTTATTTACCAGAGAAGCCCAAGAAGACTGGAGTGGGTGGTCTATCCCATCTCCAGCAGATCTTCCTGACCCAAGGATAGAATCAGGGTCTCCTGCATTGCAGGCGGATTCTTTACCAGCTGAGCTATCAGGGAAGCCTATAATGCAAAGAACAATGATTTCCAACCTGTCTCCCTGACCCAGGGCTCTTGGACCTGCTGTTTCTGTGTCTTTGTCTCTGTGGCTATGCTCTTATGACAAACTGTAAAAGGAAGCCACTTACTTAACTGAAACTCTGCCCTGACCTATTTGGTGGCTGCCCCAAGGAGACTGGAGAAAGTATTTGGACACAAAAATGTAAAGTCAGCTAGAAAGTTCCACTGGAATCTTATTAAAAGCAAAATGATACACATCTACTCTCCTAGTGAGCAGGGGGAAAAAATGGCACCAGCGCTTTGCTTTCAAGCTCAAATTTGTCAAGAGTAAATACGTCTTAATTACACGGGGGTAAAATGATCTTTACATAAATAAATATTCTGTTACTTTAACCTCCCCTCTGAGTTTGTGAGATGACTGACTTCTAATTATAGATAAAACAAGACTCTTTATTGAAGACTCAAACTAGTTTTGAGATTAAGTCATTTAAACCATCAGTGGGTTTGCAATGCGCAGCAGGGCGAGATGCATGGCATGTGGGTGTCAAACCAAAATAGCAGAGAGAGGTGGGCAGAGGGCACTGGTATTTACTGAGCACTGACTGCATGCATCAGGCACATTTGATCTTCAGGGGCAAAAGAAACACCATTGCTCACTTCTTATAGAAACCATTCAAGAAGATTCAGAGAAGTTGGGAAATCTACCCAACAGCACAAAGCACAGTGAGCAGTCAATTCCTTGAGATCGTGGCAAATGCACATCCCACCCTAGAGAGATGCTAGGTCAGAGATAATCCCACCTTTGCCACTAACTGGCTGGGCCTCCCTGGCACGCTCAGTGCAGTCAATGGTTACAACCCTTAGTCCTCTGGAGGAGAGGAGAGCAGAAAGCACGTGTGGACTGCCCTCCCAGCATGCCAGGTTTAATTCTCTCACTTACCCCGTGATTTTCTGTTTATTTACTCTCTCCAGTTCCCTCGGTCATTCGTGCCAGGCTGTGAACTGGACCCCAGGAATACAAAGATGAATTAAATGGTCTCTTTTCAGAGGGCTTAGCGACTACCAAGGGATCAGAAAAATAAACAGGCAATCCTCACCAAGTGGTGGGGGCTGTCACAGAGTCGATGGGAACTGGCCACGTGGGATGGCCCAGGCCCAGGCAAGAGCACACAGCCCAGGGCGTCCGGGTAGCGGAGTATGGCTGGGAGCGGGGTGGGGGCTTCTGTCCGGAGTGGCCCTTGCCCTCTGACCTAAGGAACAGAGGGCTACGTAGGTAGCTAAGGAAACGGGGGCAGACACTTGTTATCTATTCATCATCATCAACAAGTCAGTGTCAAACATGACACTAAGATTGTCTTCTGAGAGACAAAAGAAGAAATCTCACTACTCAATGCAATTCAAGGAGATCGATTTTCCAGAAACTCCACAGGAAAGCAATGTCTGAATCAACAATAGGAGTGATCAGTACACACACGGTTGTCCCCCAAATGGACGGTATGTCTTCCTGCTTTCATGTGTGCAAATATCACTAACAAATGCATCAGCGATGACAGGTACAACCCAGAGTCAGGAAGCTCCGGCTACCAGTCACTGACAGTCAGACTTAACCACTGAGCCCAAATCTTTCTGATGGCACTGCAGAGTGTGCAGGCAGATGAAGAGGATTAAGAGTCCAAGAAGCCTAAGACAGCCAGGAAGCTAATCTCTGGACAGCACGTCTGCTCAGGCACCCAGAGAGCCTTGCCACACAAAATGAAAAAAAAAAATGAAGTCGCTCAGTTGTGTCTGACTCTGCAACTCCATGGATTGTAGCCCATGGAATTTTCCAGACAAGAGTACTGGAGCAGGTTGCCATTTCCTTCTCCAGGGGATCTTCCTGATCCAGGGATCAAACCCAGATCTCCCGCATTGCAGGCAGAGGCTTTACCTTTGAGCCACCAACCAGCAGACGAATGCATCTCACTCACTCATCCCAGCAACTGCCTGCCAGCCAGGAAGCATTCGTCACTCAGTCCTGTCCAACTCTGCAATCCCATGGACTGTAGCATGCCAGGTTCCTCTGTCCAGGCAAGAATACTGGAGTGGGTTGCAACGCCCTTCTCCAGGGGATCTTCCTGACCCAGGGATCGAATCCGGGTCTCTCAGATTGCTGGCAGGTTCTTTCTTTATCATATGAACCACCAGGGAAACCCTGCCAGCACAGAAGACCCAGAGGATACCATGGCCCTGGCCTCTCCCTGGTGAACCTCAGAGGAAAAGGTTAACAGTCACACTGACCTGGCATGGTTGTAAGAAATGACTCACACACACACACACACACACACACACACACACACACACACACACACACACACACGAACATATTACCATATTTACATATTAAGGATAGTAAGATCTCCAATCGGAATTTATATACACATTAAGAATTGTGATTTTTATAGAAGAATTTAGTACATGTTTCTTTTAAACGCTAAACTATAACACTTTCTCTTTTTTAGCCATTAAGAAAAAATTTTAAGAAAATCACCTGCACAAAGAAAAGTCACATTTGTTCCAGCTGAGCTAGGTTCTAAAGCTTCCTCGTAGCTGCTGCGTCCACCCAGGCCAAGTCTACCCAAAAAAGGACCACCTTCACGCTCTGTAAGTCAGTCTTCCCACATTGAACAATTCAGCGTTCAGAAAACAATCACTATATTTTAATGTGTTTTCATTGTAGAGTTACACTGAGTTATGGTAAGATAAATCTATGACGATATTAGACTATGCACACACACGGTATAATCCTAATTTTTTTAATACACACACAAGGACAAACACACAGGCACACACAGACACACAGACACATACCAGCAACTGTACTCCTGGGCATTTGCTCTAAAGAAATGAGAACTTAACGTCTGTGCAAAAACGCACACATGAATGTTCACAGCAGCTTCATCTGTAACCAGTGAAAGCTGAAAAAGTTGGTCCCAGAAGGTTACATGCCATATGATTCCATTTCTATTATATAAGATTCCCGAAACGACCCAATTACAGCAAATGAAGGACAGATTGGTATGGCTGGAAGCTAAGGAGGGAGTGGGGGAGGAGACAACTTGCTGGATCCTTGTGCTGATGGAAAGGTTCTATATCGTGATTATCTCATACCTTCGTTGGGATACCGTGGTTCAGTTTTGCAGGATGCTATCATCAAAGGAAACTGGGTAAAAGGGTATACAGGATCTTTCTGAACTAGTGCTTACAAATGCATGTGGATCTACAATGATCTCAGAACAAAACACTTAATTTAAAAAGAAAAAATTTAAATATGTGCCAAAAGCCTATAAGAAAATAGATCACAACTCCAATAATGGGTCACAAACTTATAGGTGTTTGTGTTTTAATACTTTTCCATGATTTGTTTCTGTTTTCTAAACTTCTTAAACAATTTCAGGCTTAAAGAGAAATCAGTCCAATCAAAACTATTATTAATGAACATACCTGGATACATGTAACTAATTCAATGAATCTTTCAAAAATGAGTTACTGCAGAACTGCTTTCAAAAAATAACAAAAACAAAATGAAATAGTAAACCTCCCCCAAGGGTCACCAGCTACTGGAAAAAGAAAGGGCTGACCCGGTTGTTTTACACAGAGAAGTTCAGCCCTTTACACAGAGTAAGCTTTACACAGAGGAAGTTTCTGCAAGCCAAGAAGTGAGGATAGGACAAAAGCCCAGGAACCCCAACTCTTGAGACAAACATTCGACAAGCTCTCCCTTCCTCAGTTCCTTGCCTTCACACAAATCCTACCAAAAGTTTAGAGAAGCGCTAATACGTATCCTGCTCAAATTCTTCCAGAAAATCGCAGAGGAAGGAAAACTCCCAAATTCATTTTACGAGGCCACCATCACCCTGATATCAAAACCAGACAAAGATGCCACACACAAAAAGGGAAATTACAGGCCAATACCCCTGATGAACATAGATGCAAAATCCTCAACAAAATTCTAGCAAAGAGAATCCAACAGTTCATGATCAAGTGGGCTTTATCCCAAGGGTGCAAGGGTTCTTCAATACATGAAAGTCAATCAATGTGATATGCCATATTAACAAACTGAAAGCTAAAATTATATGATCATCTCAATATATGCAGAGAAAGCTACTGACAAAATTCAACATCCATTTATGATGAACACTCTCCAGAAAGCAGGCACAGAAGGAACATACCTCAACGTAATAAAGGCCATACAGGACAAACCCACAGCAAACATTATTCTCAGTGGTGAAAAATAAAGCATTTCCTCTAAGATAAGGGATAAGACAAGGGTGCCCACTCACACCACTATTACTCAAAATGGTTTTGGGAGTCCGAGCCACAGCAATCAGAAAAGAAAAAGAAATAAAAGAAATCCAGATTGGAAAAGAAGTTGACTTGGTTTGCAGATGACATGATACTATGCATAAAAAAACCCTAAAGATGCCATCAGGAAATTACTAGAGCTAATCAATGAATATAGCAAAGTTGCAGGATATAAAATTAATACACAGAATCCTTTGCATTCTTATACACTAACAATGAAAAATCAGAAAGAGAAATTAAGGAAACAATCCCATTTACCATTGTTAAAAGAATAAAATACCTAGGAATAAAAAGACCTGTATGCAGAAAACTATAAGCCACTGATGGATGAAATCAAAGATGACACAGAGGAACAGATATTCAACCATGTTCCTGGATTGGAAAAAAAAATCATATTGTGAAAATGACTATACTACCCTAAGTGACCTAGAGATTCAATGCCATCCCTATCACACTACCAATGGTATTTTTCACAGAACTAGAACAAAAATTTAAGAATCTGTATGGAAATACAAAAGACCTTGAGGAGCCAAAGCAATCTTAAGAAGAATGGAGCTAGAGGAATCGACCTGACTTCAGCCTGTACTACAAAGCTACAGTCATCAAGACGGTATGAAAGAAAGAAAAGAGTTAGGTGCTCAGTCATGCCCACTGCAGCGCACCAGGCTCCTCTATCCATGGGATTTTCCAGGCAAGGATATTGGAGTGGTTTGCCATTTCCTTCTCCAGGGGAATCTTCCCAACCCAGGGATCAAACCTAGGTCTCCTTCACCGATTGAGCTGTATGGGACTGGCACAAAAACAGAAATACAGACCAGTGGAACAAAATACAAAGCCAAGAGATAAGCCCATGCTCCTACGGCTATCTTATCTTTAACAAAAGAGGCATACAAAAGACTATACAATGGAGAAGACAGTCTCTTCAGTAAGTGGTGCAGGGAAAACTGGACAGCTGCATGTAAAAGTATGTAATCAGAACACTAACAGCATACACAAAGATAAACTCAAAATGAATTAAAGACATAAATGTTAAGGCCAGAAAGTGTAAAACTCTCAGAGGAAAACAGGCAGAACACTTTTTTGCAATAAGTCACAGCAAGATCCTCTATGACCCACCTCCTAGAGTAATGGAAATAAAAAGAAAAATAAACAAATGGGACCTAATTAAACTTAATTAGGAGGGAAACTATCAACAAGGTGAAAAGACAACCCTCAGAACGGGGGAAAATAACAGCAAATGAAACAACTGAAAAAGGATTAACCTCTAATATATATAAGCAGCTCATTTAGCTCAATACCAGAAAAACAACCCAATCAAAAAGTGGGCAGAAGACCTAAACAGACAGTTTTCCAAAGAAGACATACAGATGGCTAATAAACACATGAACAGATGCTCAGCATTGCTCATTATTAAAGAAAAGGAAATCAAAACTACAATGAGGTATCACCTCACACTGGTTAGAATGGCCATCATCAAAAAAATCTACAAACAATAAATGCTGGAGAGGGTGTGGAAACTAGGGAATACTCTTGTTCTATTGGTGGGAATGTAAACTGAAACAGCTATTACGGAGAATGGTAGGGAGATTCCATGAAAAATTAGGAATAAAATGATTGCTCCAACCACTCCACTACCAGCATATACCCTGAGGAAATCAAAACTGAAAAAGACACATGTATCCCAACGTTCACTGCAGCACAATTTACAATAGCCAGGACACAGAAGCAACCTAGATGTCCATCAACAGATGAATGGATAGAGAAGTTGTGGTATATATACACGATGGAATATGACTAGGCCATAAAAATGAACAAATCCGACTCAGTTCTAGTAAGGTGGGACAAACCTAGAACCTATTATGCAGAGTGAAGTAAGTCAGAAAGAGAAAGACAAATGTTGCACATTAACACATACATATGGAATTTAGAGAGATGGGACCAGTGAACCTATTTGTAGGGCAGCAGTGGAGACGCAGACATAGAGGACAGACCTGCGGACATGATGGGAGAAGGAGAGGGAGGGATCAACTGCGGAAGTAGCACCAAAACATATACTTTCAGTTCAGTTCAGTTCTGTCACTCAGTCGTGTCCGACTCTTTGCAACCCCATGAACCGCCGCATGCCAGGCCTCCCTGTCCATCACCAAGTCTTGGAGTTTACTCAAACTCATGTCCATTGAGTTGGTGACGCCATCCAGCCATCTCATCCTCTGTTGTCCCCGTCTCCTCCTGCCCTCAATCTTTCCCAGCATCAGGGTCTTTTCAAATGAAGCATCTCTTCGCATCAAGTGGCTTCAACATCAGTCCTTTCAATGAACACCCAGGGCTGATCTCCTTTAGGATGGACTGGTTGGATCTCCTTGTGTTCCAAGGGGTTCTCAAGAGTCTTTTCAAACACCACAGTTCAAAAGCATCAATTCTTCAGTGCTCAGCTTTCTTTATAGTCCAACTCTTACATCCATACATGACTACAGAAAAAAACATAGCCTTGACTAGATGGACCTTTGGTGACAAAGTAATGTCTCTGCTTTCTAACATGCTATCTAGGTTGGTCATAACTTCCCATCCAAGGAGTGAGCATCTTTTACTTTCATGGCTGCAATCACCATCTGCAGTGATTCTGGAGCCCCCCGAAATAAAGTCAGCCACTGTTTCCACTGTTTCCCCATCTATTTGCCATGAAGTGATGGGACCGGATGCCATGATCTTAGTTTTCTGAATGTTATAATTAGATAGTCAGAGGAAATTTACTGTATGACACAGGGAGCACAAATCTGGTGCTCTGTGATAACCTGGGTGGGGGGCGGGGTGGGGTAGGAGATTCATGACAAGGGATATATGTATACCTATGGCTGACTCATGTTGATAAATGGCAGAAACCAACACAATATTGTACAGCCATTATCGTCCAAATAAAAAATAAATTAATTTCCTTAACGTGCCTACAGTGCCTTGCCCAAGGGGTCCCTGCAGTTTCTCCCAGCAAGCTGACTCCCACCCCAGGAGTCGCTCACCCTCTCCTCCACGCTCCCTGGGTTCCACTCTGTGATAAACCTCCCTGGGCACCAACCTTCATTTCTCCAGGTTGCCCCTCCTCCCAGCCTCAGGCACCAGTCCCCAGGACTGCAGGGCACTTCTCTTCCACGGCACCTTGGACAGATCCCTCTCCAGTCACCACAGGACACTGTCATCTCCCTTTTCCTATCTCTGCCTAGGGACCAGTAGTAGCCCATCTTTAGGCTCCTGTGTGAAAGTGGCTGACTTCCTTCCATGATGACTGCAGATGGTCAGTGAAGGACAAATCGTGGTGTCTACAAGCGGTGAGCTGCTTTCCTTACACTGGACCTAAACTAGGTCTCCTGAAAACCTCTGGGTCCTCACTGCCTAGTCAAACATCCAGCACCAGTTGTTCAGCTGCTCAGTCGTGTCCAACTCTTTGTGACCCCATGGACTGCAGCACATCAGGCTTCCCTGTCCTTCACCATCTCCTGGAGCTTGCTCAAACTCAGGTCCATTGAGTCGATGATGACATTCAACCGTCTTGTCCTCCTGTGGTCCCCGTCTTCTTCTGCCTTCTGCCTTTCAGGGTCTTTTCCAATAAATCAGCTCTTTGCATCAGGTGGCCAAAATATTGGAGCTTCAGCGTCATTCCTTCCAATGAATATTCAGGACTGATTTCCTTTAGGATGGACTGGTTGAATCTCCTTGCAGTCCAAGGGACTCTCAAGAGTCTTCTCCAACACCACAGTTCAAAAGCATCAATTCTTCAGTGCTCTGGCACAGTTAATAAGCAGTTTTGGCACCAAAAGCTGATTACTAATCATCTGTTACAAGGATGAGCACCTTGCCCTTCCAGGATACTGAGGTCATATGATGAGCATCTTGCATTTGTCACCTAATTCCAAAGGCTGAGTTGTAAATGAATATTTTTCATTTACTGGCTGTCTTAAAACTGCTTTTATGCTAAATAATATGAGAGCAATGCCTTGGCTACTCTTAAGTGAAATGAAAAAAGCATATTTGAGCCAAATACATCTTGGAGCTTCAAAACAAAGTCAAAATCAAATTTATGAATCCTACCTTTAAGCATTCCATTTTTTGCATGCCACTCATTTCCAAGTGTCAAGAAAGAATCAGAAACCATGCAAAGTATTTATTAATTCAGTGAACAAAAACAGAATCGGAATGACTCCGATTCTGAACTGAAACCAGAAGTCACTTTTGGCTGTTAGTTTGGTAAAACATCTACAAAGGGGCAAGAGGTCAGCTTGGCTCAAAGGGACGGTTCAAGAACTAGGAGAAAACACACCATCAAGAAGATAATAGGAAAGGCCAGAAACAAACAGAAACTTGGAACATGGAATACTGAACTCCCACGCTTTCCCTGCGTGCCAAACCCATTCCCGCTGCCAAGGAAATCTCTCAAAATGTCAGGAAAACGCTACTTGAATTACTGAAAGGACTAGGAAGGGGCAGAGACTAGGAAGAAAAAAGACTGAAAAATATATAGGTCACCAAGATGGCAAGATATCTTGTAAAAACTGTAATTAATAAGAAAAATTAATACTAATTACTGAGATATTTTTGAAGATTGAAGGCAAAAGGATAAGAGGACAGCAGAGGATGAGATGATTGGATAGCATCACCAACTCAATGGACACAAACTTGGGCAAACTCTGGGAGAGAGTGAGGGACTGGGAAGCCTGGCATGCTGCAGTCCATGGGGTTGCAAAGAGTCGAACATGAATTAGTGACTAAACAACAACAAAAAACTGAGATTTTTTTCCTGTAGCACATGGACCGTGAATGAAATAATGGCTGTAAAGAATTCTGCTTGTTTGTTTACCCCTCGAAGGTATCAACAAGGAATTGTTTCTCAGTAAATTTCTGTGAATGAAAAGGATATAAAATCTCCACACACCTTCTGATAGAAATCTGGTCTGAAGATCTAAAACTCAGAGCACCTGAGCTTTAGAGAAAATTAAGGGAATCTGGCTGAAGTCTTAATCTTAAAAACAAAGGTTGTACAGGATAAACTTAGCCATGTTTATCAATTTTTTGTCAATATTATTATTCTCCCAAAAAAGACAGTTTGAGCGTTACAAAGACAAAGAAGCTCTTACATCCTTGCACTTGCTCCCAAATGGTCCATGTCTCCATCAGAGAGCAGCTCCTCTTCACATGTGCAGACCCAGCACTGTAAGCTTGATCCCTACTTCTGCTTCCACCGTAACAAACCTACAATGCTCAGGCTTCACCCACCCATGCCCATCCACCCTCATCTACTCTCCAGGGGCAAAGCCAGCAGAGAAGGGCAGATAGAAGCAGATAAGAACACGATGATGAAAACTCACCAAGTGAGAGCTTCCCACCTCATGGACCACTGGAAACTGAGAAGCTGCATCAAACTCAAAGCAGTCAATTTCCTCAAAGACCCTAAGATCTGCATTAGCAATGACTGGATAAATCCACATTATCCACAAAGTTCTTTAATTCCCCACATCTTGATAGCTACGTAAGCTCCTGTTAAAAGTAAGAGTTAACACAGCGCTAGGAGTGTACAATGGGACGGCAGCTTTGGAGCTGCCCAAGAAAAAAACAAATTTACCACCTGTCTCAGCAATTCCACTCCCAGGAATATACTCAAGAGAAATGAAAACAAATATCTATGGAAAAGTTATACACAAATATTCCTGGGAGCATCATTTCTATATGCCTCAAAGTGTCAACAAAAGTCCATCCACACGGTTAAATGTCGTGTGGTCTATCTATGCAATGGACATAAAAAAGGATGAAGTACTGATATATGCAAACATGGATGACCTTGAAAGCATTATGCCAAGTCAAAGAGTCAGACCCTAAAGGCCACACATTATATGATCCTATTTATAGCAAATATCCAGAATAAGCAAATCTTGAGACAGAATGCGGATTAGCAGTTTCAGGGGCTGGGGAGGATGGGAAGGAGGAAATGGGGGATGACTGCTCATGGGTCTGAGGTTTCCTCTAGGGTGGTCAAAATGTTCTAAAACTGGTTGTGGTGATAACTGCCCAACTCTGTGACTCTACTAAAAACCACGGAACTGTACACGTTCAATGATATCATTTATGGGATGTTACTCACATCTTAATATAGCTATTGTTAAAAAAAAAAAATACTGGAATTAAGCACTTGGCCCAGAAGGTGACACAGGCAGAAACCCCATATACACTGGGCACTGGCACTCTGAGCCTCCTCAAAGGCTGAAACTCACCAGCTGGAGCCCCTCGGACACCACGCTGACCACCACTCTGCTGGGTAAAAGGCAGGCGCCAACGGGACAGGAGGGAACTCAGTAAAGCTGGCTCTCCTGGAACGGCTCTCTTCCCGAGCATGACAAGCAGACACATCCCGTAAACATCAGAAGCCTAGGGCTGACCACAGAGCAAGGACGCCGAGCCCCTGGCAGTCTGGCACGACTGGGCCAGAGAGGGCAGAGGAGGGAACAGGCTCAGGATGCCCAGGTCCCATTCACACCAGTCCAGCCTGGTCCCTGTCCCTGGCTGGGCCCTGCTTCCTCCCATGCCCCTCACTCCCTGACAGCTCTCCTCCACACCTCTCTCTCTCCACCATCCTGCCACCAACTCGCCCCTGCTGGTTTTACATCTGTTTGTATAAAAAGAACTGCAACACTAACAAGGTCTCAGAATACATGTTTTTGTTTGGGGCGTGCCCACCATCAGACAGGATGGACCCTTCAACTGTCCTTGTTCTGGGTGTTTAGCACCCAGACCCGGGCCCCTAAATGACTCTGGCCTTGGGATCAGTGGCAGCAAGAGAGAACCCCGCACACTGCCAAATGCCCTAAGGCCCCTCTCACGACAGCACTCAGCTCCAGAAAGCACAAGCATCTTCACTGTGGCCATGAGAGGCGGATATAGGTACCCTGGGCCCCTGCCCCAGAGGGTTTGTCTGGGCAGAGGTTTGCAGTGGAGTCAATCAACAGGGTTTCTAGAGTCAGCTAGGAAGAGAACCATGTGGGTGTCAGCTGAGAACCCCTGAAGAACCACCCAAGATCAGTCTCCCCTTGACCCTGGATCACAGTCTGAAAGCTCCTGCTGTGGCCCTGCCAGGACACTGGACATCCCTGGAGCAGAAGGCTCATGGGTCAGTGAAATTAAGGTTATAAAGAGCTTGGTGCAGCACCCAGCTGTGGTCCACACATGCTGACTCATTATTACTGATGCTCTCCTGAGGTGGCCCTGTGGGACTGGATGGGGAGAGAGAACCCAGGAAAAGGCCCATGAAATAATCAGCATGAACAAATGTGGATCTCAAGTGAGGGCACCATCCACAGGACAGAATCCGATAGAATATGAACCAGCCAAACATTAGGTGCTCCAAAAATAAGGAGCAGCTTTAGTACTGATGTGCCTGGGTGGTTTACTAGGACATTTCGGGAAATGAAAAGTGTGGAAGAGGACGATTTCAGAGATTCTGGTAGCAATTCAACACCTACGTAGTGAAAACAAATACCCACCTCCCCATTCGACATTATCTATAGAACAGGGTTCAAGTCTCCATTCCCCACCCCATGTCCTTGACTTTGGCAAACTGCTTCGTTACAGTCACAGGAGGCTGTCTATGTAGTTTAATTGCAAGTGCAGTGGGTGGCCAGGTAAAGTGGGGAGACGTGTGCATGCATGAAGGAGATGAGAAGAAGTGGGATGAACAATCTAGCAAGCTCTGGCAATCTCCAGACAGGTTTCCAACTGACAGGCTGTGGCCCAGTGATTCAAGAGAAAAAATAAAACAGAAGCGCGTAAGCATACCTGCCCTAAGAGACTCTCTGCTTTACAGTTTCACTGGCGACATTTCATTCTTTCTGTTGGTAGAAGCCCTTGTGAAAAAGGCCGCAGTCTAGTACTGCGTTGGCCATAGTGTTCATTTGGGATTTTTCTAGATGTCATGGAAAACCCTGAACAGACTTTTTAACCAAACCGGTACTTAGCATTATAGTGATAAGAGGTTTCTCGGGACACCGTAAACTGCATCAAAGTCCTCACGTGTTTTCAGAGGAGATGATACAAGTTGTCAATATAGTACAACAAAAATGGGCTTATAAACCCTTAAAGGTCTGGCTGCTACAAATAAAGTTAAAACCAATATATATATGGGAAGGGAAAAGTTTCAACATAGGGAGAGCTGTATCTGTTTAAAAAATAAAAGAGGTGATTTAAAATGCTTAGAAGCTGCTTACATAACCCTAAAGACAGTCACCCACCCCCACAAAAAAATATTATTCAGAAACAATGCACATTTTCAAAGGAATTCAGTTTCAAAGCTGTTACGGGCTTTTCATTGTGTATTACAAGAATTGAGATATTATGGGTAATTATTTTGTGGGTTGAGCTAAGCCTATTAAAATGGAGACAGTATTTCTGTACAAAAGGTTGGAACAAATTATTAACAACGTGAACAATTCAGTTAAGTGGGATAAAACTCAGCCAAGACGGATTTTTCAGATTTTAAGAAAATGGCTTAACGTGTCTTTCCTTCTACTGACACTGAAATTTGCCTCCGTGAATTTAATACCCTGTAAAATGCGTAAGCAAGCATAAGCGGCAGAACTGAAGGTTTGCTTTCATTTGAAAATTTTTAAGATTTCTCCAAGACAGAAAGGATGGTTATATTTCACAAGCTCCACGGACCATCAGAATGGGGGAACCTTTAAGGTCTGAGACACTTAATCACTAATTCAGGCTCTCCAAAAGAGCCATGTTCTATTTGAATTCTTTAACAATGGCAGCTGACTTCTATGCCAACTCTACTCGCAAACTTAATTTTCCATTAATAAATTTTTGTAAGTGTGTCTCATAATTAAAGCCCATGACCTCTTTGTTCTGGCCTCTATTCCAGACTCCGCGGGCTTGGAATTCTTTCATTGGTCCATCCAGTGCATATTAGCTCATACCCAGGCACAGCTGTAATGTTTTCTGTTGAGATGAGCATAGTATCTGATAACGAGATAAAGAGGATGGGATCAGAGAAGCCAAGAGACTCATCTTTGGGGAGGACTGAGAAGAATTTGAATTGTATTACTATGGGATCAGTCCTGGGTGTTCATTGGAAGGACTGATGTTGAAGCTGAAACTCCAATACTTTGGCCACCTGATGCGAAGACCTGACTCACTTGAAAAGACCCTGATGCTGGGAAGACTGAAGGTGGGAGGAGAAGGGGACGATAGAGGATGAGATGGTTGGATGGCATCACCGACTCGATGGACATGAGTTTGAGTAAAGTCTGGGAGTTGGTGATGGACAAGGAGGCCTGGCGTGCTGCGGTTCATGAGGTTGCAAGGAGTCAGACACAACCGAGCAACTGAACTGAACTGAACTATGGGATAAATAGAAAATGAAATGGACATCAATTATAGTCTTGGTTTCACAGTATAAAATAAGCCCTGTGAAAACAGCATCTTATGGAAAATCCTTTATAAGCATATGCACACTTTCAAAAATGTGTCTTCACCCCTGTTGAAGTTTAAGTAAGTGTCATTTCTGATGCCATGTACTGACTGGGATGGGGGTTTAAATCTGCTCACCTGCTTTCTGCAAAAGCTCTTTTGTGTAAAATGCATCACCTCCAGGCCTAGCCCTGTGCAAGAAGCCGAGGACACAGAGAGATGAGAAAGGATGCCAGGAGCCAGTCAATGGAAGGGGCAGATGGGGAAACTGATTCTGAAATTGCCTCTAGAAGGTTCTGTAATAAATGTGCCTCAACTCCAGGCAGAGGGAGACCAAATCTTATCAGGAAAACAATCTCCTCGGAGGGGCCCCATTTCTCTGGTGATGTGACCTGCTGTGAGTCATATGTTCGAAGCTGGTTAAAAAACAAAACATCCCCTCCCCAGTTACAGGGCTATGTGAGTCTCAGACAGGCGGTTAGCAGGCACAGGTGGAAAGGACGTGGGAGCTTAGGCACTGTTGCTGCCAGTACAAGCTGCCTGCTTGTTCCCATTGGCTCAACGCTGGAACTTGTTTCTTTGGCAATCCTGCTGTGGACTCAGGCTTTGCTCACCTCCTTCCCTCCTGTCTCCCCTGTACCCTGAGCCCACGGTCACTCATTTACAAGGCCAGTCCCGCCAGTCCTGGCAGCCAGTCAAAGCCACACACACCTGGCCCAGGGTAGCACCCACCTCCACACATCACAAAACCTCCCCTACCTGGCCGAGGTTCACGTGTTTTCCCCATTCCCTGCTTTCCTTTTAAAATTCTATGGAAAGGGCTTCTGAATATTTCTGTAATCTCTGTGTACGTATCTATACACACATACATGCATCAAAATGAACACACACATTGGAAGGACTGATGCTGAAGCTCTAATATTTCGGGCACTTGATGTGAAGAGCCAACTCATTGGAAAAGACCCTGATGCTGGGAAAAAATTGAAGGCAGGAGGAGAGGGGGAGCGACAGAGGACGAGATGGTTGGACGGCATCACTGACTCAACGGGACTCTGGGAGATAGTGAAGGACAGGGAAGCCTGGCGTGCTGGGCGTGCTGCAGTCCATGGGGGTGCAAAGAGGTATACATGACTTAGTGACTCAACAACAATACACATACATGATTATGGCAATTCTTATCTATATAACCGGCAGACACCTATATTCTGTCTGGCAATCAGTCTTCTAAAAAGGTGCTATTCTAACCTCAATTTTCTAAGTAACTGAGAAAACTGAGACCCAGGGAACCCACTTAATTTGGCCAAGGTCAAGCATGCTGACAGGCAGGGCTGGTACCAAAGGTTCATCTTTGGCTTGTGTACCCCCAGTGCACGTTATATTTTCCTATTTCAAAATATGCTGCTTTGTTTCCCCAAGGCCCTAGAACCTCCTTATCTAACTTTGTAAATAATAGGAAAACAGTCACTCTTGTCTGCCCATTGCTAACAACCAAGTTCAAAAGAACCAGTATTTTAAAAATACATGTGTGAGAAGTACTTGGTCTCAGCACATCAAATATACAGTGACGGTAAAATTAGTTTTTGTTTTTTAAAGGAGAGAGATAGCCATAGGACACAGAAAGACAGACACTTAACCAAAAAGCTTCTGGGTCTCCTGAGGTTCATTACAAGCATCAAAACTAGTTCCAACAAGTTAAGCTACGTAGGTTAAGTGAGGACACTGATAAATAAAAATTACCTGGTTGCATAAGAGCTTCAAATACTTAACCCATATTACTTCATTGCAATTTATCCCAACAAACAAAATGCCTTACACAGGAGAGGAAGTAAGTGGGAACAAGAAAAATGGGCTGGCCTAAATCACTCAATGAATCAGCTGCAAACTAGTTACGAATCACAATTCACGTCCCCTTTTCTGTCGCCCCCTCAAAAAAACACCTCTGTTCCATGTTTCTACCTAGTTTTCAACCTGAATCCTTAAAAAGATTCTTTCAAATCATATACCAGAAAACCATTTTCTTCCAAGAAATGTTATCCACTTTTTTCCTTTGAATAATTCTTTCTTTCTCTGGTTCAGGGTTGGTCAGTTGGACCCTGAGTAATTTTCATAAATTGAAGAAACATACATTTCCCTCCTATCAGATCCACATCATATATTAACACAGATATTTAATTTTCAGTTTTATTTTTTCAGTCTCAGAGCACCTTAGTGAGGTACATGAACAGAAAAATAAAGATTCCTAAAAATAAAGATTATATCCAATGACTCCAAGATTTATCCACAGACTTTTCCCAACAACTTTAATAGTGACCATTTTTTAAAAAGAGTCCATCAAAGCAGGCAAATAGAGTTATGAAAGTAATTACAGTATGAAATGGAGAGTATTAAGAAATGAAGAAAATGTACTCACTTTATTTTTCTGCTAGTTAATCTGCCAGAACAAAATATTCTTTTTTTTAAGAAACGAATGTGCAGTCTTACAGCATTATTAGAACACAAAACTGGTATAAACAGGATCCTAGAATCGAATCCACATTCAACCATTAATTCTAAGTTTCACCTTGTGTACTAGTTTTTGTCCTTAAAACTAATGTCAACCCAACTGTGAAATTAGGTGAAAGTTATACTGACATTAAGAACATGTGTTATATCGACTACATTATTCTCAATTAATGGTTCTTAAATCAAGGCCTGTACAACTCTGAAAGCGTCACAAAAACCACAGTTAAGAAATGATTGGGAGGAACTGGGAGAGGATTTCTGCCCACTCTTCCTTACATGGTGTGTAAAATTTGTAAATTCTCCTGGTAAGATTTCATCCAAAACAGAGGTGTTCCAGATATATATATATGTATGTATACGTGTATGTATTTTTAAAGGATATATAATCATTGCATAATTATATAATTAAAATAATTTTAATTATATTTAAAATTATCTTTTATATGATTAAATTACTAATTATAAAGATTTAATAATGAAATAATGTAATGATTTAGTTTAATAACTAAACATAATTTAACTGAAGCCTTAACTAGAAACGTTAAAATGATCAAAAACCACATCTTTATACAAAAGAAAAGAGAATCATTTAAAAGTACCTGCCACAAAACTAAACCTCTCACTGAGACAAAGCCAAGAAACTACATACCTGGAGTTGGGAGTACATTTCTCCCATCTGGTCAAAGATTCTTATAGTTGAATTAACTGTAGCAGGGATTTACAAATGTTTAATTGGAGCTGCTAATATTCAAGGGCCAAATGAGATATCTAAGGCAATGCAATGAGTTTTTCATAAAGCTTAATTTTTTCCATTTCAAAAGTTGTCCCTTATTCTGAAAATTTCCACTTCCTGCTTTCTGTGTGTTAAAATTGCTTTCAAAATTAAAATGATGGCCAGAGCATTATTAAGTGTCCTTACCGTCAGTGTAAAAGATGGGATAATCCTTTTTGCTTGTCTCCTAGAATATCTGGATGTAGGAATCCAGGGGCCTGGGAACCACTGAGCTTAAAGGATCCAGTCACAGGACAACATAAACTACAGACCAATCGTAGCAAAGTCTTTGCTGTATATGGATTTTGTTTCTCAAGTAAAATGAGGCCAAACAGAAAGTCAAGCTATTAGACGACTAATTACAACATTACTTTTGATTCAACAGGATTTGGATGAAGTTTCCCCCATGCCAAGCTTTTCGCAACTGTGAAAGCCACCTTGAAATCACTGAAGGATGACAGTCACTTCCAGATGTGAGACAAAATGTTCTAAGATAAACGTGTTGAGTCCCTCTTATTCTTTCTCACATCTAAGCATAAAGACTAATTCCTGGCTCCCGAGAGCCCATTACCCTAAAAAGAAATTCTCTGAGGTTTGGCCATTCCAAGAAAGCACGCGTTTCACTGACCATCTTCTGACACCTGTATTACCTTGGTTCTTTGCTGCCAAAAGTAGCTAAAATAGGATGAAGAGAGGCTGGACGGCCACAGACAGGTTTACAATGAGCCAGTTGGTACTAAAAGCTGGGGAAGAGAATTGTGCAGGGTCTGCCTCTGCAATGATGCTTCATTAATACATGGCAGGTATTGAGCGCACATGATGTCAGCATATCCCTAAACACTCTCACACTCCCTTCTCTATTCCTCAAGCCAACTCTGAAAGGTAAGTATGACCATTTTACCAACTGTCCAAAGTCGCAGCTCAATTGGTAAAGAATCTGCCTGCCTTGCAGGAGATCTGGGTTTGATTCCTGGGTCAGGAAAATCCCCTGGAGAAGGAAATGGCAACCCACTCCAGTATTCTTGCCTGGAGAATCCCACAGACAGAGGCCTGGCTACCGTCCATGGGGTTGCAAGAGTCGGACATGACTTAGTGACTCAACCACCACCAAAGTCATTCACTTGCTGGCAGAGTCGAGACTCTGCACTTTGTCACCAAGTTCACTTTTATAAAACACACCTCTTCAGTGGAGAATGGAAAGGCAACCCACTCCCATATTCCTGCCTAGAAAATCCCATGGACACAAGAGCCTGGGGGTCTATGGTCCACGCGGAAACAAAGAATCGGACATGAGTGAGACTGAGCATGCGTGCACGCATACCTCTTCAGACTATCATAAATCATTTCCCTGCAAACTCAACACAGTTGTAACTAGGTTCATCTTAGGATGCTACAACTTAAAACGTACACAGTCCAGAACACCAAACGCATCCTCATCTCTAAATTCATTCAATATTTATTGAACACTTATTTACGGGGCGGTATTCTGGGAGGCACTGGGGTGATGCAGAGAAACAAACAGGTCTCTATCCTCATGGAGCTCACAGTCCAGAGAGGGAGCCACATAACCAAACACATTTTTTAAAGTTATTAGGGCCTCCCTGGTGGCTCAGGCAGTAAAGAATCTGCCTGCAGTGTGGGAGACTGGTGTTGGATCCCTGGGTTGGGAAGATCTCCTGGAAAACGGAATGGCTACCCACTCCAGTATTCTTGCCTGGAGAAGCCCATGGACAGAGGAGCCTAGTGGGCTACTGTCCATGGGGTCGCAAAGAGCTGGACACAACCGAGTCACTAACACACACAAAAACAGTAAAACAACTGAGAGAGAACATGTGTAGACTCATATGCCAGAGAAGATAATATTGGTATTAGCTGATTAACATTGATAGTAAGAACCCAAATAAAACCCACAACCACAAAAAAGGAAGCATCCTCTGCCTCAGAGGTTCCCAAAGTGAACGTACGTTAACAGGGATTAATTTTAGGAACTGCTTCTCCTGCCGTTTGGGAAGCACTATTAAGAATGAAACCCTTTCTTAATGCCTTTCTTCTTTCTTTCCACACGTAATTTCTTTGCTACAGAAATAAATTAAATGCATGCTCTTGATTTCTGAAAAATGCAGCTATTCCAAACCTTTAACCCATCCTACTCCCCGCTTCTCCCAATTTCATTTAGCACTGGTGTTTCCCCAGTTAAGTCTTTGGGAAACAACAGTAGCTAATACTGCTAGTAGGCGATGGTACCTACCAGCTATATACAGAGGACCAGTATCTCCACCAGACAACTCCTGAGACTAGTCTACATTAGCATCACCACCAATATTACCGGCTGTAGTTACATGCATGCTAAGCCGCTTCAGTCATGTCCAACTTTTTGGAACTCCATGGGCTGTAGCCCATTAGGCTTCTCTGTCCATGGGATTCTCCAGGCAAGACTACTGGAGTGGGTTGCCATTTCTTATTCCTGGGGATCTTTCCAACCCAGGGGTCGAACCAACTCTCTTACTCCTGCATTGGTAGGCAGGTTCTTTACTATTAGCACCATCTGGGAAGCCCCTGTGCTAACTCACTGCAGTCAAGTCAGACTCTGTGTAACCCCCCGAATGTAGCCCGCCAGGCTTGCCTGCTTCTCCAGTCAAGAATACTGGAGTGGTTTGCCACACCCTCCTCCAGGGGAAGGCTTTTACTAGGTATAAGTCCTCCAGGGTCAAGACCATGACTCTGCTTCCATAGCCATCAGCATATTTTGTGGGCATATGAGGTTTTTCAACTACATTTGGAAATATGATTATTATTCAGGAAAGTTAAAGGAATCCACCTGCAATGCAGGAGACCTGGGTTCGATCCCTGGATTGGGAAGATCCCTTGGAGAAGGGAAAGACTACCCACTCCAGTATTCTGACCCGGAGAATTCCATGGACTGCATAGTCCATGGGATCGCAAAGAGTCAGATAGGACTGTGCGACTTTCACTTTCAGGAAGGTTAAAATAACAAACTATTTGCAGTCCTTAAATTCTTTGAATCACCTTTAAAGCATTTTTCTCCTTCCATTCTGATAACTTAAAAAATAGCTTCAGGCCATAATTTGCACATTACTTGCATTTACCTATTGCTACAAACTAATCCCTGGCTGGACAACAGTAGAGACAATCCTCAGCCTCACCTTAAAAAAAAAAAGTATACAAGGCTGGTCCACAGGTAACCAAAAATAAACTCAAAAGACAGCTTCTAGGTTTAAAACTATTCTTAAGAGTAACATTCATATAAAAGTCAGTTAGGACTAAATTTGCATCATTAAAGAGTGTCTTTATCTCTGCCATCAGAATAAACTACACACCTATAAAAGCGCAAGTCAGCAAAGAAAAAAGGCTGAATTACAAGGATGCATTTAGAGACTGTTGCGGTCAGTAGGGAAAACATCTCACAACCCATTAATACAAGACCAGAATACTTTAGAACCTGGCTTTCTTTTCTTGTGTATACTGAAACCAAATCCTGGTTGCACGATTCAGACATAAGTTAAACATCTGGCCAAAACCCAGACGAACAACGAATTTAGGGAATCATCCAGTGGTGTTAAATAAATGTACTTACCTCAGAGGACACTTGTTCATGAAATATTTGAACTAGTAAACTTGGTTGTGTGTGGGGAGTTTTATTTTTTTCTTCCCCAACTTGGTCTGAAACCTTTCCAATATTTCAAAGAAGCTAAAATACATTCCAACTCGAACAAAAGAAGTTAACATGGCAGGCTGTATACATCTGACTTAACCTGAAAACAGGAGCCATTTTGGTCTTAGAGCCTGCATAAAACAAGCACCAAACCCCAGATGGCTTAGATTCTCTTTACACAAAGTAACAGAGAAGACTGACATCTAAACTATTTATTCAGCAAGTCTGATCCTAATGGCAATTTTAGACCTGGAATTTCTATAAGACAAATAGAAATGCTTTCAGGCAAGTAAAAACTTAACTGTTCTACACTGGTATCCCTCTGCATATGAGTCCCTCCTGTCTAGCCCATCGACTGTAGGAAAGACGCTTTAATCAAAGAACATCATCAATTTTTTCAGCTATTTCTTATTTATACTAGCATGACATATTAAATCTGACACTCCAACCCCCAACGGCAAAGCATTTTTTTTTTTAAAGATTTTACAAAGCAAAATAAATTCTCAGTTAAAGAGCCTATGAACAGGAATGGACATTGGCAGGGAGAAAGATGTGGAAAAGCCCTTTCTAGGTGACCTCAATCTACTGGCAATTCTGACACCTTCTAGCGGATGCTCTGAAAAGCTGCTGGAGGAGGGGGAGTGGTAAATAGTTAACCCTGGGTTTTTCCTGCCATGTAAAACGATTTTTCATTAAAACAGCAGACAGCATAAAAACTTTATTTCTACCCTGGGGTCAATTTTAGATTTTCGAACTTGAAGACTTTCAGGGAGAGGATGAAAAAGTAGCCATTGTGTTCTGGCCGATT
>SJYV01056302.1:4035-15566 GCA_006410875.1 Neotragus pygmaeus | reverse complement strand
GTCCTCACGTGGGCACCTCCACTCCCCTGGCCAGACCCTGCCCCAAACACCAGAAGGGGCCGGGCGAGTCCCTGGCTCAGCACCCTTGACCTTGGCCCATGCCAAGGTGCGGTCCTCTCTTCCCTAAGGTGCCCCATGGGTACAAAGACCTCCAGGAGGACCCCCTCCTACACCTTCCCTCCGGCTCACTCGCTCCCTTGTTCCGCACATGCGCGGGCAGAGCACGGCCCGGGCCGTCAGCCGTCGTTTGGGGGCGAGACCTGGCAGCAGAGCCGTGCAGCCCCCGCACGCACAGCTGCACTTCTGAGCGGCCGGTTCCCTTCCACTCACAACGCAGTGACGGCCCTGGACCCCAGGGCTCCCACAGGCCCGAGGGACAGCAAGTGTGGGCCCAGGACTCCCTGACCTGACCGGGCACGCCTTGCCACCCAGAAGTCCTTCTGGAAGCACACGTCAAGGAGCCCCTTTGTCAGTGGGGTGCTCAGGACAGGCTGCGCTGGGCAGGAGCCGCAGGGCCACGCGGGCCTCACGGCCCAGGCGCTCCCCTTTGGGGTCTGGAAACACACACCCTGAGACAGAAAGGAGCTGCCAGAGCGTGTCCCACAGAACCACACAGACTTCAACCCAGAGGCGGGACGGAGGGGCTGGGGGACACGCGGAGTCACAGGAGCGACCCCATCTTAGGCCCCCTTCCCGCAGCATTGCACACGGCACACGGTGACCACTCAAGGCAGCCTGGCTGGGGTCTCGCCGGCTGCTCCAGGGCTGAGGGCTGCCACGATGGGGTCACCACGAGGCCCATGTGAGGGCGGGGGTGGGGTGGGGCAGCAGCCGGGGAAGGAAGGCCCTGACGCCCTGGACGTGGAGCCGTCAGAACCAGGGCCACGGTAGACGGGCCTCCACCTGCAGCCGCGGGCGAGGCACGACTCCCACGTGACCGGACCCGCAGCCCTCAGCCCAACGTCCAGAAAAACCAATTTTCTTTAGTGCTTTAGTTGTAATATGTTTTTATAATACAGTGGATTAAATAAAAACCAACAGTTTAGTGGCATTTTCTATTCATCTCTATTAAGACTTATTTCTCGGTGGATTATGTTTAAGCCTAATTTTAATCTGCCAGTGATTTAGGAACAGTTTGAGTTACTTAACTCTGAGAAAATACATGCGCCCCAGTTTTTCTTCAAACAAAACCATTCTGAGGGGTTTGGTCTAAGATCTGAGGGCAGATTTTAATGACACTAAAATCCCTTTTTGACAATGAACTGTATTCCAAGTGTTCACCGTTGCATTTACTCGGGGGCCTAGCAGGCTCCCCAGGGCAAGGGCACGTCCACGGCCACACAGCTGGGAGCCCTGCAGCGCGAGCGCGTCCGGGAAGCCGGGACGGGAGCTGGGGAAGGCTGTGGCCTGCCAGCCACTGGCCAAGGTCACTAGGAAACTGGTCCACACGGACGGCCCAGCCGTGGGACGCACAGGTAGGCAGCCCTGCGCGCAGGGTGGCGCTCAGGCATGCCTCCACCGCCCGCCCAGGTCTCACGCAGGCTCGGCCACCCAGCGGCTCCTGCTCACCTGCCAAGCGGCTGTTGACCAGGTTATGCTTCTTCCAAAGCCAGAGAATCGCTTGGTCCGGGGTTTTCACGGAATCTATCGATTCTTTAGCCATTTCCTCAAAATGCTCGCCGCATTCCTTACACCCGAAGAAGACGTGGACGTACCTTCTGATGGTCTGCAGCACAGCCTGCGGGTCGTCTTCGAGACCTGTGGAGGGACCAAGGTGCCTGACNGTGGACGTACCTTCTGATGGTCTGCAGCACAGCCTGCGGGTCGTCTTCGAGACCTGTGGAGGGACCAAGGTGCCTGACAGTGGCCACCGGCGCCGCAGGGTCTGCGGAGCCATCGGAGGAGCCGGGACTAGCGAGTGCCTGATGCGGGCCACGGGCCAGCCCTAGGGAGAAATCGGCTCCTTTCCAGGTGCCCACGGCCACCAGATGCTGGCTGCTCACCCCCTCGACACTGCACCAAACGTGCACACCCCATGAGCAGGCAGCTGCCTGTGTCCAGCTGCTGGACCTGCTCCAAGACCCATGCTGGTCCCCAGGGAATGAGCCAGAGGCCTGGAGCACCCAGGTCCACCAGGACCCCCAGCCCCAAGACCAGCCCAGAGGCCAGCGTCTACGTCCCGTGTGCCATCTCTCCTGCCCTACAAGCAGCCCCAAAGGCTGGGCCGGGCGTGGCGGCTACTCATTCGAAATCTCGTTTGTTTTGCTTTGAAATCCTTGCTACATGCAAGCCCGACTGTGGATATGGCCCCAGGAAGTGCCTCCAGGCGTGACTCCAGTCCCGGTCTTTGTGGCCAGCCTTTCCTGGATGGGTCAGCAGTGGCAGGGCTCCAGGCGGCGGGCCGGTGTAGACCTGCCCTCTTTCAAACAGCCTGAGCCTCTCGGTGTGAGGAAACCCTCTTATCTACCAGCCACACAGACGGTGTCCACCCCTGTGTGTCAACAGACCCTAATGGGACATGGTGCCTGTGTAAAGGCCCTGGGGATAGGGGACACCCCATCTGAAGAAAGCAACCCCCCCAACATCAGGATGCCACAGGCACCGTGCTGAAGGGATGAGCCCTGAGGGGCCCCGAGGGGCAGCCACAGGGAGGGACCAGAGTTCTGTCCAGACAGCTAATGCGGGGGATCGAGTGTGCACACAAGAGGCCCGTGAGATTAAGACAGATTAGATGTCAGCATTAGAAGAAAGGCGGCACCGTGACTGCGGGGCGGGCAGGGGGGGAGACGCGGTCACCGCGACTGAATCCGTCTTAACAGCAGGCCTTCCCGAGCCCTCTCTCCCCACGGCCGGCAGGGGCTGGGGAGCCAGCCTGCCGGGAGAGGCCCCCTGGCGGGTCCTGCACGTCCCTGGGAAGAGGCCCCAAGCAGCACGTGGCCACCGCCTGGCGCCGTGCTCCCGTGGGCAGCGGGGCGCCTGGCGCGAGGCCACCGCGTGGGCTGAGGACTCACTGTGGCCGGGCTGCGCTCCCAGCCGCAGGCCCTGGGCCGACATCTGCCGCGCCTGGCGGGTAATCCTCCCCGCTTCGTCCCCGCCGAACCTCTGCATACTCGGGCCGCCCTAATCTTTAAAGTGGACAAGAACCATAAACCCTACCTGGGGCGGATTAGAGGCGCGGCAGGCTTTTTAGTCGATGGGGTTTAAGCGTGCAATAAGGAGAGGAAAAACCTTCCAAGACATAATCCGGGTCTCAGTCTGACCCAATTCTTTCAGCGTGAGACAGACTCCCCGGATGCTGCTTCCATTTACACCGACCGAGGGGACGGACGCCTGAGGTCTCTCTGGCTGTGCGCCTGTCCCCTGGCCGCCTGCAGGCCTGGGCGTCAGCCCCGCGGTGTCTTTGCAGAGCGTCCTGGCTGCTGGCCTCCCTCTTGGTCACCACCTCCGTGTCCTCTGCGGAGCGTTCCCTGTTAGCACGAGGTCTGGGCAGCGGAGGCTCCGGGGTCCCGGCCGGCGCCCGTCCGCAATGCTAAGCCTCTGAGCTCACCTGCTGTTTGGAGCCCCAGCTTCCCCCTGAACACACCCAACACGTTCTTCTGTGTGATTCTCAGAGAAGGCATGGTTTGAAGCACCTCCCCACCACCAGCCCCGGGGAGTAGACACCCAGTGCCCCCTGGGCCAGGAGGGGCAGGGACGCCTGAAGAGGCCGTGGGCCCCCTTGCTGCGCCCTGACAGGTGGGCCACGTCCCCCACGCCCCCAGCCTGGGCCGGGGGAGACGTGTCTGAGCCACAGGCTGTGGCGGAAGTGACACCCAGGCCCCGAAGCCCCTCCTCGGCCCCCGGGGAGCTGCACTGCCCGGGGCCCCAGCTTACGCGTCTCGAGCACTCAGCTCCCACCTGCTCAGCAAGCCCACAGGCGAGCCTGTTCCGAGAGCTGAGCCCCAGAACCTGGAGCAAAAACCTGGTGCTGGTCTCAAGCCGCAGCACCTGGGGTCTGTCTGTTACACAGCAAAAGGTAACCCTAAAATAATTTTACTGGACAGAATATCGAGCCGTGTGGGTCCAAAGACTCCACTCTGACTCAATACAGATGTCAGTGAACCTGATGATTAAAGAACGAAACCACAAGATAAGCAGATATCCCCAAGGCTGCCAGGGCCCTGCGTCAATTGTGGCACACACACCACACGGTCCAGAGGACCAGAAATCCAGCAGGGTTGTAACGCTCTGAAGGACCCAGCGTGGCCCCACTTCCTGCCGCCCTGTGTCACCCTGCCCCTCATGGGCCTGGGAGCTTCCTTCTAATGAACCAACACGGCAGAGGCGACAGACAGGCCAACAAGGGCTCCAGACAGCCACTGCCCGTGGGCAGGCTGCACGGCAAGGGACAGCCGCCACCCACGCAGGGCGCGAGCGTGAGGAGGGCATCCAGCCCTCCATCGTCCCCGCCAGCCCTCAAGAGGAGGCCCCAGCCCTGGCTGGTACTCTGCCCTCAGGCTCTGGGGGACCTGAGGCCGAAGACCCTGGCCAGGGCACACCTGAGCGCCTGCCCAGAGACGCTGTTTGTTCGGAGTGTGCACTGCTTCCAGGTGACTTGTTACAAACAAGACACCACGTACCTCCCCAAACTTCCTTAAAGTAAAAAAAAAAAAAGAGGCGCCGACAGCGACAGGCATTCCTGGCCAGCGCCCTCCCAGCCCTGAGATGCACGGCCCGTGGGTCAGCCAGGCCCCAGCCTCCAGGGCAGAGGGGTGGGCCACATGAGGGTGCTTCCCGCGCTGGGGCAGGGGCTGAGCAGGGCTCCTGAAAAGACGCGCGCCTCCACCCTCCTCGGCACAGACCCGGGCACCCGAGGGCCTGTCACCCTCTGCAGGCAGCACGGCGCCCATGCAGGTGGCCCGGGGCGGGGGGGCTGCTCACCTGTGCCATCCAGGGCCTTCGGGTGGGTCCCAGCTCCAACAGTCAGAGTGTGGAACAGTTTCCAGAGAGAACACGAGTAGCCCCTCAGCTCCGGTCGGCTTCCTTGACATCCAACCCACTTTATGTGATTAGTAAGAAATATCCCAGAAATCTGGGCGGAGAGGTGTGTGGAGAGAAGCATAGACACTGAATTGTTAAAATTAACAATAGCTGGGACCGTCCTGTCTCAGCTGCGTGATGGTTTCACAAGGAGTATCTGTCTGAAAACTATCAACTACGAGTACGGTTAAATCCAGGAACAAACGGGAGAAAAAAGTCTCTATTTTACTAATGGAGTTCTCAGAACACGGAGCTGTGGCCCGTCCTTTGGGAGAAGGGACGTGTCCACCTGGGCCGTGATGAACCAGCCGGAGGAAGCATGCAGGACGCCTGCCATTGTTTCGGGTTAGAATTAGTTGTAATGAGATTTACAGAAGACTAATAATAAAGGGATTCAATTGTCAGACAATCCTCAGACAGAACACACAGGATCTTCACTTAACAAGCAGCGAGCTGATGGGCCTGAGCCTGTAACAGCCCAGAAGTGCGGGCTGCAAACGGCCCCTCAGGCCCAGTAGGCGACACACAGGCCCGGCCCCAGGGCCGTGGTCCCGCTCTCAGTCACCTTCTGGTCACTCGGCCTGGGGCCGGTGGAGGGGAGGCCAGGCCAGACACTGGCACCTGTCAGGCAGCCAGGCCAGACCCCAGGGAGCCCACACCCTGGGCCGGTGGCTGCAGAGGCCAGGCAGCTCAATCAGGCGTCCATGCTGGACACGCTGTCTTTATTCACTCCTTTTTCAGATGTGAGATCTAGATGAGTTTATTAAAAATTAAAAAAGAAACCCTAATGCCACCTCCCTGCGGAAACCCCTCATCATCTCAGCCAGCTGACCCAGACCCTGTCCTAGGGAGCGACAGGAGGTTGTCATGGAAACCGGGACTGCAGACCAGGGACAGGGAGGTGGCGAGGGGCCCCCGGGCAGACCTCCCTCTGCAAAGGGGCCGCCTCACCCTCATCTTGTTGTTGACCAGGTCAAGCACGGCATCGTAGGGGATCCTGTCCAGAGGAAGGCTGGCCAGCCACTCCTGCAGCATCTCCAGCAGCTTCCTGACCGGCGGTCGTCCGGGGAACAGCTGGGCAGGAAGGATCACGCTCAGGGACTGTTCAGGGAGCACTCCCCATGGCAGGCACGGCCTCCCGGGGGCCGAGACCAGGCCTGCCCCGACCCGACCCATCCGGCTGCCCTAGAACCGGGTGGGGGTCTCTCCAGAACACAGACGAGGCGGCCTGGGGGGCTGCACCTTCCCCTTCCTCCAGCCCCACTGCTGCCCTCACGCCCAGTGACAGGCCCACGGCCACCCAGGGCCTCATTCGTCACGCTGCCAAGGGCTCCGGGGGCCTTTCCAAAGTCACTGCCCACTCGCTCAGTCCGCGTGCCTCAGCATAACTTACACCCATCCGCTGCTCTCCTCACTTCCCGCCANAGTGACAGGCCCACGGCCACCCAGGGCCTCATTCGTCACGCTGCCAAGGGCTCCGGGGGCCTTTCCAAAGTCACTGCCCACTCGCTCAGTCCGCGTGCCTCAGCATAACTTACACCCATCCGCTGCTCTCCTCACTTCCCGCCACCACCAGCCGCCCCCCACCCCCCACTGGCTCTGCCCGCGGACTGAAGAGGTGTGCACACTCGAGGCTCCCGTGCAAACAAGTGCCACCCACTGCTCAGCTGCACATGGACACTCAGGCCATGCTGGCGGCACCACGGCACCAGGGAAGCCTCGAGCAAGGAGCCCACGGCTGTTCTGTGAGGACCTTCGCTTAGATGCTGCCAGCTACACACGCAAATTAAGGGCCGATGCTTCCCTAAGACAGTACTGAGACCAAACGGCCGAGCAAACACGACATGTCTTCAAGTCCGTGAAGTCTCAGTTTTTCCTCCATCAGTTACAGAGCATCAGTATCAACTGACCAGCACTTCAAGTTTAAGTAAGCTTCAGGAAAGCTGTTACGAATAAGCTATGCCGATCTTATAGGCCGTGCGTGCCCTCCAGCCTGACATCAGAAAAGACGAAGCCAGAGAACTCATGTGCAGAGCGAGACCCGTCTTGATGCGCTAACAGCTGGGCAGCCAGGGGGCATTTTCTCAAAGGAACGAGAATGGGGCGAGAGCTCTGACCTCTGAGGTCATCGTGGGGGCAGAACCATCTCAACAGTCTCCATTTATTCATTTGCGACACACCACACAGCTTTCTATTCCCTTAAACATAAGTTCTAGCTCTTTAATTTTTTAAACGATCTGACTAAGTAAACTTTGGCCAGCCAAAGTATTGATTATGAGTTACTGTGTCAGCGGGCTTCCCAGGTGGTGCTACTGGTAGAGTCCACTTGCCAATGCAGGCGATGTGAGAGACCCGGGTTTGATCCCTGGGTGGGGAAGATCCCCTGGAGGAGGAAAGGGCCGCCCACTCCAGTATCCTGTCTGGAGCATCCCACGGGCAGAGGGGTCTGGCGGGCTGTGGTCCAAGAGGTCAGGGGGCTGGACGCGACTGAGCGCACGAGCATGCACACGTCAGGGCCACACACATGGCAACGGGAATCATCTCAGAGCCAGTCTCCTCATCTCTCAGGCAATAATAACCAGCAACTCAGACCCTGTCAGATCACGGCAGAGGCTAGAAAGAGTGGCCTCTGGAAGCAGATTCCTCCCGAGGCAGCGCAGGATCAAAAGGGACCAACAGGTGGGCGCAGCCCAAGGGCCTGGGCTCTCTCTGAGGTCGGAGAGCAGAGGGCCACAGCAGGGCTGCCGGGCCAGCGGAACAGGGTGCAGGGACCCCCGACTGCCTGAACCTCTGCCCACAGACCGCGGGCCCGGACTCTTAGCTCGGGAGCTCAAGAGTTCTCAGCAGGAAATGGATGCCGCCCTTCAGCTCCTCACCTCCAGACCCGAGCAAACACAAAGCCACTCCCCGCCCCACCTACTACTAACGGTGGGCACGCCAACCTGGCCCCCCGCCAGGGCCCACCCAATGCACCGGCCACAGGCGTCTCCTCCCTGTAAGCCCGCCACCCTCCGTCTCCACCGACCCCCAGACACGCAGGCCTCCCGCCCACTCCCCGCTCCCGCGTGCCCCCTTCCCAGCCTGCTGTCTGCCGCCCACTCACAACCGCCCTGGCTTGTGCCCCCTTTAGACCACACTGAGCCCTTTAGACCACACCGAGCCACGCTCCCACACAGTCCCCTCCTCTCTGCTCCACACGCCCCCACCCAGCGCTCGTCTCCAGCACCCTACACAGGGACTCCACCTGGGCAGGGATTTTTGTCCCTGCCAAGTACGTCCCCAGGCACGCCTGGCTCCCCGCAGCCGGGGGGGCCCCGCTCCAGGTCAGACGCCCATGCACCTTGGCCAGGACAGTGATGAAGTCCTTGAGAGTCTTCAGCTCGGCGCCGGCCAGGGACCTGTGTGCAGCGAGCTCCACTCTCAGGAGGTGGTGCAGCCCTGACTCCAGGTCGGCCGTGTACAGCTTTGACCTGGGAGTGAACACTGCCAGGTCAGGGGAACCCACCCCTCTCTCTAGAAACCCCCTGTTCCTGAGCCCGACCCCACCCAGAGGAATGCCCCCAGGACACCCCCCCAGCAGACAATGGGGAGAATCCCCAAGAGGCCAGCAGCTGGGTGGTGGGCTTCTGAACGAGCCACCCAGAGGAGCCCTGAGCTCGGACCCCCACCCACGGCCGCTCCCGCAGCTTCCTGGGGAAGAACACTCGCCTGTCAAAGTCCCTCCAGACCACGGCTTCCGAGCTCTCCTCTCTGCTGGGTCTCCCAGGCAAGGAACCTGGTTTCTTCCTCACTCCTGGCAGTGACCTCAGGTAAGAGGAGAAAAAGGACCGGAGAGGCTTCCCACTGCAAGAGGGGGGCAGGCATGGGCTCAAGCTGGCTCCAGGGTCTGGCCCATCGGGAGGCATCTCAGGGCAAGAGCGTCAGAGCAGCCCCCCACCCCCCGAGTGATGTGGTCCGGTCAGACCAGTCATTCTCTGAGCATTTACTGCAGGTATTTGAAGCAGGGGGGCGGGTAGAATGGTAATGAAGCCCAGGCCTCGGGGAGCTGACCCCCAACCTGAGAACCCAAGACAAATCCAGAAACAGCATGACCTACAGGTGTAAAAAGTACTAGGATTCATTTCTGTTTGGCGGGGAGGTTAAGATGGCCCGGACAGTTGGTGTGAGCACTTGCCAGGATCAGTTTTGTCCAAACTCGTGGTTTTTGACCTCAGACCCTCTGCCTGCAGGCTGCCAGCCCCACTCAGGGCACCTGGGATCTGGCAGCGAAGGGCTCCAGAGCATTGCGGTGCAGCCCCTCTGCTGTGGGTGGGGGTAGGGGTGGGGTCACTGGAGGACTCCACCCTCCCAAGGTGGCTCAGGGTCACCTGAAGGGTCCAGAGCCTGTTTTCATTCCTAGAGAAGGTGCAGTGCTATCGCTGAAAACATCGTCTTTTCACGCTGAGGCCACAGAGACACAATCAGGTAAAACGAGCGCTTTCCCTTGAAACGGGAGGGCGGTGTACTCAGGGGCGTGTTCAGGGGAGGCCTGATGCGCTGGGTGGCCAGCTCTGCGAGCCAGGGGCTCAAGCACGACCCCAGATGCCTCCTTGCTGACCCTGAATTCCACTGTTTTTTAGAAAACGTCAGACAGCCAAGCAACCCCACGTGCCTGAGGCTCCTGGGTAGGGTGCCCTCAGTGCCCCAGCAAACTTCCCAGCAGGGGAGGCCCTGTCCACACATAGTGCCTCACCAAGAGCTCCGTGGACGCAGGCAGGGCTGGCCCTGGTCACTGGCTGCGGCGGGGGCCCAGCAGGCAGCTCAGGTCCAGGAGGCCCCCCTCTCTCACCCGTGATGCCCTCCCAGCCTCAACTCAACTCGCCTCCTTTCCAGCCGAGCTTGTCTCACGATGCACGGGCCCCACTGCAGAGGCCAGCGGCATCCTGCTGCTTCTGTGGGTCTCACAAGGCGAGCGCCATGTGTGGGGCCAGAGCCAGTCCCCCCGCTTTCTATTCTGGAGACCAGGTGGTGAGTCGCCCCAGACCAGTGAGTGCCCACGCGGTACGGGAGGGCAGCAGACGCTACTTACACGGTGACTGGTCCGTGCGACCCGTTTGGGTAGATCAGGTAGCAGGAGGGAAGGGAGGGCACACCGAGCTTCTGCAGGAAGGCTGTGTCGGAACCCAGCGCCCGCCTCACCTCGATGCTCTCATAGGGAATCAGGTCCAAGATCACCTGGGTGACGAGATGACACGTCATCTTCTTGGTGGGTGGCGGGGTTCGCAGGAAACACTGCGCTGACGAGCGTGTCTTCTTACAGAAACGAACAACAGCCTCTCAGCGCAGCTCCTCCCTGAGGCCAACCGCCACTGACACCCCTGTTGTGTTGCATGTTCAGGCCCCCGGGGCTGCAAGGGCAGTAACAGCAGCAGCTGTGCAGACCCTCAGAGCGGTGGGAGCTGAGCTCCCCACATCCCCTCCCAAGCCCACCCCGTCAGACGGGGCCCGTCACCCCCAGGTGAGTGGGGGCCACGCCCCGGCCTCCCTTCTACCCACAGGGCTTGCTCTGGGAGGCTGACAGCACCCCCTCCCAGTCAGCCAGCTGAAGGACACTGGATTTGGCAAAAAGTTGGGAGTCCAGCAGAGACTCTGGACCCTAACACCTACGAGACAGAGGACACCCTAGGGGACGCTGTGTGTCCTGGGGACCACGTCTGCCGTAAGCCCACCTGGCCGCAGGAGCTGCTTCTGTCTCCCCTGGGAGACAGCCCCCCACCCCGCCCCAACTGTCTTCTCTGTAAACGAGCCTTCTCTAGTGAGTCTGCTGAATAACACACAGGCAATTCCGAGAATTAATGAGCACAGAACACACGCTGCAAGAGCCGAGGCGGAAGTCGCTGCTGTCACGGGGTCTGACCGCAGCGCCGACACGGGAGGGGCGCAGACAGTACCTCGCGTCCGACGTAGGAGCGGTCGTCTTCCAGCAGCACAGCCACGTACCGGTCGCCTCGCTTGTCAACGAGTGAAAGGACGTCACTGGGTCTTTTAAGAAGAACACAGCCTTTTAGTGCCTTCAAGGCCATCGCACACCAGTGCCCACATCACTCAATGCAAGTCTCTACTCCACAAAATTAAATTCAGCTTGAAATGTGCTGCCTTTTCCACAGAAGCACGCACCTAATGGGGTCCAGGGACGGGCAGGCGGGGGGCCGGTTGCCGTCCGTGTGGTTCTGCAGGAAGTTGATCATGGTCCGCCTCACTGTCTGCAGTTCTCGGTCGGGCCCTGCAGGGAGGCCCCCGTCACGGGCGAGTCGGCCGTGGCGAGTGACCTCTCCACCCCAGGGCCCCCAGGGCGCGAGGCACACACGGCGGAGTTCCGCGCAGACCACCTCCCAGTGGCCAGCGTGCGAACTGCTGAGCTCCAGAGCCCCCGCTGTGGAGCCAGGCCACGGGCACATGTCCATCCACAGCAAGTGCAGAGGCAGGCCGAACGACCGGCCTCATCTGTGGGCTCCAGGGTGGGGGGCTTTCTT
>SJYV01056299.1:0-10614 GCA_006410875.1 Neotragus pygmaeus | reverse complement strand
ATATATATATATATACATATATGGTATATGTGTGTATATATATAGATGGAAAGATAGGTAGATAGAAATAGTGGTATGTCTCAAAATCCTAATTCAGAATCCAGTGAGTTTGGAGAAAAAATATATTTATCCTAGCACATACATCCCAAGGAATCAACTGATAAGATTTTAATAAAATATCAAAATTGAGTGTTCAGCTGATTCCACACAGATCCCTACACTTGACTAGTTATATGAAGCAAGCAGAAATAAAAGCCTCTGATAAATAGAAATCTTGTTCCCAAGATAGCAGAATTATTTGTTGTGTAAACAATTATAACCAGACATAACAAGCTGGTTTAAGTGTTAGTACCAGAGTGAGGATATTTCTTAAGGCTTGTAAAAATTCTCTTCTTACAACTTCCTGAGACATTCATCATCTCTTCAGAAGGGAGCATTATAAAGTAATTGAGACAGGCTCTTCTTTTCTCTGCTGAGCTGAGTTGAACTAGTAGAGATGGATTCTAGGAACATCCTTTAATATGGGGAAACCATTCACAACAGATAGGATGAGGAGCAAAATCCCCCTTCCTGCTCCCTGTGGTCCTCTAGCAGTGTGGAAATAAGAGACTTGGGAATATTTATGAAGGAAACAGAGAAAATGTGAGAAAAGAGAAAAAAGAGAAAAGAGAAAATGTGGATGCAAGACTAGCGGCAAGCGGGAAAGAAAGGCTAGCCCGCCAACAGCACTTCACAACTCAATCCTCTTTGTCTACCCAGGCCAGGCACTTCCAATTTTCACCAGTTATTGTTCCTGCTAAATCTCCCTAGAGTTTCAGGCCTATTGAAATCCATGCTTTTACGATCTAACATGTGTGGGAACAAAGCAAAGAAGAACATTTCTTTTAGACAAAGACCTTTACTTCAAGACTGGTTCTGGTCATTCAACATAATGGTGATGGAAAGTGACCTGTTTCCTCCCCATTTCTTGGCCTTCGTATCCCTGTCTGATAGCCCTGGCTCATTCAAAAGTGAAGGATTAGAGAAGCTCAGCTTGTTCCAAGCTGCGTGTGTCCTTCTTTCTAAGTCATAAATAGTGTTTGAATGCCAGATTATGGTTACAAAGCACCTAGCTAGGCAAATACTTTGATTGCTGTGATCTTTTCTATTTCTAAAATTAACTTCCAAAATGTAGGATCTTGCTTTTTAAGTAAATTCTTCATTATCTCGAAAGGATATTGTAAGGTCGGACCGCTGGGGCCACGATGGGTCGCCCCTTCCCTCCCCCGCCGGCGGGGGAAGTCCCTAAGGAAGGAGCCTCCCAGATCCCGGGGACCAGTGACAGCACAGTCCGCCAGCTAAAGCCGCCCCACCCCAGCCACGTAGAAAGACCTGTCAGCCCGCGACACCCCGGCCCCACGACCTATCCAAACCCCCATCCATTAACCTGACCATCCCTCGCAACAAGCTTATATAAGCTGCTTCTAGCACAGCCCCGGCGCGGACTTCCTCGACCTGCCTCGTTTGGGTCCAGGAATCCCGCCCGGTAGCGCTTCGTCATTAAAAAGCTTGTTAGACGGTTTTTTTGGTTTTGTTTTGGTTTTGGTTTTGGTGTCCTGGTCGTCTTTTACCTAACAGATATGTGAGTGAAAGTCTTATAGATAGGATCTCAAAAGCACCACACTTCCTTTGTTCTGGATTTGAATTCCCTATGAAACCTCTGAGTTGCTCAGTGCTGAAGGGCACTTGAGTATAATTAACGTGACAGTAAACAGACTATATGGCAAGCTGCATTCAGTGGGATGGATGCCTTTGAATACACCTCATTCTTGGCATACTTGCGGGTCCCAGACATCAGCTCTGATTACAAGTTCCACTTAAAGTTTCAGCTAGCAAACAACCACTCTGCAGTCCAAGACAACTTGATATTTTTCACTGGACAGAAAGGCCATGGTAGAGTCCTTGAACTTGCTTAGCTTCCTTAACAGTACTTGAGAGATTCTTAGGGACTCTGGCTGTGGAGAAGTAGACACTTGCCTAGGTCAGCCTCCTCCTGTCTGCTGCTCAAGCCTGCACCGCATCCAAGATGTGCAGCAGCCCTTGGCACCCTGAGCGCTGGTCACTCCAGGCCACCTCTTATAACCCAGGAATTGTAATTCCTGCCAGCCAAAGTGAAGATACAGAGGGGGCCTGGCACACGAGATGCCAGCTTAACAACTGGCCCTGTCCTGTTTCTTTCCATTTCCACAGAAAAGGAGAGATGGGGAATTCTCAGAAGGAACACTTTTTATGATGCATCATGAAATGGGAATGGTTGCCCTCAAAGAAAACCATCCCAAATTAAAGGAGTAAGAAATCAAGAGTATGCAGGGCCTGTGACCACGTACTCCAGTGCCCTGTGATTGGTGGGAAAGCAACATATAAGCTAAATTTGCCTGCGTTAAGTAGAAACCAGTTATACACATGTGGAATCAAGGAAAAACATATATGTTTTATCCTCAAGTCAGCAAATAACTAGTTAAGCAATTAATCATTTATCTTCTCTGAGCTCAGGGTCCTCAACTGTGAAATCAACATGTTTCACCAGAAAATAACCTTTCTCATCAGTGATTCTGTCGTGCTCAGGTAACTAACACATGCTGTTCTCTTTCGCTCACTCAATGCCTGTGTCTATGTTAACATGTGTCTGCAAGGAGCCCACACTCCTAGGGTAGGGAGGTGTGCAGCCTCCCCTACCTCTGGGAGGATGAGGGCCCCTTTTCTCATGAGCACTTTCCCACTCCCACCTTGGCAGGAGATGCCTGTCAGAGTAGTGAAGATAGCAGCCTCTGGGCCTGAAATGTAGGTTTGGATCTGATCTCTGCCACTTAACAAACCACAGGTTAAGTTACTTCGCGTCTCTCCCCCTCATTCTTTTCACCACTCATATGGGCATAATGCTGGTGATTGTCTAAGAGTGCTGGGAAGACTGCCATGGCTCAGACATGGACTAATAGCAGGGAGCACCTGCCCCACAACACAGCAGTCTGCACTGTCTCCAGGAGGTCTTGTTGAGCCACCTCCACGGAGCAGGTCTCACCTCCCCCATCTACGGTATTCTCTGCCTCAGCCTCTTGCTTATTTCCTTCAAAGCCCTTACCTCAATTTACAACTCATTTTGTATATAGTTGGTGTCTATCTACCACTATGGGAACGCTAGGTACACAGAGACCAAACCATCCTGTTATTGAACCAAACTTGGGTCCACTTGCCCTACAGTAAAAACAGCCTACTGACCCAAGTTGTGGTGAAGGAAAGTACAATGTTTATTGCAGGTGCCAAGCAAAGAGTCCAGGAGTCCAGACAGCTAGTGCTTAAAAGACGCAAACTCCCAAAAGGATTTCAGGCAAAGCTTTTTAAAACAGGGTGAGGGTGGGGAGTTGTGGGCTGTGTGATCAGCTCATGGCCATTCTTCTGATTGGTTGGTGATAAAGTAATCAGGAGTCAACATCATCAGTCTCCTGATTCTGATCGTTCTGGTGTCTACGTGCTTGTGGGCAGCATCCCATTACTTTCTTCCACCTTGTGGGGTTTTCAGTACCTGCAAAACAGCTCAAAGGACATGGCTCAGAATCTTATCTGAGCACTTGAGAAGGAGCTAAAGGTCCTTAATTTTGTTTAACGGCAAAACTATTAATATTATTACCTTTGTCATGCTTGACTCTCCTCCTTTCTGCATTTTCTCACTTGTCTGATTAAAATTATTTGTTGACTAAAGTTTCTCTGCAGACAAAAGGCTGGCAGAGGACGTGGTGGGATATCTTTTCTAGGAAGGCCCCATAGGCTCTTACTCAGTTACAAATCCTCTTGAACCTTATATACCCACACTTACACTACCTGACACACGATTTGCTTTGAATGCATGAATAAAATAATCACAAAAGGAACACACAATTGTATGTTGTGTGAGTCCGCAGCTCTGTTGCACAAAGCCTCTTAGAGTGGCCATTCTCAGGGGTTTCCAGTTTAGACGCCTTCTGCTCTGTTCAGCTTTCCCCAGCACTACCCTCCTCCACCCTTTCAGTTACTCTCTCCTCCCTCTGAGCTGCCCTGAACTTGGGCTTGGAGCTTTCACTACAGGCCTCTGGTGGCTGCATTTCTCACCTCATTCAGAGAAATGGTGTCTTGATGATCACTACATCAGTCACAAAGCCTCCCCTGAGGGCTTTCATAGGCATCTGCTGAATGACTGCCAGAAGGCAAGGAGGAAAGAAGGAAAAGAAGAAGGAATTTCTACCCTTAACTCTTTACTCTGCCTTCAATTATATCTTTCTCATTAGCAAAAACAAAAAACAAACACACACAAAAACTGGCAAATGAAAAATTCAAACGAGCATCACAAACCTCGAGTCTGAATCCTAAAAGACTCACAGAGGACGACCAAAGCAAAGGATAAACATCGGCCCAGAAAATGCTACCACCAAATGCCTCTTCAGTACTCTTCTATTACAAATTTCCTCAAGATTCTCCAAGTGAAAAAAAAAAAGTAAAATGTCTTGGCCACAACGTTTCTAGAAGTGTGAAATTTTACACATTTTACACTTTCTGGTCTTCTCATGTCTGTTTTGTATGTAGGGAGGTAAATACTAATGCATCACTTGTATCTGTAGACTTACAGAACTGCTAAATAAAGGCTGGATNAAAAAGTAAAATGTCTTGGCCACAACGTTTCTAGAAGTGTGAAATTTTACACATTTTACACTTTCTGGTCTTCTCATGTCTGTTTTGTATGTAGGGAGGTAAATACTAATGCATCACTTGTATCTGTAGACTTACAGAACTGCTAAATAAAGGCTGGATAACTCATAGTTCGGAGAAGGCAATGGCACCCCACTCCAGCACTCCTGCCTGGAAAATCCCATGGATGGAGGAGCCTGGTAGGCTGCAGTCCATGGTGACACGACTGAGCGACTTCACTTTCACTTTTCACTTTCATGCATTGGAGAAGGAAATGGCAACCCACTCCAGTTTTCTTGTCTGCAGAATCCAAGGGACGGAGGAGCCTGGTGGGCTGCCGTCTATAGGGTCTCACAGAGTCGGACACTATTGAAGCGACTTAGCAGCAGCAGCGCAACCCATAGTTACCAATCAGCGAAAATGAGAAATCTGAAACATACAATTCCACATTTTACCACCAGAGGGAGCAAAACACCAGCTCAGAAATGCAAGTCGGCCCAAAGAGCTTCCCAAGGTGGGATTTCTCCAAGTAGAAGCGCTTCACACCTGTATCAGAATCACACGATGGTGCTGGTTAAAATATTAACTCACAGGCCTTCTTGAATTTTAAAAAATAGAATTTTATCAAGAACCTTGAAAGTGAAAGTGACATCGCTCAGTCGTGTCCGACTCTTTCCGACCCCATGGACTGTAACCTACCAGGCTCCTCCATCCGTGGGATTTTCCAGGCAAGAGTACTGAAGTGGGCTGCCATTTCCTTCTCCAGGGGATCTTCCCGACCCAGGGATCGAACCCGGGTCTCCTGCATTGCATACAGACGCTTTACCATCTGAGCCACCAGGAAAGCCCATATCAAGAACCTTAGGTGCTTTTTTTATGCAATTAACATTTTACAGCAACTATTCAAAACCTCTAGGGACTAGCGAAATTAGACCATATAGGCATTGAAGAATATAAACTATTATGTAAGAAACGAATCACCAGTCTATGTTCGATACAGAATGCAGGACGCTTGGGGCTGGTGTACGGGGATGATCCAGAGAGACGTTGTGGGGTGGAAGGTGGGAGGGGGACTCGGGATTGGGAGCTTGTGTGCACCTGTGGTGGATTCATGTCGATGTATGGCAAACCCAATAGAGTATTGTAAAGTTAAATTTAAAAATAAATAAATTAAAAAAAAAAAGAAATTAGACCATATATGTTGTTTAGTCGCTAAGTCGTGCCCAACTCTTTTGCAACCCCATGGACTGTAGCCCACCAGGCTCCACGGTCTGTGGGATTTCACAAGCAAGAATACTGGAATGGATTGCCATTTCCTCCTCCAAGTGTTCTTCCTGACCCAGGCATCGAACTCCTGTCTCCTGCACTGGCAGGCAGATTCTTTACCACTAAGCCACCAGGATAGCCACACAAATATAGGGATGAACTAAGACATACAGTATTTGTTTATAATATAGGCAGGGAGGATTCAGCAATTTATGCAATGTAAAGTTATTGGATAAGGAAATATACATTCCTTTGAAATTTATTATTTTTATTTTTTAAATTTTACATCAGTAGAAAATTGCTTTACAATTTTCTGTTGGTTTCTGCCATATAACAACACAACTCAATGATAATTTTATATATACCTTTCCTCCTGAGCCTTCTTTCCTCCCATGATCTGACCCCTCTAGGTCATCACAGAGCTCCAGGTTGGGGTCCCTGTGTTATTTAGCAACTTCCCACTATCTATTTTACACATGTTAGTGTGTATATGTTAATGCTACTTTCTCAGTTCATCCCACCCTTACCTTCCTCCGTTAAGTCCACAAGTCTGTTCTCTACTAGGTTCATCAGTACCATTTTTCTAGATTCCATATATATGAGTTATTATACCATATTTGTTTCTCTCTTTCTGACCTACATTATTCTGGTATAATAGGCTCTAAGTTCATCCACCTCACTGACTCAAATTTGTTCCTTTTTATGGCTGAGTAATAGTCCACTGATATATGTACCACAACTTTTTTATCCATTCATCTGTCAATTAACATCTAGGTGTCTTCCATGTCCCAGCTATTATAAATAGTGCTGCAATGAGCATTGGGGTACATGTGTATTTTAGAATCGTGGCTTTCTCAGGGTATATGCCCAGTACTGGGATTGCTGGATTGTAAGCCAATACTTTGGCCATCTCATGCAAAGAGTTGACCCCTTGGAAAAGACCCTGATGCTGGGAGGGATTTGGGGCAGGAGGAGAAGGGGATGACAGAGGATGAGATGGCTAAATGGCATCACCGACTCGATTGACATGAGTTTGGGTAAGCTCTGGGAGTTGGTGATGGACAGGGACGCCTGGCGTGTTGTAATTCATGGGGTCACAAACATTTGGACACAACGAGCAACTGAACTGAACTGAAGAAAGTTTTATTCCTAGTTTTTTAAGGAACCTCCATACTGTTTCCCATAGTGGCTGTATCAGTTTACATTCCCACCAACAGTGCAAGAGGGATTGCTTTTCTCCACAACCTCAGCAGCATTTATTGTTTGTGGATTTTTTGACAATGGCCATTCTGATCTTTGTGATGTCATACTTCACTATAGTTTTGATTTATTTTTCTCTAATAATGAGAAATGTTGAGAATCTTTTATTGTGTTTATTGGCCATCTGTATGTCTTCTTTGGAGAAATGTCTATTTAGGTCTTCTGCTCATTTTTTGGTTTTTTCTGATATTGAGCTATATGACCTGCTTATACATTCTAGAGATTAACTCTTTGTCAGTTGCTTCATGTGCAATTATTTCCTCCCATTCTGAGGGTTGTCTTCTCATCTTGTTTATAGTTTTCTTTGCTATGCAAAAGCTTTTAAATTTTATTAGGTCTCATTTGTTTATCTTTATTTCCATTAATCTAGAAAGTGGGTCAGAGAGAATCTTGTTGTGATTTATGTCAAAGAGTGTACTTCCTATGTTTTCCTCTAAGAGCTTTACGGTTTCTGGCTTTACAATTAAGTAAGTTAAGTTCAATATTAAGAGCAATATTGCATAGAAACCTGAAATGTCAGGTCCATGAATCAAGGCAAATTGGAAGTGGTCAAACAGGAGATGGAAAGAGTGACCATCAATAACAGGAGATGGCAAGAGTGAGCATTCTAATAATCAGCTAACTAAAATGGACTGGAATGGGTGAATTTAACTCAGATGAGTTATCTACTACTGCTGGCAGGAATCCCTCAGAAGAAATGGAGTAGCCATCATGGTCAACAAAAGAGTCCAAAATGCAGTACTTGGATGCAATCTCAAAAATGACCAAATGATATTTGTTCATTTCCAAGGCAAACCATTCAATATCACAGTAATCCAAGTCTATGCCCCAGTAACGCTGAAGAAGTTGAACGGTTCTATGAAGACCTACAAGACCTTTTAGAACTAACACCCAAAAAAGATGTCCTTTTCGTTATATGGAACTGGAATGCAAAAGTAGGAAGTTAAGAAACACCTGGGGTAACAGGCAAATTTGACCTTGATATACAGAATGAAGCAGGGCAAAGACTCATAGAGTTTTGCCAAGAAAATGCACTGGTCATAGCAAACACCCTCTTCCAACAACACAAGAGAAGACTCTACACATGGACATCACCAGATGGTCAACACCAATATCAGATTGATTATATTCTAGGCAGGCAAAAATGGAGAAGCTCTATACAGTCAACAAAATAAGACCAGGAGCTCCTGTGGCTCAGATCATGAACTCCTTATTGCCAAATTCAGACTTAAATTGAAGAAAGTAGAGAAAACCACTAGACCATTCAGATATGACCTAAATCAAATCCCTTATGATTATACAGTGGAAGTGAGAAATAGACTTAAGGGACTAGATCTGAAAGACAGAATGCCTGATGAACTATGCACGGAGGTTCGTGACATTGTACAGGAGACAGGGATCAAGACCATCCCCATGGAAAAGAAATGCAAAAAAGCAAGATGGCTGTCTGGGGAGGCCTTACAAATAGCTGTGAAAAGAAGAGAAGTGAAAACCAAAGGAGAAAAGGAAAGATATAAGTATCTGAATGCAGAGTTCCAAAGAATAACAAGAAGAGATAAGAAAGCCTTCCTCAGCGATCAATGTAAAGAAATAGAGGAAAACAACAGAATGGGAAAGACTAGAGAGCTCTTCAATTAGAGATACCAACGGAACATTTCATGCAAAGATGGGCTCGACCAAGGGAACATTTCATGCAAAGATGGGCTCGATAAAGGACAGAAATGGTATGGACCTAACAGAAGCAGACGATATTAAGAAGCGGTGGCAAGAATACACAGAAGAACTGTACAGAAAAGACTTTAATGACCAAGATAATCACAATGGTGTGATCGCTCACCTAGAGCCAGACATCCTGGAATGTGAAGTCAAATGGGCCTTAGAAATCATCACTATGAACAAAGCTAATGGAAGTGATGGCATTCCAGATGAGCTATTTCAAATCACAGCAAGATGATGCTGTGAAAGTGCTGAACTCAATATGCCAGCAAATTTGGAAAACTCAGCAGTGGCCACAGGACTGGAAAAGGTCAGTTTTCATTCCAATCCCAAAGAAAGGCAATGCCAAAGAATGCTCAAACTACNCTCTGTGCGTGTGGTGTGTGTTATGTGTGTGGTGTGTGTGTGTGGGGTGTGTGTGTGGCCGCTCTGCTGGATGCAGTGACTTGATTTTTGCTCAGGTGTAGTTTAACTCCCACAAGACGCTCTGAAACCCCCTGAACAGCCGTGGTCTCGGCCCTGGGTCTGTCCTGGAGGCAAAGTGACTGTGCTTCTTC
Organism: Neotragus pygmaeus; assembly: GCA_006410875.1. Lineage (NCBI taxonomy): Eukaryota > Metazoa > Chordata > Mammalia > Artiodactyla > Bovidae > Neotragus > Neotragus pygmaeus. The sequence goes on along the minus strand of SJYV01056299.1, from coordinate 1,120 downwards.
TTGAGTGACCCTCACGGAGGCGATTTGTCCAGAAGAGAGTGAAACAAAACAAACGCTCAAACCCCTCACCAATGGCACAGACCCCGGGGTGGAGGGGACCCCAGGATGGCACAGACCCGGGGCGAGGGGGAAGGAGACCCCACGATGGCACAGACACGGGGAGGGAGACCCCGGGATGGCACAGACCCGGGGCGAGGGGGAGAGAGACCCCACGATGGCACAGACCTGAGAGGGGGGAGATCCCACAATGGCGTGGACGTGGGCAGGGGGTTGGGGACACCCCACGACAGCACAGACAGACACAGGGAGGGAGACCCCAGGATAGCACAGACCCGGTGGGGAGGGACCCCACGACGGCACAGACCCGGGGCGAGGGGGAGGGAGCCCCCATGCCGGCGTGGACCCGGGCAGGGCTCGGGGAGCCCCCACGCTGGCAGCCGGGCTCCAGGCTCTTGCAGCATCTCCAGAGCCGGATTGCGGCCCCCTTCTGCTTTGCTGGGTTGGTGACCTGGTGCTCCCTCCCGGTCCCTGAGACGAGGCAGCCCCAGCCCTGACCTGGCCTTTCTCCCCAGGGCGTGGAGGTGCAGACGGACTACGTGCCCCTGCTGAACTCGCTGGCCGCCTACGGCTGGCAGCTCACCTGTGTGCTGCCGACTCCCGTCGTCAGGACATCCAGGTACCAATAACCGGCTTGCGCCATCCTGACCAGCTCTTCGTGTGTGTGACTTGTGGAATCCTGTTGGCATCAGCTCTCCACCCGAGGAACGGCAGGCCCAGGATCTCAGAATCTTAACCACCCCTGCCCCGAGCACCCCTCCCCACGTGGGCAGCTCAGCCTGTCAGTGGGGCGGAGGGGGCCCAGGTCTTTCATTTGCAAGTAAAACTCAGCACCTAGTGTGTGCCCCAGGCCGGGCGGCCACGTGTACAGTCTCATCTAGTCCTCAGAGCATTCCGGGAGGTGGGATTTTTTGTTGTTGTTTGGGGCATTTATCCCAGTCTTACCAACCCTGAAAGGCCTTCCGTCTGTCTTCTGGGCTTGCTGTCAAACTAGTCCTAATTACCTGTGGGGTGGTAAGCATAGATATCGTGCCCATTTTATAGATGAAACTGAGGCTCAGGG
>SJYV01056298.1:0-13206 GCA_006410875.1 Neotragus pygmaeus | reverse complement strand
GGGGTGCTGCTGGTCTGGAAGCCTGTGGAGTCATGCGGCCCTGTGACATACATCGTGCAATGCAGCCTGGAAGGTGCGGGCCCGCGCCTCCGGGGGGTCCCAGAGTCTCTGTGGCGGGCGGGGGCTGGGGATGCGCCTGGCCGCTGTCTGCCCCTGTCGGGCCTCTCCACCCTGACAGGGAGTGGGCGGCCGCGGCTGGGCTGCCTCTCACTCACTCCCGTGTGGCCCAGGCGGCAGCTGGAGCACGCTGGCCTCAGACGTCTTTGACTGCTGCTACCTCACGGGCAAGCTTTCTCGGGGTGGGGCGTACACCTTCCGGACGGCCTGCGTCAGCAAGGCGGGCATGGGCCCCTACAGCAGCCCCTCGGAGCAGGTCCTCCTGGGAGGGCCCAGCCTGGGTGAGCCCCTGGGCAGGCCTCTGCGGGAATGCGCTTGCCACCTCCACATGGTTCAGCTCACTTACTTCTCACTTCTCAGAATTTCACTGCAATTCAACTTGTAATATCACAAATCTTAACCCATGCATATTTTTAAATGCCTACCCCGTACTACAGATGCATACTGTAGTCACACACTCAGTTGGGGTGGTTCCTTCTGCCCACTAGGCCCCCCACCCACAACGGCCTGAGGAATGAGTGTGGGGGGTTCAGAGGGCATTCCTGCAGGGTTGGGGAGGGGTGATGGGAGAGGAGGTTGGGGGAGATGTTGGTGCAGGGTTGTCCTCTTCCTGCAGCCTCTGAGGAGGAGAGCGGTGCCACGGGGCCGGCTCGGCCCCTCCCCAGCATGCAGACCTTCGCCTTCCAGGCGCAGATGAGAAGGTGCAGGGCCTCCGGGAGGGCAGGCGGCGGGGCCTCCTCCTCCCCACCGGCTCTTCGTGCTCCCGCCCCAGCCCCGTGCTTTCGCCCCTCTGATCACTTGCGTCCACATCGCCTCAGCGTCTGCCACCCTCTCCCGAACCTCCCTGCTGGGCTTGCTTCTCCAGACTGGGAGGGAGGGCCGGGTCTGGCCTGAGCCTCCAGCCTGGCCTGCGCTCCTCCGCAGGGGCCGCTTCAGCGTGGTGCGGCAGTGCCGGGAGAAGGCCAGTGGGCGCGTGCTGGCTGCCAAGATCGTGCCCTACCACCCCGCGGACAGGGCTGCCGTGCTGCGGGAGTACGAGGCCCTCAAGGGCCTGCGCCACCCGCACCTGGCGCAGCTGCAGGCTGCCTACCTCAGCCCCAGGCACCTGGTCCTCATCTTGGAGCTGTGCTCCGGGCCTGAGCTGCTCCCCTGTCTGGCCGAGAGGTGAGGACCGCCCTGGGCTGGATTCCAGGCTCAGGACCCGGCTGGAGCACTGTGGTCTGCCTCCTCACCCACCTCCTTGCCCCTCCTCTGCCCGTCAGCCCACCAGAGTCGCTCAGTAGATCTGGGACCTCCTTGCTAAGCCCACAGGGAAGGCTGGTGCTTCCTGATTGCCCTGGGGCTGGCTGTGGACAGAGCCTGGCTGCCTCTGCCCGTGTGCCCCCTAACTGGCCCTCTGCCCCCAGGGCCTCCTACTCGGAATCAGAGGTGAAGGACTATCTGTGGCAGATACTAAGTGCTACCCAGTACCTGCACGCCCAGGGTATCCTGCACCTAGACCTCAGGTCGGAGAACATGATTGTCACAGAGTATAACCTGCTCAAGGTCATCGACTTCGGAAACGCCCAGAGCTTGGCCCAGGAGAGGGTCCTGCCCTCGGAGAGATTCAAGGACTACATGGAGACCATGGGTGCGCAGGGCACAGGCCTGATCTGGGGGAGGGGTGAGCCGGGAGCAAGCCCCAGTCCTGTCCCCCTGCCCCCTCCACCGCAAACAGCCCGTGACCCCCACCTCTGCCATCCCAGCTCCGGAGCTCCTGGAGGGCCAGGGCGCTGTCACGCAGACTGACATCTGGGCCATAGGCGTGACAGCCTTCATCATGTGAGTCTCCCCGCGTGCTCTGCGGGGTGGGCAGGCCTGGGGTCTGTTGATGGTGACCCCAGGTCTCTGTGACTCCCGTCCATTGAGGGTAACGTCACTCACGTGACCACCACGCACACAGGTTGAGCGCTGAGTACCCGGTGAGCGGTGAGGGAGTGCGAGACACGCAGAAGGGCCTGCGCAAGGGGCTCATCCAGCTGAGCCGCTGCTATGCCGGGCTGTCTGGGGGTGCTGTGGCCTTCCTCCGAAGCACACTGTGTGTGCACCCCTGGTGAGCAGCTCTGCCAGCTCTGCCTGGCCCATGCCTCTGTGCGCTGACCTGCGGGTGGGAGCGCGGTAAATGCTGCCCTTCCATGTGCTCCAGGGTCCGGCCGTGTGCGTCCAGTTGCCTGCAGAGCCCGTGGCTGACGGAGGAGGGCCCAGCCAGCTCCCAGCCGGCGGCAGTGACCTTCCCAACCACTGGTCTGCGCGTCTTTGTGCGAGAGCGCGAAAAGAGGCGGGCACTGCTGTACAAGAAACACAACCTGGCCCAAGTGCACTGAACCCCTGGTCCTTCAGGGCCCCGCCTCCCGGTCTTTCAGGAGTCCCTGCGTATGCACGCACACGTCAATAAAAAGCAGCAGCGGATGAGGTGTCCTCTGTTTCATTGTTTTGTGTTGGGGAGCGGGTGAGGGCCCTGCCACCTTCCTGGTATTTGGGGGAGGGCAGGGCTGTCCTGGGCTATGTGTCTGCAAAGGCAGCATTAGGACTAGAGCCCCCTGAGCCAGCGCGCTGTGCAGGCAGCTCCATGCTCTCACGAGTGGGTGTGTTTTTTTTCTGTGTCAGTGTTGCTTCAGACATGGACACATGCCCAGGTAATTTGCAAAGAAATGACTGTGGGCAGGTATCCAGGATTCCAGCTTGTTCCACCACAGCATCATTCCTGGTGGTGTGGGGGTGAGGGGCTCAGGCTGGAGCAGGTAGATAGCAGACACTGCCCTCTTGATTCTCAGCAGGTCTCATGGAACTGGCAACCGAGACAGGCTGGCGAATCCAGCCCTCCTTGCTTTCCCCGTCTGCAGAAAAAGGTGTCTGCACACTGGACATCCACCACTTAGCTCTTACTTGGACTCAAGACCCCTCATCTAAAAACCAAACATTTCCAAAAGTGAACTGACACCTCCCCACCCCACCCAGCCGCTAACTTTCCCTTCCCCCTGCTGTGCGAGCTCGGTGGTACTTAAGCCTAGCCACCTGGCTCCGGGGCACTGACACCTTACGTTGCCACATCAGCTGCTCCCCCCACCCCCCACCCCCTCACTGGCTCACCTGGCAAGGTGGGAAGGGAGCCAAGGTGGGCACAGGCCCTGCGCTCTCTTGGACTGGCAGGGTTCTGCTGTGACCAGAGGGGCTCCTGCCTTAGCTCTTCCCATCACGCTCCTCCCTTACCCCCGGCGTGGCCCTGCACTGGCCCGTCAGCAGCCGCATACCATTCTCCCGTCATGTGGAGTAGTACGGGAAAATCCTCCGTGCTCTACTATTATCCCTCCCTCTCTCTTAACTCCTGCAAACCACTGAAAGGATTTTTACTTTTTTTACTATCACCATAGTTTTGCCTTTTCCAGAATGTCATATAGTTGGAATGATATGGTATATAGCCTTTTCAGATTGGCTTTTTCACTTAGTAATAATTTAAATATCTTCCATGTCGTTTTCTGGCTTAATAGAAAATTTTTCTTCAACTTTATTTTTGTAGTAATAAAAATTAATCATTGTAAGTATTCTAAGAGTATAGTTCAGTAGTTATAGATTCGTACTGTTTACAGCCATCACCACCATTCCTCCCCAGAACTCTTCATCTCACAAAAGTGAAAGTTTATAACCATTAAACACGAATTCCTCAGTCTTCTCTCTCCTCAGCCCCTGGCACCTGCCATTCTACTTTCTATATCTATGAATTTGACTATTCTTTGCTGCTGTTGTTGAGTCACTGAAGTCATGTCTGACTCTTTTGTGACCCCACGTACTGTAACCCTGCCAGGCTTCTTTATCCGTGGGATTTCCCAGGCAAGAATACTGGAGTGGGTTGCTATTTGCTTCTCCAGGGGATCTTCCTGCCCCAGGGATTGAACTCGCATCTTCTGCACTGAGCCACTTGGGAAGGCCCTTGACTACTCTAGATGCCTCATATAAGTGGAGCCACACATTAGTTGTCCTTCTGTAACTGGCTTAGTCACTTAGCATGATGTCCTCAAGATTCATCCATGTTATAGCATATTGCAGACTTTCTTTCCTTTTAAAGGTTGAATAATATTCCACTGCGTGTTCATATCACATTTCACTTATCTGTTCATCAATATATACACTTCAGTTGCTTCCATGTTTCAGCTAGTGCGGATATTGCTGCTATGAACATGGGTGTACTACCTCTTGCAGACCTTGCTTTCAATCTTTTTGATTACATATCCAGAAGAAGAAGTTCTGGGTCAAATGGTTATTACATTTTTAATTTTTTGAGGAAATTCCTTTGATTTTCTACATTAGCTGTACCGTTTTACCTTCCTTCAAACACCACAGAAATTTTCAGCTTCTTTACATCCTCATCAGCATCTGTTGTTTTCTTTTTTTTGTTGTTTGCTGTGTTTTTTGTTTTCAATAGTAAGTCATTCTAATGGGTATGAGGTGGTATCCCATAGCTTTAATTTGCATTTCCCTAGTGAACCTAGATAGCATATTGAAAAGCAGAGACATTACTTTGCCAACAAAGGTCCATCTAGTCAAGGCTATGGTTTTTCCTGTGGTCATGTATGGATGTGAGAGTTGGACTGTGAAGAAAGCTGAGCTCCGAAGAATTAATGCTTTTGAACTGTGATGTTGGAGAAGACTCTTGAGAGTCCCTTGGACTGCAAGGAGATCCAACCAGTCCATTCTGAAGGAGATCAGCCCTGGGTGTTCCTTGGAAGGAATGATGCTAAAGCTGAAACTCCAGTACTTTGGCCTCCTCATGCGAAGAGTTGACTCATTGGAAAAGACCCTGATGCTGGGAGGGATTAGGGGCAGGAGGAAAAGGGGACGACAGAGGATGAGATGGCTGGATGGCATCACCAACTCAATGGATGTGAGTTTGAGTGAATTCCTGGAGTTGGTGATGGACAGGGAGGCCTGGCGTGCTGTGATTCATGGGGTCACAAAGAGTCGGACACAACTGAGTGACTGAACTGAACTGAAGGGTCCTACTTCATTCTTTTCCATGAGGATATCCAGTTTTCCCAGCATCATTGTTGAAAAGACTGTTCTTTCCCCCATTGAATGGTTTTAGCGCTCTTGTCAAAAATCATTTGACTATATATGGAAGACTGCGTTTCTGGGATCTCTAGTCTTTTCCATTGCTGTGTCTGTCTTTACACAAGTACTACACTGTTCTGATTACCATAGATTTTCAGGAAGTTTAGAAACCAGGAAATGTGAATCCTCTAGTTTTGTTCTTTATCCAGATTGCTTTACCTATTGGGGTCCTTTAATACATCACTGGATTTTAGGATAGATTTTTCTATTTTTTGCAAAAAAAAAAAAATCATTAGAATGCTGACAGAGATTCAACTGAATCTGTGGATTGCTTTGGTTATTATTGAGATTTTTAAAATATTAGATCTTTCAATCGATGAACATAGAATATGTTTCTGTTTATTTATGTCTTCTTTGTTTCAACAAGATTTTTGAGTTTTCATTGTAAAGTCTTCCACCTCCTTTGGAAAGTTTATGAAAGTGAAAGTGAAATTCACTCAGTTGTGACTCCACGGACTATATATACAGTCCATGGCATTCTCCAGGCCAGAATACTGAAGTGGGCAGCCTTTCCATTCTCCAGGGTATCTTCCCAAACCAGGAATCGAACCCAGGTCTCCCACATTGCTGGCAGATTCTTTACCAGCTGAGCCATCAGGGAGACCCTTCTAAACTTTACACCTAAGTGTTTTATTCTTTTTGATGCCATTGTAAATTGAATGTTTCCATTATTTTCTTTTCAGACTGTTCATTGTTACTGTATAGAAATGCAACTGATTTTGTGTGTTGACTTTGTATACTGATAGTTTGCTGAATTCATATATTAGCTCTAACAGATTTTTTGGTGGAATTTTTAGGGTTTCTTATGTATAAGATCTTCCCTTTCATGGATCACAGCCTTGTTGTAGGGGAGCGGCTTTCTTAACTCAGTGAAGCTATGAGTCATGCTGTGCAGAGCCACCCAAGATGGGTAAGTCATAGTGAAGAGTTCTAAGAAAACAGGGTCCACTTGAGAAAGAATCAGCAACCTACTCTAATATTCTTGCCTGGAGAACCCCATGGACAGTATGAAAAGGCAAAAAGATTTGATACTGGAAGATGAGCCCCCAGGTCAGAAGGTCTCCAGTATGCTCCTGGGGAAGAGCAGAGGGCAATTACTAATAGCTTCAGAAAGAATGATGCAGCTGGGCTGTGGGAGACAGCAAATTGGGCAAGATGGCATGTTCAGGCTCTCTCACTCCATGTTTTGTAAATAATGTCTATGTAACAGCTGAGATCATTTGTAGCACTGCACATGAGCCTTACAAGGTGTTTATCTGGTCACGGGTTGTGTGTGGTTCGCATATATAAGCTTCACCCGGACAAGCAGCAGCATTTACTACTGTGTCACGGCTGTGTCCGTTGGGTCAGCCATAAGAGGAGAGAGTTGTAATATGGCTGCTGCGTCAGCCAGTCCTACAGCTCCTCGCATCTCATTCCAGCCTCTTAGCTTGAGCCTTGTCTACTCTGGATTCGGCAAACAGTGCGGACAGCAAGACAATTGGTGTCATGAACAGGATGAAGGCTATACATGGGCCAAAACCAAAAGGACACTCGGTTGTGAGGTATCTGATGGTGAAAGTAAAGTCTGATACTGTAGAAATGTTAGTTATGATCTCAAGTGACCTCAGCCTGCAACGACTTGGAGTGGGGCCTGGGTTCCCAACCAGAGACTGGGCTGGGTCAAGGCAGTGGAAGCACCAGATCCTAACCAGTAGACCACCGGTCAGTGACAAGGGCCCTGGTCATTCAGCTTTGCAGAAAAGAATTTCCACAAAGACAGAAAGTAGTGAAACAAGTAAAGTACTAGGAGGGAAACGAGTATAGCACATGTGGATAGACACATGGGCAGACTCAACAGGAGAGTCCCTGGGTTGCTGAGTCATGCCTGCATGGTAGTTCGAATTACTTTTGCCGGGTATTCTTCCAGTTTTCCTTTGGCCAATCATTATGATTTGCCTGGTTCACAGCCCATATCTCAGCATCATGCCATGTGTGTGTACGCAATGCTTAGCCAAAATGGATTCTACCAAAAAGACACCTGGGTGTGACCCGCCTTTGGCCTTCAAGGAGTCTTTTCTGCACCTGTGTGGTCAGAGAGGTCCCTGACTTCCCCAATGAGAAATATGTGGTCTCTGCAGAGTCCAGCCTCCTCAATTGCCCTGCTACTCTTGTTTTCGAATTTTGGTCAATAGAGAATGAATCTCCAATTGCTCTACCCTGGGGGCTCCCATCTGCCTACTCCCTCGGGCTCTTGAACCAAGGTAAACTGAATGTGGTCAAGCAGGAGATGGCAAGATTAAACACCCACATTTTGGGAATCAGTGAACGAAAATGGATTGTTGTTGTTCAGTTCTCAGTTGCATCCAACTCTTCGCAACCCCATGGACTGCAGCACACCAGGCTTCCTTGTCCTTCACCGTCTCCTGGAGCTTGCTCAAACTCATGTCCATTGAGGTGGTGACGCCATCCAACCATCTTGTCCTTTGTTGTCCCTTTCTCCTCTTGCCCTCAATCTTTTCCAGCAACGGGGACTTTTCTAATGAGTCAGCTCTTCCCATCAGGTGGCCCAAGTATTAGGTGGGAATGGGCAATTTAACTCGGCTGTTGCTGCTGTTCATCGGCTAAGTGCTGTCTGACTTAGGGAGGGGTGGAGGTGGGGGTTGCTGGCCTCAGGCTGGGGCCCTGCATGTCTATGCGCCGCAGTGACCCCACTGCGCGCGGAGGTGGCGCTTGGGCACCTGGTTCCAACTCCCCAGTCCAGCAGCCGCCAGGAGCCAGTCAGGCGTGCCCTCCTCCCCAGTTTTAGCTGATGGCAGAGTGCAGGTACAGGTTGGACAGCCTCGCTGGGGAGCGTTTCCCCGGACGTGAGCCCCAGGGTCGGACTAGACGAAGAGCGACCTGCCGAGGACGGATGGATGGATGATGGATGGCCCGCGGCGGGGCCAGCTGGCAGCAGGGCCCCGTGTGGGGTGGGGCCGCGCGCTTGTCTCCCTGGGGGCCCGCGCCTGAGCCCCTGCGTGTGCGCGCTGCCCTTCCCGGTCGCCACCAGCCCTCGCGTGCCTGCACGGGTGACCAGCCATCGTCCCCTGTCTGGGAGCTAACTGGCTCGGGCCCGCGCGGGTGTCGCCCCCCGGCCGCCAAGGCCGGCGTCACGGTGCGGAGCGCTCTCCGGGCCTGAGGGGGCGGGGGCGGAGCTGGGCGCCGCGCATGCGCGTGACCCGCGCGAGGGCGCAGGGACACGTGTAGCAGAGTATTCTCGCTGGCCAGTGGTGGTCCAGCCCCGCGAGGCGCCCTCCCCGGCCGAGGAGAACCCTGTTCAAGGTAGTAGAGATACAGAGATAAGAATATCTACCCCAAACCACTAACTTCATAGTGGTTATATTTCCTTTTTCTTTTAAATTTGGTTTTGTTTCTGTCATTGAAAGATACAAAGGTTGAGACCCGGAGAGATTGATGTAGTTTTTCCTTGATCTGAGTACGAATGCTGGGCATTTCTCACTAGAAAGAGATGGAAATGGTTGGCTGCATGGAGTAAGCAGCACCCAGGTGAGTAAGTGAGACGTGAAATCAAAAGTAGGAGGACTTGGCCTCTGAGCAAGTGGATTTGGAGATGTGGAAAATAAGTTTCCAAGAATAGCTACCAACTGGGCGCTTAGCTCTCACTAGTGAGAGTGACTCTCAAATGTAGGAGGAATTGAGGAAGGCAGGAAGGGCTCAGTATCTGCACAGCATTCCTGCCTGGGGCTTCATGCCTGTGGTATTGTAAATGTCCTTGTCCTCAGTTCCTGGCACAAAGTTTCAAAACTTGAAATTTCCCAACTGACAAAAGTATCTTGTGATGCTAATGAGTGACCCCTGAGGTCTCTGAAAAACTTAGGATGGGGGCTGGTTTCCAGAAAGACAGGAATGTGACTGGAGGCTTGGAACTTTGATCCTCCAACCCCAACATCTTGGGAGGGGAGGGGAGGAGGCTGGAGACAGTTTAATGATGAGGCAGTGATTTAATCAATTATGCCTATTTGATGAAACCCCAATAAAAATACTTGACCCCAGGGCTAGATGAAGCTTCCTGGTACCACACTGATATGCTTTGATGCCGGGAGAGAGCTGTGCCTGATTCCATTTGAGGGCATGGAAGCTCTGCTCCCCACTTGTGGGCCGCCTGCACCTTGTCCTGTGCATCTCTTCCATCTGGCTGTATCCTTGCTGATATGTATCATAAGTATAGCACTTTCCTGAGTTCTATGAGTCATTTTAGCAAATTTTTAAACCTAAAGGTGATATAGGAACTCCTGAATTTATAACCAGTTTGTCATAAGTGCAGGTGGCCCTTGAGATTTGAGACTAGTGTCACAATGCAACTCATCTTATGGGACTGATCCTCTTACCTGTAGGGTCTGTGCTAACTCCAGGTAGTGAGGGTCAGACTTGTCCAACTGCTGTGGAAGATGGCTCTCACAGGAGTATGGGGATAACTCCCATTAGGAGTCCACAGCTTTGGAATTTCAGAAAGTTGAGCCCCCAATTTTGACTCCTCAGATTTCCTGATTGCCATTGGCATTGCTCATCCCATTTATCCCAATAATCTTGTAAACATACATTTTCCAATACTGGATGTGTTTATGCTTTAAAACTAGAGAGTAGTTGGTTATTTGGTTGAATCTTGAATGACACTGTGTCTTCTTCACAGATCTTCCTAATGCTTGAGATAAACAATGACAGACACAGTTGGACATCTACTGATGCACACACTTGCCCCATAGCCTCTTTCTGGCAAAACCTTAGTGTCTCTTCACATCCTCCTGCATCCACAGTGGGAGGCTCCTAGCTCTGCATTTGGTCCTTAGCCCAAATGTATTGGTGGCTGGTTCACTTGACTACTAGAGTGGAAAGAAACGACCTGCCTGAACCAGAGCAGAGATCATAGGTATGAGAGTGGGTTGCCACAGGAATTACTGTTGAAATAAAGAGTTCTGAATCTGAGGGCTCTCAGTGATCATAGCATTTGCTATGTTTAGGGAATGGAGTAGGTCCGGACTCCTGTCCCTAGTAACTTTCCAGTAGGAATCAATATAACATTGTCTGGGCACCAGTGGACCAAAATGATGATGAGTGATAGCAAATAACCTTAAAGATGGTGATTTACACCTTTACAGCATCTCATATGGCTAAGTATTATTGCAAGCAAATGACTCATATAAATGTGATACATCATAACTTCTTAAAAAGGAAGAAGAAAATTATGAAAATCAAAGGCAAAATCGACGCATTGGTAATCATGGTAGAAGATTTTAATACACTATGTTTAGAAACCATAGATCAGATGTATAAAAATCCTTAAATTTGTGAAAGTTTTAATATCACAACTGAAAACATTTATGAGTTAAAAAGATAGACAGATAGGTGGCATTTTGTATTCATGAAATGGAGGAGCCATATTATTTTCAGATACCTACATGCCATCCTCAAAATTGAGAAGCCATTGGGTCACAAACCCCTCAGAGCAAAAATGATACAGGCCATATTTTCTGACCACTGTAAAATGACATTGCTGACTGTTGGTGAAAGGATAAACAAGTTATAGATAACCACCTGGAAGTCTTAGAAACCATCCTAAATAATTTCTGCATTAAATGGAAAGCTGAAATGATGATTAAGGCATGAAGCTAGCAAGAAAGGATGCCCCTCTGTTGCCCCAACTCTCAGACTTCTCAGGCAAACATGGGAAAATAATTCATTCTGGTCATATTCATGTTCTCTTCACTAAAATGTGGGTGAGATTACTGCAGAACACAAAATTTTAAATGAGAACTTAACTTCTCATATGCTCACACTATACAAACTGTTGTTACCAGATGGTACCTTAGGAAAAATAGCACTCAGAATGCACACTCTGGGGTTTCTTCTAAGACCCCACTCTTTGCAGGCATGAGTCGATATACCTTCAATACAGGTTTTCCCATGCTCCTGTGCACGTAAGGTTGCTGGCCTCTTGGCAGCTTGGTCAACAGATATGATAGCTAGCTAGCAGTCGGTGATTGCCACCATGAAATTAGAAGACAAGTTGCTTCTTGGCAGGAAAGCTATGACAAACCTAGACAGTGTATTAAAAGCAAAGACATCACTTTGCCTAGAAAGGTCTGTATAGTCAAGGTTATGGTCTTTCCAGTAGTCATGTACAGATGTGAGAGTTGGACCATAAAGAAAGTAGAGCACTGAAGAATTGATCCTTTCGAACTGTATTGCTGGAGAAGACTCTTGAGAGTCCCTTGGACAGCAAGGAGATCAAACCAGTCAATCCTAAAGGAAAATCAACCCTAAATACTCATTGGAAGGACTGATGCTGAATACTTTGGCCACCTGATGCAAAGAGCTAACTCAATGGAAAAGACCCTGATGCTGGTAAAGATTGAAGGCAGAAGGAGAAGAGGATGACACAGGATGAGATGGTTGGATGGCATTACCAATTCAATGGACATGAACTTGGGCAAACTCTGGGAGATGGATGGTGTGGTATAGGGAGGCCTGATGTGCTGCAGCCTATGGGGTCACGACTGAGTGACTGAGTTGGACACGACTTGGTGACTGAACAACAAGATTAGATAGATCTATCAATAGATAGGTTATATTGATTGATGGGTTGGTAGATTAAGTAGATAGATGATAACAAAATTATAGATAAACAGAAAAATAAAGCTATAGATAGATGGATACATAGATAAGTCAATTAGATAGATGGGGATAGATGAATGAGTGGGTAGATGAATGAGATGACATTAGGGATATATAGATAGATGAAAGATATGTAAATATGATAGATGGTAGAAAGATTATGGATAGATTAGATCTATTTATCAACAGATAAGATTGATTGATCAGTCAATAGATATTCTGAAAACTCCTTCTGATTCAGAAAATGAAATCCTGAAGCAAATTACAGCAGACCCACTCTATCACAGTTCCCAAGGAAGTCAGGGGATTCCCAGGGCAGAAGCAAAGACAGGAGACCAGGGCTGAAAACAGCATCTGGACATCTGTGTTTCAACAATGGTCATAGCTTGAGGCAGGGCAAGTGGGCAGTGAGACAGAGATCTCCCACTGAAATGGGAACACTCAGTTTTGCTCTATCTGCAGAGGGTTGGGCAGCCACAAACCAAGACCAGACAAACAGGAATATCCAATCTGAAATCATGAGGCACAAAAGGAAGGCAGCCACTGGGTAAAGGGCAGAAGCCACAAATAAATGGACTCCTGATGTTGGAATTATGAGTGTGCCAATACATAAAAAGTAGAACAAAAGATAAAAATCATGTGCAGAGAGGAAGACACTATAAAGCTGACCAGACAATTTTGGAAATAGCCAATAAGTAATTCTAAAATAGAAAGCTGAAATAATGTAATAGCTGAAATTAAAACTCAAAAGTGTGGTGTGATTTAAACATTAACTTAGACTGGGCTAAAAAAAGAATTAGTGAGCTAGAAAATTAAGATGCACTGCTGCTGCTAAGTCGCTTCAGTCATGTGACCCCATAGATGGCAGCCCACCAGGATCCCCTGTCCCTGGGATTCTCCAGGCAAGAACACTGGAGTGGGTTGCCATTGCCTTTTCCCAATGGACACGAGTTTGATTAAATTCCAGGAGATGATGAAGGATAGAGAGGCCTGGCATGCTGCAAAGAGTCGGACACGATTGAGCAACTGAACAACAACCACCACCACCGTCTTGTGTCTTCCTCATCATTTTTTTTTTTTAATATAAGTCTCCTTTTTTGGTAAGTTCCTGCAGTTTTTTGGTCAATGGTTGTTCAGCAGATATTTTGGTATTTTCTAAGAAGGGATGTCAGAGTTGTCCATATAGTCAGAGCTATGATTTTTCCAGTAGTCATGTATGGATCAGAGAAGGCAATGGCACCCCACTCCAGTACTCTTGCCTGGACAATCCCATGGACAGAGGAGCCTGGT
>SJYV01056297.1:2573-16060 GCA_006410875.1 Neotragus pygmaeus | reverse complement strand
GCTACAGTCCATGGGGTCGTGAAGAGTCAGATACGACTGAAGGGACTGAGCACAGTAGAGAGGTCAAACAGGACAAACTGAAGCTGCTTCAAACTAAGGAGAGGAAACAAATTATTTGATTTCTTCAACTGTAATGAGAAAAACTTTTGCAGGTTTGTTTTTTTTTTTTCCCCCCAATATATTGGGAGAATGAAACAAGGTAGGGGAAGAACTACACAACTGTATTTTCATAAGATGGTAGGAAATACACAGACATTTCATAAGAGATATAATAAAAATGTTGTTCAGTTGCTAAGTCATGTCCAATTCTTTGGAACCCCATGGACTGCAGCACTCTTGGGAAGCCCATGGACAGGCTTCCCTGTCCTCCACTGTGTCCCAAAATAATTTCCATTGTATAAATGATGCCAACTAACCATCACCTCCTCTGTCACCCACTTCTCCTGCTCTCAATCTTTCCCAGCACCAGGGTCTTTTCAAATGAGTTGGCTCTTCGCATCAAGTAGCCAAAGTACTGGAGCTTCAGCTTCATCATCAGTCCTTCCAGTGAATATTGGAGAGCAACTTTAGGACTGAATGGTTTGATCTCCTTGCAGTCCAAGGGACTCTCAAGAGTATTCTCCAGCACCACAGTTCGAAAGCATCAGCTCTTCAGTGCTCAGGCTTCTTTATGCCCCAACTCTTGCATTTGCTCATGACTACTGGAAAAACCATAACTTTGACTACTTGGATCTTTGTCGGCAAAGTGATGTCTCTGCTTTTTAATATACTGTCTAGGTTTGTCATAACTTTCTTCCCAGGGAGTAAACGTATTTTAATTTCATGGCTTCAGTCTGTATTTGCAGTGATTTGGGAGCCCAAGAAAATGAAGTCTATCACTGTTTCCACTTTTTCCTCATTTGTCTCTTGAAGGAATGAGACCAGGTGCTATTATCTTAGGTTTTTTTTTTTTTGAATGTTTAATTTTAAGCCAGGTTTGTCATTCTCCTCTTTCACCTTCATCAAGAGGCTGTTTAGTTCCTCTATCTTTCTGCCATTAGAGTGGTATCATCTGCATATCTAAGGTTGTTGATATTTCTCCCTGCAATCTTTATTTCAGCTTGTGCTTTATACAGCCTGGCATTTTGGTGATGTATTCTGCATATAAGTTAAATAAGCAGAGTGACAATATACAGCCTCAAAGAACTCCTTTCCCAATTTGGAATCAGTTGGTCGTTCCATATCAGGTTCTAATTGTTGCTTCTTGACCCGCATATAGGTTTATCAGGAGCCAGGTAAGGTGTCTTCCCATCTCAGAATTTTCTACAGTTTGTTGTGATCCACACAAAAGCTTTTCTGTAGTCAATAAAGCGAAAGGAAATGTCTTTCTGAAATTCTCTTGTTTTTTCTATGATGCAAAAGATGTTGGCAATTTGATCTCTGATTCCTCTGCCTTTTCTAAATCCAGCATGTATATCTGGAAGTTCTGAAATACAAATTCTTTGATTTTTTGGTGGAGTAGGTGAAAATGCATTTGTAGCTTGAAATTTAAACTTTCAGTGGATGAATCAGAATTACAGTCAATGATTTGAATAAAAGAAGATAAAAATAATAGAACTAGTTTCTAAAGGAAAGGAAAGAAAATGGGCTCACAAGTCATGGGAACAGGAGCTATACACTATAGTACCCAGCCTCCATTAATGTTCTTTTTGTGTTAGTCATAAAAAAACTCATTTAATCAAGACAATGAACTTATGAGGCAGGCATTTGTGATTCTGGTTTTAAAACATGAAACCTGAGTCTCAGAGGTTAAGTATTAGAAATAGGAACAGTCTTAATCCTAAATCTGTGAGGCTGAGCTTTCTAAGCCTGTTTTGTAGGTTAACCACAGGAATAGTAGTACTTCCTTTCCTAAGGGCTTCACAGGTGGCTCAGGGGTAAAGAATTCACCTGCAGGAGACACAACCAGGAGACAAGTTCTATCCCTGGGCCAAGAAGATACCCTGAAAGAGGAAATGACAGCCCACTCCAGTATTCTTGCCTGAAGAATCCTATGGACAGAGGAACTTGGTGGGCTACTGTTCATGAGGTCACAAAGAGTTGGACACTACCAAGCACACGCAAAACAGATATCATTTTCAGGATAGGAAACAAGTTTAAAATTATACCAGAGATAAATTTAGTAAACTTTTATTCAGTAAAGACACAAAATGGAAAAAAGTACATGAAAAATTTTCCAAGTCAGAAATTTTAAAAGATATAAGCAATCACAACTGATGTGAACACAAAATAGAGTATATAAAACCCATTAATAAGTGAGAAAATCAATTTCCAAAATATTGGCCAAAGTTATAATTAAAAATTAATATATGCATTTAGGATTAATACTTCAAATGTTGTGAGTATGTGTGTGCATTTGAGTATAGAAAACCTATGGACAAAGGAGCCTGGCAGGCTATATACACTCCATGTGGTTGCAAAAGGGTCAGACATGACTTAGCTACTAAACAACAATATAGAAATGTACAAAATCAGTGCAGTGATTTAGCATATCAGTATTACTGTGCTAATTGACCTTGAGTGGGTGACAATCAAGCAAGGAGACAACACTAGTCTGCCATTTAGTATGAAAACCAAACTTTTAATGTTTCATTATCAAGTTATTGACATTTTTTCATTATCAAGTTATTGAATTGTTTTTCAGTTTCCCATTCCTGAAAATTAATTTTTGGAGAAAAAAAGAAACCTTCAGTTTTTGAGGCTTCTTTCATCTGAATCTCAAGTTATAGAAATGAAGGGCAACAGTAAAACTCACTTAAATGGAGAAATAAAAATATAATGAAAACCCAGAAAAGGACATGACAGTTTAGCTTTGCATCTGTGAGAGCAACTAGATGATACATACATATATTTGTGTATATTTCAGCCTCCTGGCATGGAGCTGGCACATCTACCTCAGTACCTCTGAAATCATATCATGGCTTCTCTTTCTAATTCCATCATATGTGTTTAACTGCCCTTCACGTCTTGAATTTTTTTTTCTTTTGTGTAATAAAGAATAACCTACATGATATACCAAGCAATAAAGCTCTGTAAAACATTAATATGCTACTAATAAGTCACATGACATGTACAGTGAGCACCTGCTTTGTCTCCAACTCATTTGTTATTTAAATTGTATCCACCTTCTACTGATGAATCAACACAGTGAGCACCTGCTTTGTCTCCAACTCATTTGTTATTTAAATTGCATCCACCTTCTACTGATGAATCAACAGTCTTTCAAAGAGTACAGATGGAGCATGTGTTTGTGCACTAAGTCACTTCAGCTGTGTCCAACTCTGTGACCGCCCCCCACCACCCCTCCATGGAAGGAAGCCCACCAGGCTCTGCTGTCCATGGAATTTTCCAGGCAAGAATACTAGAGTGGGTTGCTATGCCCTTCTTCAGAGGATCTTCCTGACCCAGGAATCAAACCCTGGTCTCTTTTATCTCTTGCATTGGCAGGCGAGTTCTTTACCACTAGTGCCACCTGGGAAATCAGACATGCTAAATCACAACTACTTGGAAATAAATAAAGTTGGCAAGGGCAAAATTATTTTGTCAAGTAAATGAAGTGTTGTTTAATTGCAAATACAAATTATATTAATGTAACAGAGTATTTGTTGTTGACTTGTCAATCCATTTAAGTATTTAAAAGGATTCTTTACAAATTCTTTCTCTCTCGTAGACAGTATGCTAAATTAGCTACTTTATAAAAGAACATGCTATCAGCTTCACTTTTAATAGACAGTTTTAGTGTTTTGATACCCATTACCTTGTACCAGTGTTACAAAATTTAATACCAGAGTCACATTTGGAATCCAAACCCTGGCATTTATCAGTCAATGACCCTTGGTTTAGTATTTATAGCCTCAAAAGAAAATTGAAAACATGTATAAATCATGTGGTCCAACAGTAGGCCTGCCTGGAAATTAGGAGTTGTTATGCTACCTGTGCAGGAAGAACCTGCCCTATTGAGTGAGGTCACCGGTCTGTCTGGCAACATAAAATCAATAACCTCAGGGGAAGTTAGAACCAACTCAACCTCATGCTTCCTGTGGATAGGAGGCTGAGCTGGAAGATCTGATGGTTCTGTGTCAGATTTTCACTTTACTAAAATATACTTTATTCCTCTCCTCTCACACACTGAAGAAAGTGAGCGCCATGTGGAGTTGTCAGACATCTGGAACTTGGCCATTCATGAGGCAAGAAGTGCTATAGTACCCCAGTAATTTTGCTCGCCTGAAAATGACCTGCACCGTGCGGTCACCAGGGAGGGTGCCACCCATCCCCATTCTAGACTGTTTAACATAAGGCCAAGTTTCATCACTATGACTATTGATTCCTGATCTCAAGACTTTTCTCTCTGAATGTGGACCTCTGTTTGTATGTGTCTGTGTGTGTATATATGTGTGTTCAGTTTTAGAAATGCTAAATTTTAGTTCATATGTTCCAGCTTGAATTAAAAAAAAAAAAAAACTAGTTTTGGAGTACAGATAAGTGATCAGTTCTAAAAATGTAGACTTTGTATTTTATTAACCCTTATGTTGACTCTACATGGGCTTCCCTGATAGCTCAGTGAGCAAAGAATCCGCCTGCAATGCAGGAGACCCTGGTTCAATTCCTGGGTTGGAAAGATCCCCCAGAGAAGGGAAAGGCTACTCACTGCAGTACTCTGGCCTACAGAATTCCATGGACTGTATAGTCCATGTGGTCGCAAGAGTCAGACATGACTGAACGACTTTCACTTTACTCACACTTGACCCTATATGCCCTGTTTACTCTTAAAATAACTGCAATCTGTGAAGGAAAGATGTTTGTATGGAGCAGCAAAGACATGACAGGACATAAGATTTATTTCAGTTTTTGAAAATCAGATTAAATTATTTTGGAAAAACTGCAAAGGGAAAGAACACATGTCATCTTCTCATTAGAAATAGAAGAAGTTGAAAGAGGATTAAAAAGGGAAACATGATGAAGGAGAAAGGATTTAAATGAAATACATGTTCTCTGCTTATCCAGGATAGTATGGGCCTTTTAATTTGAATCATATGAATTCTCTTTAGCATTAGAAATACATATATTTCATATGAACACATAGATACAATCTAATTTTAATTACTATGGTGGGGTTGTATCACTCTTGCTCTCTATTGCTATATATATATATAAACAGAAATTGATTATATTTTAAAGAATAAAAATCAATCCTCATAATATATATGTAGTTGAATATCTTAATAATTACTAAAGAATTACAAAAATTATATATTTGTAATATATAATTATTATATGTTACTCTAGACAGGATCCCAGAAGTGAATCATAGGAAGAAGAAACTCATTACTTTTAGGTAAACTATTGGTTGAGGAGATAGTGCTGAAGTATTCATGAAGAGGTGAGGTCTGAAGATAAGATGTCTGTGTTCCAAAGGAAAGCTTTAAGGAAACTATAAGAAAAATGTGAAATAACAGAATGTCACACACATTATGTCAAGAAAATTAATAAATTATCCAGGAAGTCAACTGTGATAAAGTTATAAGATCTATAAATAGACATTTAACCCTAGAAATCAAATGTGGTTGTATGGAAAAGTGGTCAGAATTCAACCAGAATACCTTGGGATAATCAAAAATAAGTCATAGTAATCAGGCTTGCCCTCATGGCTTTTTCGGATCTCTGTAGTATAACAAGGCCTGTTTAAGTGTTTTTAAACCAGGAGTAGTATATTTAAAGAGAGTATTATGTATGTTGCTTGCTATAATAATTAGTACTGCACATAAAGGAAAAGATACACTTTGGTTAGCTGGTTTAGTAATCTAAGTTTAAGAGAAAAAAATGTAACTATGCTTTAAAAGACGTTTATGAATGAATATGAATAAATAAATAATGCATTTGAACTGACTCAAATGCATTTCAATTTAATTGGTACATGCATGCTCAGTCACTCAATCATATCTGACTCTTTGTGACCCCCATAAACTGTGGCCCGCCAGAATCTTTTGTCCATGGGATTCTCCAGGCAAGAAGAGTGGAGTGGATTGTCTTTTCCTTCTCCAGGGAAACTTCCCAACTCACGGACTGAAGCTGTGTCTCCTGCATTGGCAGGTGGATTCTTTACTAATGTGACACCTGGGAAGTCCCTAATTAAGTTAGAAATATGGGATAAATAAGGAAAGGAAATAATAGAAAAAATTTAAATTTTTGCTCCAATAAAACCAAAATGAGGAAAAATCAAATAAGTTTTTATCTTATGACAGTTTTAAAATTAAAGTACCAGCAAAATCCATGTTTTTTAATCAATTTATTTATTTTTTAAATGAAGGATA
The DNA here is from genome assembly GCA_006410875.1 of Neotragus pygmaeus. Taxonomy (NCBI): domain Eukaryota; kingdom Metazoa; phylum Chordata; class Mammalia; order Artiodactyla; family Bovidae; genus Neotragus; species Neotragus pygmaeus. The sequence continues at coordinate 9,710 of SJYV01056297.1, read as the reverse complement.
ATTGCTTTAGAGAATTTTGTTGTTTTCTGTTAAAGTTAAACATGAATCAGCAATAGTTATACATATATCCTGTGCCTTTTGAACCTCCCTCCCATCTCCCCTAGGTTGATACAGAGCCCCTGTTTGAGTTTCCTGAGACATAAAGGAGATCTCCTTCCGCTATCTATTTTGCATATAGTAATGTATGTTTCCATGTTACTCTCCACACATCTCAACTTCTTCTCCCCTCTCCCCATGTCCAAAAGTTTATTCTCCATTGCTGCCCTGAAAATAAATTCTTCAGCACCATTTTGCTAGATTTTGTAAAATTCATTGTGTGTGTGTGTGTGTGTGTGTGTGTGTGTGTTAGTCACTCAATCATGTCTGACTCTTCGCAACACTGTGGGGTGTGTAGCCTGCCAGGCTCCTGATTCCATGTAATTTTCCAGGCAAGAATATTGGATTGGGTTGCCATTTCCTTCTCCATATATGCATTAGTATATGATAATTATCATCCTCTTTCTGACTTACTTCATTGTGTATAATAGGCTTTTGGTTCATCCACTTCATTAGAACTGACTCAAATGCATTCCTTTTTATGGCTGAGTAATGAGACAGGGATCAAGATCATCTCCGAGAAAAAGAAATGCAAAAAAGCAAAATGGCGGTCTGAGGAGGCCTTACAAATAGCTGTGAAAAGAAGAGAAGTGAAAAACAAAGGCGAAAAGAAAAGTTACACCCATTTGAACACAGAATTCTAAAGAATAGCAACCTAGATAGCATATTGAAAAGCAGAGACATTACTTTGCCAACAAAGGTCCATCTAGTCAAGGCTATAGTTTTTCCAGTGGTCATGTATTGATGCGAGAGTTGGACTGTGAAGAAAGCTGAGCACAACCCCATGTGCAGCCTACCAGGCTGTTCCATCCCTGGGATTTTCCAGGCAAGAGTCCTGGAATGGGGTGCCATTGCCTTCTCCGACCATCTCCCATAGCGGCTGTGTTAATTTACATTCCCACCAACAGTGCAAGAGTGTTCCCTTTTCTCCACACCCTCTCCAGCATTTATTGTTTGTAGAAATTTTCATGATGGCCATTCTGACCAGTATCAGGTGATACCTTTTTGTGGTTTTGATTTGTATTTATCTAATAATGAACAATGTTGAGCATCTTTTCATGTGTTTGTTAGCCGTCTGTATGTCTTCTTTGGAGAAACGTCCGTTTAGGTCTTTTTCCCACTTTTTGATTGGGTTGTTTGTTTTTCTGCTATTGAGTTGTATGAGCTGCTTGTATATTTTGGAATTTAATCTTTTGCCAGTTGTTTCATTTGCTATTATTTTCTCCCATCCTGAGGAGTGTTTTGCACCTTGCTTATAGTTTTCTTTTCTGTGTAAAAGCTTTTAACTTTAATCAGATCCCACTTTTCATTTCTGTACTCTAGGGAGGTGAGTCATAGAGGATTTTGCTTTGTGCCATCGAGTGTTCTGCCTGTGTTTTCTTCTAAGAGTTTTATAGTTTCTGGTCTTACACTTAGGTCTTTAATCCATTTTAAGTATATCTTTATGAATGTTGTTAGGAAATGTTCTAATTTCATTCTTTTACATGTACTGTCCAGTTTTCCCAGCAGCATTTATCGAACAGGCTATCTTTGCCCCATTGTATATGTTTGCCTCCTTTGTTAAAAATATGGTGCCCATAGGTTCATGTGTTTATTTCTGGGCTTTCTATCTTGTTCTCTCGGTCTATATTTCTGTTTTTGTGCCAGTACCATACTTTCTTGATGATTGTAGCTTTGTAGCATCATCTGAAGTCAGGAAGGTTGATTCCTCCAGCTCCATTCTTCTTTCTCAAGACTGCTTTGGCTGTTCGGGGTCTTTTGTGTTTCCATGTGAATTGTGAAAAGATTTGTTCTAATTCTGTGAAAAATGTCATTGGCAATTTGATAGGGATTGCATTGAATCTGTAGATCACATTTTGTAGTATAATCATTTTCACAATATTGATTGTTCCTATCCAGGAACATGGAATATCTCTTCATCTGTTTATATCTTTGATTTATGCCTTTGATTTCTTTCATCAGTGTTTTATAACTTTCTGTGTACATTTCTTTTGTCTCCTTAGGTAAGTTTATTCCTGGATTTTTTTTTTTTTTTTCAATGGTGAATGGGATTGACTCCTTAATTTTTCTTTCTGATTTTTCATTGTTAGTATATAGAAATGCAAGTGATTTCTCTGTATTGATTTTGTATCCTTCAACTTTGCTAAATTCACTGATTAGCTCTGATAATTTTATGATACTATCTTCAAGGTTTCCTATGTACAGTGTCATGTCATCTACAAACAGAGCTTTATTTCATCTTTTCCAATCTGGATTCCTTTTATTTACTTATTTTTTCTTCTCTGATTGCTGTAGCTAGGACTTCCAAAACTATGTTGAATAATAGTGGTGAAAGTGTACACCCTTACCTTGTTCTTGCTCTTAGGGGGGATGCTTTGAGTTTTTAACCATTGAGAATATTTTCTGTGGGCTTATCATATATGGCCTTTACTATGTTGAGGTAGGTTCTTTATATGCCCATTTTCTGAAGAGTTTTAATCATAAAATGGGTACTGAATTTTGTAAAAGGCTTTTTCTGCATCTATTGAGACTATTATATGTTTTTTATCTTTCAATTTGTTAATATGGTGTATCGTATTGATTGATTTGCATATATTGAAGAATCCTGGCATCCCTGGGATAAACCCAACTTAATCATGATGTATGAGCTTTTCAATATGTTGTTAAATTATGTTTGCAAAACTTGGTTTACAAATTTTGCATTTGTGTTCATCATTGACATTGGCCTGTGGTTGTCTTTTTTGTGTGTTTTCTTTGTCTGGTTTTGGTATCAGAGTGATTGCAGCCTCACAGAATGAGTGTGGAAGAATTCCTTTATCTGCAATTTTTTGAAAAGTTTTAGAAGGATAGGCATTAACTCTTCTCTAAGTGTGATAAAATTCTCTTGTGAAGCCATCTGGCCCTGGGATTTTGTTTTTTGGGAGATTTTTGATCGGGGCTTCAATTTCAGTGCTTGTATTGGGTAGTTAATAATTTCTATTTCTTCCTGATTCAGTCTTGGAAGGTAGAACTTTTCTAAGTATCTGTCCATTTCTTCCAGGTTATCCACTTTATTGCCATATAGTTTGTTGATAAGTCTTTTATAATCCTTTTTATTTCTGCACTGTCTGTTGTAACTTCTTCTTTTTCATTTCTAATTGTGTTGATTTGATTCTTCCCTCTCTTTTTCTTGATGAGTGTGGCTAAAGGTTTGTCAATTTTGTTAATCTTCTCAAAGAACCAGCTTTTAGTTTTATTAATCTTTATGATTGCTTTTTTCATTTCTTTTTCATTTATTTCTGCTTTAATCTTTATGATTTCCTTCCTTCTGCTAATTTGGGGGGGTTTCTGTTCTTCTTTTTCTAGTTGTTTTAGGTGTAAAGTTACTTTGTCCATTCAATGTTTTTCTTGTTTCTTGAGGTAGGATTGTACTGTTATAAACTTCCCTCTTAGAATTGATTTTGCTGCATCCCAAAGGTTTTGAGTTGTTGTGTTTTCATTGTCATTTGTGTCTAGAATTTTTTTTGTAATTTCCTTTTTAATTTCTTCAGTAACTTTTGGGTTATGTAGAAATAGATTGTTTAATCTTCATTTTTTTGTGTGTTTTTTACAGTTTTGTTTTTTTTTCTCTTGTAATTGATATCCAGTCTTATAGCATTGTGGTCAGAAAAGATGGTTTATACAATTTCAGTTTTCTTAAATTTACTGAGGTTTGATTTGTGACCCAAGATATGGTGAATCTTGGAGAATGTTCCATGTTCACTTGAGAAGAAGGTGTATCCTGCTTTTGGTTGGAATCATTTAAGCCTTGTGTTTCTTTATTAATTTTCTGTCTTGATGATCTGTCCATTGGTGTGAGTGGGGTATTAATGTCTCCTACTATTATTGTGTTACTGTCAATTTCTCCTTTTATGTCTGTTGGTGTTTGTCTTATGTATTGAGGTGCTCCTATGTTGGGTGCACAGATATTTACAATTGTTATGTCTTCCTCTTGCACTGATCCCTTGATCAATACATAATGTCCTTCCTTATCTCTCATAATCTTTTTTATTTTAAGGTCTATTTTGTCTAATATGAGGATTGCTATCCCAGCTTTATTTTGCATTCCACTTGCAGGAAATATATTTTTCCATCTTTTCACTTTCAGTCTATATGTGTCTTGAGGTCTGAAGTGGGTTTCTTTTAGACAGCATATATATGGGTCTTGTTTTTGTATCAATTCAGCCAGTCTGTGTCTTTCAGTTGGAGCATTTAATCCATTTACATTTAAAGTAGTTATTGATATATAAGTTCCTATTGCTAATTTCTTAATTGTTTGCAGTTTGGTTTTGTAGATGTTTTTCTTCTCTTGTAATTCTTGACTATATAAGTCTCTTTAGCATTTGTTGTGAACTTGGTTTGGTGGCACTGAATTCTCTTTACTTTTGCTTTCTGAAAAGCTTTTGATTTCTCCATCAATTTTTAATGAGATCCTTGGTGGGTAAAGTAATATTGGTTATACATTTTTCCTTTTCAGTATTTTAAATATATCCTGTCATTCCCTTCTGACCTGCAGAGTTTCTGATGAAAGATCAGCTGTTAAGCATATGGGGTTTCCTTTGAATATTACTTGTTGCTTTTTTCTTGCTGCTTTTAATATACTTTCTTTGTGTTTAATCTTTCTTAGTTTTATTAGTATGTGTCTTGCCGTGTTTCTCCTTGGGTTTTTCCTGTGTGGAACTCTTTGTGACTCTTGGACTTAACTGACTGTTTGTTTTTTCATGGTGGGGAAATTTTCAACTCTAATCTCTTCAAAATTTTTCTTATACCCTTTCTTTTGTCTTCTTCTTCTGGAATCCCTATAGTTTGAATGTTGCTGTGTTTCAGATTGTCCCAGAGGTATCTGATACTATTTTCAATTCTTTTCATTCTTTTTACTTTATTCTGCTCTTCATTAGTTATTTCTACCATTTAATCTTCCAGTTCACTGATTAGTTTTTCTACTTCAGATATTCTGCTACTGACTCTGAGTAGAGTATTTTTAATTTCAGTAATTGTGTGGTTTGTCTCTGTATGTTTATTGTTTAATTCTTCTTGGTCTTTGTTAAGTGATTCTTGAATTTTCTCCTTTCTGTTTTTAAGGTTTTTGATCATCTTTACTATTATTATTTTGAATTCTTTTTCAGGTAGTTTGCCTATTTCCTCTTCATTTATTTGGACTTCTGTGTTTCTAGCTTGTTCCTTCATTTGTGCAGCATTTATCTGCCTTTATTATTTTGTTTAAGCTTATTGTGTTTGATGTCTCCTTTTCACAGGCTTCAAGGGTAAATTCTCTTTTCTTTTTTGTTTTCTGCCCTCATAAGTTTGGTCCAGTGGTTTGTGTCAGCTTCGTAAAGGGTGATTTTTGTGCTGAGTTTTTTGTTTTTCCTCTGATGGGCAAGGCTGACTGAGGTGGTGATTCTATCTGCTGATGATGAGATTTGTATTTTTTTTTTGTTTGTTGTTTGGATGAGGTGTCCTGCACAGGGTGTTACTGGTGTTTGGGTGATGCCAGGTCTTGTATTCAAGTGGTATCATTTGTGTGAGTTCTCACTATTTGATACTCCCTAGAGTTAGTTCTCTGGTAGTCTAGGGTCTTGGAGTCAGTGCTCCCACTATAACAGCTCAGGATTTGATTTCGAGGTTTTGCAAGGTTCTATATATTATTTTCCAATGGTTAGGTACTCCTGTCCTCTCTCACGTGGTGTTCTGCATGCACTTCTGCGACTGAAGGTGTATTTCTGATGGAGACATATGTACTTCATGTCCACTCACTCTTCTGCCATCTTGTTCTCCCCCCAGTCCATAAGTTATTATTGTTTCCAAGTCAACTCCAACTTCCCTTATGGTAAAGTATATAAGTAGAAATCCTCCAGGAGTATTGGTTAACATTTTTTATTATCATAAGCTATAATTTTTCTATATAAACACTTGAATAACATTTCAAAATTTATATTTTTAGAATACCATGGAAGCTATGGTCTTGAGATTGTTTTAGGAATAGTATTAAAATAGCATTTAAAATAGAAAATTTTGCGGGTATTGAAGAATCCTTTATCTCTGGGATAAAGCCCACTTGGTCATGGTGTATAATCTTTTTAATGTGTTGTTGGATTCTGATTGCTAGAATTTTGTTAAAGATTTTTGCATCTATGTTCATCAGTGATATTGGCCTGTAGTTTTCTTTTTTTGTGGCATCTTTGTCAGGTTTTGGTATTAGGGTGATGGTGGTCTCATAGAATGAGTTTGGAAGTTTACCTTCCTCTACAATTTTCTGGAAGAGTTTGAGTAAGATAGGTGTTAGCTCTTCTCTAAATTTTTGGTAGACTTCAGCTGTGAAGCCGTCTGGACCTGGGCTTTTGTTTGCTGGAAGCTTTCTGGTTACAGTTTCAATTTCTATGCTTGTGATGGGTCTGTTAAGATTTTTTATTTCTTTCTGGTTCAGTTTTGGAAAGTTGTACTTTTCTAAGAATTTGTCCATTTCTTCCTAGTTGTCCATTTTATTGGCATATAATTGCTAATAGTAGTCTCTTATGATCCTTTGTATTTCTCTGTTGTTTCTTGTGATCTTTCCATTTTCATTTCTAATTTTATTGATTTGATTTTTCTCCCTTTGTTTCTTGACAAGTCTGGCTAATGGTTTGTCAGTTTAATGTATCCTTTCAAAGAATCAGCTTTTGGTTTTGTTGATTTTTGCTATTATCTCTTTTGTTTCTTTTGTATTTATTTCTGCCCTAATTTTTAAGATTTCTTTCCTTCTACTAACCCTGGGGTTCTTCATTTCTTCCTTTTCTAGTTGCTTTAGGTGTAGAGTTAGATTATTTATTTGATTTTTTTTCCTTGTTTCTTGATGTATGCCTGTATTGCTATGAACTTTCCCCTTAGCACTGCTTTTACAGTGTCCCACAGGTCTTGAGTGGTTGTGTTTTCATTTTCATTCATTTCTATGCATATTTTGATTTCTTCTGTGATTTGTTGGTTATTCAGCTTTGTTGTTGTTCAGCTTCCATATGTTGGACTTTTTAATAGTTTTTTTTTTTTTTT
>SJYV01056295.1:0-44748 GCA_006410875.1 Neotragus pygmaeus | reverse complement strand
TCACAAGCCCTGTATCCCCCTCGGCCTCACCCTCATCACTTTCCATCTTGTTAACAGTACGTATTAACTTTCTGCTTCTTGTCTGCCTTCCCATGCCCCATGAAGGTTGAGGGCAGGGCCCCTAGCTGGCTCAGCTCTGGGACACCAGCTCCTCAGGAAGGGCCTGACCCAAAGCAGTGCCCGCTGCCTATATGTTTTCGGGGTACATGTACAAATGGATGGATAGCAATCCCTTGCTTCTCAGGTGGCTCAGTGGTAAGAAACTTGCTTTCCAGTGGAGGAGATGCAGGCTCAATCCCTGAGTCAGGAAGGTTCCTTGCAAGAGGAAATGGCAACCCACTCCAATATTCTTGCCTGGGAAGTCTAATGGATAGAGGAGCCTGGAGGGCTAGTCCATGGGGTCGCGAGGAGTCAGACGTGACTTTGTGGCTGAGCAAGCACACTGGTAAACAGAATAGGCTGAGGTCTGGCAGATGACCCGAGGGCCTAGCAGAGAGCCAAACTGAAAACTTCCAGGGTAGGGCCGGAGGGTAAGATGGGCCATTTAGGGTAGAGGGTAAGAATGGCCATTTAGGAAAGTGTCTGCAGCTCTGGATGTCAACCTGCACAGAAGGGCAGGGAGGAGAGCCAGCATCTTTCGGTGCTGGGCCGGGTAAACCAAGTGCAGCCAGGGCTGCCTGCAGACTGCACAGTGAGGACAGCCTGTCCCCGGGGCTGGAGCACAGGGTGCAGGGGCCAGAGGGTGATTTGTGGTTGTGGGTGTCCAGAGGTATTACCTTCACTGTCTTCCTGTTTTGCTTGCTTAGCTTCCTTCTGACCCAAGTGTTGTGACTCATACGTATAATACTGTAGGTCAGCAGAGCCGCACCCGCCCGTCACGGCTCGCGTAGCTGATCTCACACAGTGTCCTGTGGTAGCTGCTCTATGTTAGTTTCACTGCTTCTCTCACCCCTGGTGATGGTAGGATCAGGACATAGGGAACTGGGGCTGAATGCAACCCCAGTCACCACCTCTGGGGTGGAGCAATGCAATGTGCCCACACGTGGTGTGAGAGAGACCAGCCCTACAGATTCCTCTGTCTGGGGACCCCGCTGACCTAGTTTGCAAGACATCGGGGTAGGGGTGGAAGGATGGATGTGTGTGCCCAGTTTATTCCTACCGACTTTCAACTGGGAACCCAGTGGCTGGACTGACCAGGCTTCTTCTTCCCCCAGGGAGGCAAGATCCCCGTGAGATGGACGGCTCCAGAGGCCATCGCCTACCGCAAGTTCACGTCTGCCAGTGACGTCTGGAGCTATGGGATTGTCATGTGGGAAGTCATGTCATTTGGAGAGAGACCCTACTGGGACATGTCCAACCAAGATGTAAGTGTCAGCTGCTCCTGGCTGCTACCACCCTCACCCCAGGGGTCCCAGGGCTCTGGCATGCCAGGCCCACCTGGTTTCTCCCTGGGCCTTGGGTCCTGAATGTGAAGTGTCTGATGCAGGGGATGCAGAGACCTCCTTTGCACCAATGTTTGAACTAATCAAGAATCTAGCACTGAGATGTGATGGTTCCTATGACCCCAAAGCCTGTATATGTGCCCTGACCAATCCGGGAGATGATGGGCTCGTTCTGAATGGCCTGAATCATGAATAGATCAGGCCCAAAGTTGACCAGGGAATTGTACCCTGCTGCCAAGCACTTGCCTGCATGCCCTCTGTCACCATGTGTGATGGAGAGGAAGCAGGGCTGGTTGCCTGGCAGGACCTGGCTTCCAGCTGCTCTACTCTGATGGATGTGCTGTGTTGAGCCAGCAGCAGCTTTTGTCTGCAACTTCTGTGTCTCAGCTCTAAAGGGAGGAGTTCATTGTAAAGGCCCTTCTTTCCTGAGAATCTGCTGTTCTGAATCCTTGGCACCTGTCGGTGAAGGAGGTGCTGAGCAAGAGTCCCAGAGTTGGTCAGCTCCAGACGGGTCTTGGGAGGGGACCCAGCTGAGTGGTCAGCAACACCCCTTCCTGACCCACAAGGGACAAGGAGACAGGAAAAAGAAGCGTCATCTGAGATGCTTTTAGCAGAGGCATTTTAAGGGTGTTCCAGATGGGACCCTTTGCTCCATAATTACCAAAAAGTGGATAACCTTTTGAGGATGATTTGCTTTGATAAGGTCATAATCAAATTCCTACTTGGGTTCCCTCCACCCCATCCCTGGGATCACTCCTTCTTGTGTTCTGAATATATACAGTTCCTTTGGGGCCAAGGGGATCGCAGTCTCCAATATCTGCGTTACCTGTGTTCTCACTTGCTCTTCCCATCACTGGATAGCAGTTATTATCTTCCCCAACTTCCAAGGAAGAAGAGACAGGGCTGGCCCAGTCCAGATGGGGCAAACGGCCGTCCCAGAACCACTTGCATCATGGGTGTGGGCTCCTGAGGCACTGGTAAACTGGAGAAGTTGGCCCCCAACCAGTCCTCTGTCCAGTCAGAGGTTTCCAGCCATGGCTGTTGCTCAGAAGGCTGAGAAAGGTGCTGACCTGAGCACCCAGAAAACACTTTCTAATGAGACAGAAAAGCAGCTGGGTGCTTAGCGGTGATGCCCCTGCTCTGGAGGGTAGAGTGCCTTCAGCCCAGAGCAGGCGAAAAAGCTGTCTCCTCAGCCAGGTTCTATTGCCGACCACGGGTGGTGTCTAGATCCTCTATTATCTCTGATTCTCCATGCTTTGCCTCTGCTCCTGTAGCGTGTCGAATCAGTAAGTGTCGGAATTGATGCCGAAGCTGCTTTCATGAAATCAGCTGCACTCCGGTCCTGTCCACACTGTCAGCTAGATGAGTAATAAATGTTAGCCAGAAAAAGCAGACCCATGTTGCCCTGCCCAGAGACTGTAATCCGATTAAGAACAATTCAGCACATGTGGAATGGATTAGAAAACTCTCTGACAGGCAAGATTTGACATTCAGGATATTCTCAGCAAATGTATTCACCTCTGCTGAAAACAAATGGAGTTTCTGATATTAGACTTTCAGAAATCCCAAATCATTCACTCAACAGACACTCAGAGTTTGCTAACTGTGACTAAGCATTGTGCTTACTGGCTCTATTCTTTGGGGGTTTACAGCCCAGCACCATATACATAGGACTATGGGAACGTTTGGGGGTAGGTAAAGAAGGTTTCCAGATATTTAATGCTTGAGCTGGGCCTCAAAGGGAATAGGAACATCTGCAAAGGAGCAGTTTTATTCTCTTCGTTCTTCGTTTTTTTTGTTTTTTGTTTCTTTTTTTTCCTAAAATAAAGCCTTTCACCATTGTCCCAAGTACCAGTCTACTCTCTGTGGAAGGCAGAGAGTGACTTTTGCCCATTCAGAAGGCATCTCCCGACCCGGCCTGGGACAGACCCAGGAGGGGCTCCTGGCTGCAGCCCTACTCATCAGAAACCACTGAGGTGGTGGCAGTAAAGGATTTTACAGATGACAATTGAAAGGCTTTAAGAAAGAGAATTGCAGAGGCAAGTCGGAGTGCTGGTAATTGGGCTTCCAGAGCCCAGGAAGTTCTTTGAACATGTACAGAGAGTTTGTCAGCCAGAGAGAGAACTTGGAAGTTCTACTGCTTGGATCTGATTGACAGAGATAATGAGAGTGGCAGTGTCTGTGGAGAGGAGCTGCGGTTTTATTGAAACATCAGAGCTCAGCTTAACCCCCTCTGCCCTGGATCCACCACTGCTCTGAGCTCCTCCACTTCATTCTCCACATGGAAGGTCGAGGAAGCCCACCCACCGCCCAACTCACTAATGAAAAGTGCATGTCTGGGGGCAGTTGGGAGCCCCGCTGGGGACAGGAGGCAAGAGAAGGGGTCCTGCTCCTTTCAAAGAGGAGCACGAGCCCTGGGCCCCTGGTCCAGACCACCTGCTCCTCATCCCCACCCAACCCCACACCTGCCATCCCAGGGTACAGGTGAGCAAAGGCAGCCCACTGCATCTGTCGCTGTAGACAATTCAAAGTGAGTTAGGCCTGCTCCATGACACCCCCCGACATGTTCTCACTGCCACACTCACCATCAACTTCTCTCTGGAAATACCATCTGATCTCATTTCAGTCACCCGTCTTTCAACATCCATTTATCTCATCCTGTCATGGATCAAGGAAAGGGGCCCAGGCAGAAGTGAAGTGAAAGTTGCTCAGTCCTGTTCGACTCTTCACAATGCTATGGACTCTAGCCTGCCAGGCTCCTCTATTCATGGAATTCTCCAGGCAAGAATATGGGAGTGGGTAGCTGTCCCCTTCTCCAGGGAATCTGCCCAACCCAAGGATAGAACTCAGGTCTCCCACATTGCAGGTGGATTTTTTTTTCACAGTCTGAGCCACCAGGGAAGCCCAAGGAACCCAGGACTTGCTCTGACTTTCAAGTCTGCTCAGCAGGATGCCCTCTGACCCCAGGTTTGGGTCACATCTTTGTTCACAAGTCAGATGCAGTGAGATGCGGTCACTGGTGTTGGGACCATAAGTCCCAATTCTCCTGCGTCTTCTTGGCTTTCTCCACAACTACCAGTGAGGCAGGTGTGACAGGGAGTGATCCCAAAGCCCCATTAGAGGATCACAAGTACTTTTTTGAAATAATGATGTTTTCATTTGAATATAACTTATATGTACTCAGAAAATTTAGAAAACACCAATCCTTAAAAAGAGAATAAAAATCTTCAAATGTATAGTCCTTCAATGAAGGACATAAGTAGATGAAGGCTATTGTTTAGCAGCTCAGTCATGTCAGACTCTTTTGCAACCCCATGAACTGTAGCCCACCAGGCTTCTCTGTCCATGGGATTTCCCAGGCAAGAATACTGGAGTGAGTTGCCATTTNATTGTTTAGCAGCTCAGTCATGTCAGACTCTTTTGCAACCCCATGAACTGTAGCCCACCAGGCTTCTCTGTCCATGGGATTTCCCAGGCAAGAATACTGGAGTGAGTTGCCATTTCATTCTCCAGGGGATCTTCCTGACCCAGGAATCAAACCCAGGTCTCCTGCATTGGCAGGTGGATTCTTTACCACTGAGCCACTGGTAAAATCATAGATTAATGTTACCCATATACCAACTAATGATTTGGTATTTTTTTCTGTGGAGCAGAGAGAAGAGCTTTAAGAAGCATCATTGCTCCCAAAGTATTATCTACTCAAGCAATAACAGCAAAGTTGTCCAGAAGAAATAGCAGATGGAATAAAGTCCAATTTTATAAGCAAAAGCAGGGGAGGGGGTTTCTGTCTCCTCTGTCACAAAAGGTGACACACTGGAAGAGAGGTGCCATTTAACAAGTCCCCACTGCCTGCTTGGTGCTTTCCAGACAGCGTCTTCCTAAGCCTCCAGATGGCTGCTAGAGAACAGCAGCACTTTCTGCAGAGAAGACCTCCACTGTAATAGCCGTGGTGACAGTGACAGCCTCCATGTGCTGATGGGGTCCTTCCATGACTCTCACCTTTGCTGCTCAATGCACACTGCCTCATTGTATCACTTGACTCTTCCGATACTCCCATCTGTGCAGTTTCAGGAAGTCAAGTGACTCTCCCATGTTTCTGGAGCTAATAAGAAATGGAGTTAGTATTTTAACCCATATCTCCAAGGTCTATGTCCTCAACGGCAATGCCACACCATCACCGACACAGTGCATGGGGCTTCAGACTTGCAGGGAGGAGGAATCAGTGACTCTTTGATGTCCTTTTTAAAAGAAAGTTGGCACATCAAACAAACAGAGGAAATACATAATCAAACCCCAGAACAGTCTTCCGGAGATTCTAAAGAGGTGGTGTGTAGAGGAGACAGGGTAAAGCGGCTACATGCCATCTGGACTAAAGCTCCCAGACAGGAGTCAGAGCATGCCAATGCTCTGGCCACTCAGGGATGTGCCAGGAGTGCTTGAGTCAGCTGGCCACACGTCTGAGCTCTGCCCACAGAAGGGCTCTGCCTCCAGTGCTCCTTCTCCTTTTGGGCAGGCAGAAGAGGAATCCTGTTGGGGGGAACACTGGTGTATGGGAATCTGGCCTTGAAATAATTTGAGCAACGAGGCCAGCAGTTTAGGGAAACATGAGCTGCCTTGCATTAGAAAACTTTAGGGGCCCCAACCCCCTCAAAGAAGTTGAATCTGGATACAAATCCCTCCTGCTGGCCCCACCAGCTTGTCCTTAGGCAATCCAGAGCTTGTGGAGCCATTCAGTGGATAATCCCACTTGTCCCCATGCTGAGTGGGAACTCTGTGACTGGGCCTCTCCACCTGGCTGTCTAGGATGTCCCATTACTCACCCTCTTGGGTTACTTGGTTTAGCTGCATATCCCCATTTCCCACCATGAAGGCATCAAACAGCTCCAAGGACTGTTCTCCAGGCTGAGATCACTGTGGCAATACCACGGAGTCTGAAAGAGTAGGCTTCAAAGTGTTCAGAACTTGAACTTAGATATCTCTTTTCCTGGCCTGTCCCTCACTAGCTGCATGCCCTCAGGTAAATAACTCCCCTTGAGTGCATGTTCATTTACTCATGGGGAAAAGAGGGCTAAAATGGACTCCTGAGAGAATAACAGGTAATCTGATTGGCAACAGTCTGGCCGAGATAAACATTTGTTGGTGGGATAACGTATTATTCAAAAGTGCACGTCCACAGAAGCTGGTTTTTTATAAAGTGATCATATTGGTATGGTTTGTGTGCTTGTTTTTCTGAAACATTGTGGGTGATTTTTTTTTTTTTTGCCACATTGAACAGAAGTAATAATACACCTTGATTATCTCTAATGACTTCAGGTTATTATATTATCTCATTCCCCCTCATGCCCTGAATACCATGCATAGAATTTGTAACAGTATAAACTAATCAAGAATATTCACTTTCTGACCAATTTACAAAGTGGAAAAAAAAAAGAATAATCAGTTGAAATGAATCTGACATTTTTTAAAGTAGAAGCAAAAACACCTGAAAATTCCTGAGCTCCAAATTATTTCCTATGTTGTTAAAGGTCTTTAACTGTTTATGTTAATGTAAAATCAACACCTAATTATTATAGGGTATAAACATATAAAGAAAGAAAAAGACAAACACAAAGGGCATTCATATTTCTACCCACCCAGAGGCAACCACCCTTAGCTCTATGGTATAGATCTTTCCAAGGACTTTTTTATGTATGTATGTAATTATTAGTTTTTGTTTTGTTTTGATTCTTGTTTTTCTACAAAAGTAAGATTATACCATACCTGCACTTAGACAGCCTGCTCTTTTGCCTAATGTTATAATGGGAGTATATTTCCATCTCAACAGGTACATTTTTGCAACATGTACCTGCATTGTATTCCATTCCTTCCATTGTGCTATGAGTGTGCCATAATAAATTTGCATGTTTAGCACTGGGTCGCTTATAATTATTTTCACTATTTCCAAAACCAGAGAGTAGGCATAATTAATTTAAATGAATTGGAAACTGAGAAGTAAAGGGTGCATACAGATCCTAAAATCTTTACAAAATTATCCCCTGGAATCTATGAAAATTAACAAAACTTAATTGAAGATATTTATGTTGGATCACCTTGTTATTTCTACCATGTCATTGTACTGAACCAGTTTGTTTAATTAAATTATCTTCTATCGAATTCCTATCACTGCCTCATAAAGATTAAGGCAGCTAATGTCTAGAAAACATCTAAAGGGTCCCTGGCATGAAGTAGGTTCTCCATCACATTCTGATCCCCTCTCTCCCTTTCCCTTCCCATAGCTGTAGAAGGACGAGGCCCCTCATGGGCTCTGGTGGGTGTTGTTTGCAAATAGTGAGTTCATTGCATTTCCACGTGCCATTGTTTCATCTGCCCTGGTGCCACCAGCTGCCAGGAAGGCAAGATTGGGCCTGGTATCCTCTCAACCGTTCTTTAGCAAACAGTTCATAGCCATCTAGTATATGTCAGGCCCTCTCCCAGCAGCTGGGGACACAAAGACACAATAAGATGCAAGCCCTGCTTTCTGGGAACTCAGAGTCTAGGGGCAGAAGCCAAGTGCCTGTAAAGTCTATTATAGTGAGAGGTACAGCGGCACGGGAATGAGGACACCTGGGGCAAGGAGGCTCCACCCTCGGGGCTAATTTGTGAATGACTGGCTAGTGACTCATCAGCAATCATACCTGTTCTCATGTGTGTCCCTGCAGGTCATCAATGCTATCGAGCAGGACTACCGGCTGCCCCCTCCCATGGACTGCCCAGCTGCTCTACACCAGCTCATGCTGGACTGTTGGCAGAAGGACCGTAACAGCCGGCCCCGCTTTGCAGAGATTGTCAACACCCTGGACAAGATGATCCGGAACCCGGCAAGTCTCAAGACTGTGGCTACCATCACCGCCGTGTGAGTCCAGTAGAGCAAGGTGGTACCTAGGGATGGGGGTGGGGGTGGGGTGTTGTGGGGTCTCATAGTTGGGCAGAGCCCTGAGCAAGGCTGCTAGTCTTCAATCCACTGAGAGCAAGGGAGAGGTAGCTGAGCTTACCCACAGATGGAAGAAGTTCCAAGACTCTTCCCTTCCTTTTTCCCCTCTACGTTTCTGAAATATTCCCTGTCCCCAGCATGGGTTGTAGACAGATGATCAAATACCTGTCTGGCTCNCCACTGAGAGCAAGGGAGAGGTAGCTGAGCTTACCCACAGATGGAAGAAGTTCCAAGACTCTTCCCTTCCTTTTTCCCCTCTACGTTTCTGAAATATTCCCTGTCCCCAGCATGGGTTGTAGACAGATGATCAAATACCTGTCTGGCTCTCTATATCCGTTGGCCTCAGATGGACTGGGCAAGGGCTCTGTAATAATTAGGCTGATCTTATCTGACTGATACGAGACCCCACTTCTGGGCAATTTGGTTTCCAGAAGACACCTTTCAGTGTATGAGGCAGGGGGAGCTGCAGACTTGGAACCTTGGCCAACCTGACAGCTATGGGACAGAAATTTAGAGCAATTGGATTTGTTACTAGCAAATGCACAGAGCTGTCAGCTACTGTCAGCAACTGTCAGCTGTATATCACTCATCTACATTTCCAGTGTTAACTTGTTTTTTAATTCATCCTTTGAACCAGAGTGTATTGGGTGCCTATGTGCTAACTGCTGTGACCTTGCTGGCTTTGTAGAATGAACAATATAGACATGCCCCCATGGAGCTCAGAATCATTTAGGAGCAGTACACGTTAAGCAGATGGTGGCCCAAAGATACTCCAGTTGACACTTCGCTGGCCAGTGTGGCAGGGAAGTGGGTGATACTTGGAGAGCATACACCTTGGTCTTGCATAAGGGAGGCGACCCTGATGCCTGTTATTTCAGTTGAGAGCTGAAGGGCGAGGATGCAGTAGCTGAGTGAAAGCGAGATGGGAGCAGAAGGTCAGGGTTCCAGCCTGTGCAGAGGCCCAAGTGTGGGAAGGACAGGGCCAGTGTGTTGGGGGTGCTATTTGTGAGGAGACCAGGTGGGGACTGAGGCTGGGAAGATAGACAAGGGCCAGATGCTCAGAGCCTTTAGGCCCTGCTAAGGCCACTGAGTTTTCATAGCAATGATTACCCACTAAAGTGGGTCAAGTTTGACATGGATCAGAGGTAAGTGATGGGGGTTCCTGTCATGATCACATCTGGCTTTTTTAGAGTGCAGGCTAGTGTGGACCTGATGTTGAGGGGAGCATGAAGACAGACTTGATAGGAAGACATGGCAGTAACCATAGAGATAGCATCTTGAATCAGGCTAATTGTGTAGAAAGAAGCAAGTGAGCTTGAGAGGTTCTGAAAGTCAAATCTATGACTTGGTGAAGGGTTGGATATGGATGCTGAAGGTAATGATGATGTGAAGATGGCACCCTGATTTCTGGGGGTGGTACCTGGGGGTCTGCTCTGAGAGGATGCAAGAGAAGATCAGTGGTGGGCTGCTCTATTCCATTTCTTTCAGTCAGTGGAGGACAGAACAAGGAGGAAAGAATGTTGCCGAATTGGGGAGGCCGCAGTGAACTTCATATATTTGTAAAAGAACCATATCTTTGCTTGGTGGAGCTCTTAGACTTCAGTTTACAAAGGATTGGGATCCTTCTCTTCCCTTCAGAGTCCACACTGTGTCAGTCTGCCGGTCTGGGCTGACTGGCGTGGGGCAGAGCCCAGGGACAGAGGGATGGGCCACCTGGCCTTGAGGAGCTGTGCCAGCTCAGTACTGTGTAGAGAAGGAAGGGTCAGTCCCGGTTTCCTCCACAATCCTCATCCCACCAGGGGCGCCAAACCTCCATGAAGTCCACTGTCTGCCCAGAGTGTGGTCTGCCCAAGCCCCCTTGCATCCGTACGGTCACTGCTCCCCTCTGTCTTGCAGGCCTTCCCAGCCCCTACTCGACCGCTCCATCCCAGACTTCACAGCCTTCACCAGCGTTGATGACTGGCTCAGTGCCATCAAGATGGTCCAGTACAGGGACAGCTTCCTCACTGCTGGCTTCACGTCCCTCCAGCTGGTCACCCAGATGACATCAGAGTAAGTGGTGGGCATCGTCTCTGTCCTGCCTGAGGGTGGAGGTCAAGGTTCCCTCACTGCTGTCCCTCGTGGTGCAGGACTGGCCTCATCCTCAGAGCCCCATCTCGGGATAGAACCAGGCCTGGCGGGGAAGAGCCTGGGAAAGATGGAGGGCTGCGGTGGGGAGGCTGAGATTTATTCCAGGTCCCAAATAAGAGTTCCTTCAAGCCACTGCCATATGTCATTTGCCTAATCACTGAGAGCCTCTCCTCCATTTAAGTTTTTAAACTCAGCCCATCAAAGAGAGCATCCAGATGGAAAGAACACAGCCAGCCAGCACTTTAAACATCAGAGCAGGAAGCGGCAGAGCACTGATTCAGCAGCCGTCGCCTATGCGCCCGGAGCCTGTCTTCGTCCTCAGATAGCGCTTGTAAATAAGCAGACGTTTCCAGCCCCCACAAATTATTTTCCAACTTCAGCCCCCACAGGAGTGTGGAGGAATACAAAAACTAAAATTATTCAAATAAGATGAGAGCCAGAAAGGGTCTTAAAGACCCATGCAGTCCATCATTTCCCCAAGAATGTTCTGATCAGCACCCGTTCTGGGAAATGTTAATAGGTTCTCCTTGGAAAAAAGGTCCCATGGTCAAATAAATTTAGGAACTACTGAGTACTTTATCACTCTCCTGGAGATTCACTCCACATATTAGCACTGTAAAGGCCATGAAAAATCCTGAGATAAAGAAGCGCATGGAAAATTATTAAATACCGTGGAACTGTATTTCAGAAGGCAGGGTTTTGTGGACCTGCAGTTTGAGAAATCTGTATCTAGTTCTACCCCTTCCATTCAGAGATTCAGAAAGGCGATGGTGTTAGTGCCTAGAGACTGGGCTGTCAGGAGTGACAAAACAGGAACTGAAGCCTGCTTTCCTGACTGCTAGCTCCGTATGCTCCCGCCTATCTGACTGGGGACACACGGGGCTGTACTTTGCTACATGTACACTGCGTCTCCTGAGATCCTTTTACGACTGATGCCTGATTCCTACACCCAGATCTTCTGATTGATTTGGTACATGGTGAGACCTGGGCATCCGGATGTTAAAACTCCCTAGGTAATTCTAATGTGCATTGACTCAAATCTGCATCTGGATTACAGTGGGCAAGAGTCAAATTTTGAACACACATGCGTACACACACACACCAGCAGGGACCTGACCAGCTGCCCTGCTGCAACTGGGGTTGGTGGCCTGTGACACATATTTCCCCTGGTCAGTCTGCCAGGTAATGGACAAACACTTACTGATCACCTGTGGTATTTCAGACGCAGTGCTCTGGGCTGGGATTCCATCCTGGGGTGGGCCAGTTACTAAGTCCCTGGGGAGAGGAGGGGGTCTTCCAGCTCTAGCAGTTGGGTGCCAGGGGGACAGCTTATTGACCCTCAGCCTTCTGTCCCAGACTCCTAGTCTGCCATCAAGTTTCCTAGAGTCCAACTTCACGTCTCTCAGGTTTATTCCCTCCAAAAATGATGGAACCTCCACTTTCTCCTGGGAAATGGCTTGGATGTCTCTCTAGCCTTGGATCCACTAAACACCAGAATTCATTTTTTCACACGAGTTCAATTCTCGGTGATGCCTTAAAAAGCCCTTGTCATCATGAGTTATCATCAGACACCAAAAATAAAAAATAAGCCCTTCCCAGTGGAAAACCAGCTTCCCCATCTTACGGAGCTAAAAAGGATGCTTGGGTTTAGAAGTGAAGTGAGTGTCTACGAACACAGGACTGTATCTGATTTCCCACTGTCATGGGATGAGTATGGGGACCCGCATCACCTGATCCTCCACAAGCCTAAGGAATCAAGTGGAGGCATTCCTTCAGTCTGGGAATAGCCACATGATAAAGAGCTAGAGGAAAAATAAAAGGAAAATGAAACTGAAAATTAAGGGATTTAGTTAAAAGTAAAAAATGTCCACACACTATTGGAGCAATTTCCTTTGCTTCTTGAGTGATAAAAGGCAGAAAAAGAACATGTGTAACTAAATAAAGTAGATTGCAGGACAACTGTGAATTCAGAATTCAAGGATACCTCTCAAAAGTATTTACTGAAAAGACGTGGACAATTTGACAATCTAGGCCAACTGCAACCCAAGGGAGGCTGACCACCAGCTGAAAGGAGGGATTGGGAGAGCCCAGGTGTAGATGGGAAGCCAGCACAGGGGCCTCCTCATGAGTCTCATGTACAGTGCTCAGAGCCATCTGCCCCTCTGGGGCAAGAGGGTCTTCAGGGAGTACAGTCAGGACATTAGAAGAATTCTGAGAGCAGCCGTGCAGGGTAACTGAGAGCCAGGCCGTCCTGAGTTTGAAGCCCAGCTCCACCACTGCTTACCTGCTGTGTAATCTTGAACATGTTACTTAACTTCTTTGAGCCCTGCTTGCCTCATCTATAAATGTGCAAATAATAATAGTACCCACCTCATTGGTTTGTGGTGAGAGGTAAGTGGAATAGTACATATAAGGCACTTGTCTATTGTCTACCCGCAGGACACAGATGAGAAATGATTGCTGGTAAATTATTATCATTGACTCTGAGTGGTTTGGCAGTTTTTATGAAATGCTTCCATGGGTATAAATGAATTAATATATGGCACGTGGGAAGCACTCAAATAATGTAATGTTATTAACTAAAAGAAGATGCATGGGTCTCCCCAAAGTCAAATATAAGCCATGAACTTGTTCATATTAAGACTCACAGCTCAAAAATGAATCCAGTCCAAATCCCTATCCTAAACATCTTCCTTGGATTCCTGCTTGGGCAGATATTTGAAAGTTATTTTGAGATCACCCTTCTTAAAAATTCATGACATTAAAATTCTAACAGAAGCAGAAAATGGAAACTCAGGGGAAAACATCATAAAACCAGGCAAGCTCTACATCTTTTCAATCACAATGGGCAATCACTAATTTAGGCAGAAACCTCACAGAATAACCAAAGCCCCACACAGTGTGTGCTTGGAGTGTTAAAAAAAAAATAGCAGAGGAAAGTTCTAGTCCACCTAGGGTCATGGACACAATGAAAGGGCTGCTCCAGAACCTGCAGGTGAAGAAGAATGCACAGCACTTTCAGGGTCTTCTAAGCTGGAGGGGGCATTGGAAGCAGGGGCTACTGCGTGGAGAAATTGAGATTGAGAAAGGGAATATTGAGTTAGATGTTTGCCAGCCTCAGATAAACTTGGCCACATTGGATTCTAAACACCTTTTCTTGCCTACCCCATTATTATTAGAAGCTTGTCTTCTGTGATGAGTTTTGACCAGTGGAAAGCACTAATGTCCCTTCTTTGTGGCTTTTTCCCTCCTAGAGACCTCCTGAGAATAGGGGTCACCTTGGCAGGTCATCAGAAGAAGATCCTGAACAGCATTCTGTCTATGAGGGTCCAGATGAGTCAGTCACCAACGGCAATGGCATGACAACTCTTGTTTTCTGTGGGGAGGAGAGGAAGGCTCAAGGGGAACCAGACGTTGACCACTGTGGAATGTTCTGGAGAGACTGGCTTCTCACCTGAGAAATGCGTTCTCATAATGAAGAGTAAGCTGGACCTATTCCTAATAGGCAACCTTCATTTCTCAGTGACTGATGCACGTTTAAGGTGCCGTGGGGAACCAAATATGTAATGATAAAAATACATAAAGGTGATGTTCAGTGGAAGTGAAGACAAAACATTAAGTGTCAAAAACCCCAAGAGTGAACTCAGCTCGCACCCTGGGTGGGCTGGAGTCATCCACCGGCAAGAAGAAAGGGAAGGAGGTCGAGGGAAGAAACAGAAGTAATTTCCCATTTTCTTCCTCACCAATGACGTTCTTTTCTTTTCTCCTTTTGTCCTCCTCCTCACGAGCCCTCTCCCTCCCCGCACATCCGTCTCCCTTTGCTCATGACTCGTGTAGGGAAGTTTCTTCAAACAAACCCCAGCTCCTGAGACTCCAGATGTTCTGTCAGTTGCCAAAGGACCTTGCTGACCACTGCATGGGGGATCCAACCAATTCAATTAATGTCTTCATATTGAAGAAGAGATGTACCTTCAATTGAAAACCTTGTTTTTCTTTTGTTTGCATTTTCTGCAAAAAGGAAAAAGAAACCACAAATTGGAAAAAAAACAAAAACAAAAACCTGTTTCCGTGTGCAAAGGCACGCTTATGTATGTCTGTGTTATCAGGTAACTGCTTGTTCGTAACAGATGAAAACAAGAAAGAACTGGGAAGTCTTTGCCCCTGGAAAATCCACAGGGGTGGGAGCATGTTGTCGGTCTGGTTTTCTGATTGCCTCCATTGGCCTGTTGGCTCAGTGGGGAGAGAGAGTAGGGAGAAAAATAAAATGAAAAGGGGAAAAATCTCCGGAAAGCTTGCAAATTCAGACAGGAAACAGGTGAGTGGTTTGAATTGGATGCAGTGTGGGCCATTTGAGAATGATACTGACTGATTCGCTATTTTTGGTGACATCTGAAGAGGAGAAGAAAGGTGTTTCTGGAGAATGTTCTTCCATATCCCCCGAACCTAATTCAAGACGGTGAAGAAGAGAGTTCTTCCCCTTGTCTGGGAACTGGCTTGAGCTGTGTGGCATCCGAGGAACGTTTCAGATGTGTCTGTGTTTCTCTGCATTCCTTCCTGTACCTCATTGTTCAATTCACTTTTGTAAATTCCACCTAACATTTAAATATTTTTAATTTCTCCTTTTACCTAATCCCCTTGCTAATTTTATCTGTCTAATTAAAATGAGCAGAAGCATGTCCGGGTTTACATAGAATGGTGTCAGAGTGTGTATTCCCAGACGCCAGCGGGTCCCTCCCCATGGTATGGAAGCATCCTTAATAACTGCCTTTCTTCCCCTAATAAGGGGTGGGGGGGACATCCCAGACCCCAAGATACCCAAGAAGCAGAATGTGTGAGAATCACTCTCACTGGCGTGACCCCAGAGAAAAACCAAATAAACAGGAGGCTCCAAAGCCTCCAGTATACAGCACAAGAAGTCACTGGCAAATTAACATAAACAATCAACAGCAACACAGACTCTGCCCTCAGCTGTTTACACACTGCATTCAAGGATTTCACATCCAAGCGAATTTTGTGAAAGCCACTGAAGACTAATCCAGGCACTTCCTTGTGGGGTCTGTGAACATGCAGTTGGTGTATATGTGGAGGGGGGTGTGGTGAGGCAGAGAAAGAAGCTAGGTTTCCCACTTAGGTAATTTCAAACGTATTTAAGGTAAGATTAGCCTTTTAACCTGTTCTCAGGGAAATTTACCTGGAGAGACACTTTCTTGAAGTCCCTTCAGAGAGGCTCATGGGCCTGGGGGTATGACTCTGATGCAGGGGGGCCCTATCTGCAAGCTCCCTCCTTTGCTTCGTGGGCTGCTGGGAGAAAATGATCCAAACTATCTCAGCAGACTGGCATATGGCTGCAAAGGGCCCCATCCAGGCATACAGCAAGTAGAGGAGAGAACCTCCCTCATTAATAGCTCACCAATTCCATGCATGATTTGTGAATTATCCCCAAAGACCTCAATCCACGCCATGTCTCATGAGCCTAGGCAATTTGGCTAATCTATTCTCAGTTTTCCACAGGAATGAATTCTAATTTGTCACCACATTTCTCAAGCAGCCTCCTGAACCCAACATCCTCACTGTGACTCCACCAAGGCCAGTCCACCTCCACCTCCTGGCTGTGAACAAAGCATAGTCAAGGTGAGGGTCACGGCAAGCCCTTTGGTTAGCTCTGTCCATAAGATCACACGAAAGAAAGAATCGAACATACCCAAGGGGAAAACATGAGGGGTCAACAGAGTCAAGGCTCAGGCACCCTCTGACTAGTTCCCAGCAGGAGGGGCATGGCCAAGCCTGAACACAACTACCTACCATGATGCAGAGTGTCTCTGGTGAGTGAGACCCCGTGCCCTCCCTCTGAGCATGGGGCAGTCGCTAACCTCTCTGACCTCCGTCTCCTCAAGTGAATAGTCAGCTAGCGATAACTATTGATACCTTGGAGGAAGCCTAGCTACACTCCGGGGCAGGCTCTCCATGCCAGACATGTTCCTAAGTGCTTTACCTGTACTAACCTTTAGCAGATGCTCCATGTCAGGTCAGGAAACTTAAGGACAGAGGCCTTACCTAGATCACAGAATGGTGGAGTCAGGCTGTGGCTCAGGCTCTGACTCCGCACTCAGCTGCCATCCCAGCAGGACTGACACCTGAGCCTGCACCAGCATCACCTGGAGGGTATAGTCAACAAAACACACACCTCTGGGCTCCACCTCCAAGTTTTCTGATTCAGCAGATCTCAGGAGGGCAACCCGAGCATGTACCCTTCTCATAAGTCGCCAGGTCATGCTGATGCCATTGGTTTGGGGACCACAATATGAGAACCCCTGCAGTAACCTGACTTCCCAACAGTTGGTGACAGTAGATATAAAGCCCTTGACTCGGGGGTTGATAGACACCGAGGTTCCTGAGTTACTCAGAAAGAGGGGAACGAAGCCTTTCACTCTTGGGCGTGAGGGATGGGAGAGGCTGGTCTCCGGCACGAGGCATCTGTACCCACTGGCACTAGGTGACTACTCACACTGTCCAAAGAGTCCCTGGGGAGAAGGCTGGTGACTGCAAGACCCCTGGAGAACTGATTCTAATTCAGATCCTTCCTTAAAAACACACTTTGCACAGTAGTCAGTGGCCTGTGGCCCTAAGAACCAGCTTAAAGAAATGAAATCTACAGCTGTGCTGTTCAGCCCAGGGTGTAGCTCCCAAGGGAGCCACCTGACTCACCAAGAGTCACAGGGGTGGGGGTGACATGGGAGGCAGGTGGGAGATGCTTAACCCATGTTCCTGGATCAGGAGTTATTGGAATGGAAGTGATTTGTGGGAAAGCCTTGAAGATTATGACTCACCTCCCTGTGTCCTCTGCTTGCCCCTCTCCAATACTCAAAGATAGGAATGAAGGATAGAATAGATAAATCTACAGACATGTACTTATTGCATCATCGGAAAAATCACTGAAGTTCTTAGGTGTTGAACAGGTACACATACTACTGAGTTCATACACCTCCTTCTACCTCCCTGTACCCACCCCCCACCAAGTTAATTGTAGAACCAGTTCACTGGGGTCACATCAAGGACCCCTAGTAGTAGAGTGGTAGTAATAGTTGCTCAGTTGTGTCTGACTCTTTGTAATCCTGTGGACTGTAGCCTGCCAGGCTCCTCTGTCCATGGAACTCTCCAGGCAAGAATACTGTAGTGGGTTGCCGTGCCATTCTCTTCTCCAGGGATCTCCCTGACTCAAGGATCAAACCCAGGTCTCCTGCATCGCAGGCAGATTCTTTACTGTCTGAGCCACCAGGGAAGTGCACTAAGGACCCTTAGGATAATTTAAATCCAACGAGGATTAGAACTTACCCTTGATCATCCATTTGTGAAGAGAATAGAAACCAATGGGGACTGAGGACTAGGACTCCAGGAATACCAAGGGGCATGGGCAGAGCAGGAAGGGGAGACAAATAGGAGGGTGAGAATCTATAAAGCATCAGTTAACGAAGATGCTAATGTTATGTTTTGTTCCTGAGGCCTTTATGGGCTGGCCTGGGAACTTCATTATTATTTCTGAAATAATAACAGCTTGGGCACCCACTGACTAAGCATGATTAATTCCTGGTGTGAAAGTGAGTAAAGGGAGAAGCATAGCATGATGGGGTACCAGTAGTAGACAGGTATCATCCAGGGTTCGCTGCCAAGAAGGCTCAAAGAAGATCCCTGTCAGAGTGAGCCCTGAGTTCATTGCCATACCTTGCAGTTCATAAAGAAGTCACAGGGTCATTTCCAAAAGGAGCCAGATGTTTTGTATTGTCCAAAATACCAATAGGGCTAGGGGCTGGTGGTGGTACAGGGGAATCACTGAGGTCACAGAAAGGTTATCAAAGGAAGGAAGTCATTCAAGGAAGGAAGTCATTGATTGAGATCAAATGTTGAATTATTCACCACCAAGAGTCTCTTGAGATCAGCAGTTTCATATAAAGAACAGAATGGGAGCACAGAGGTCTAAGAACAAAACTCTCAGTCCTTCTCAGAGAGCATCAGGCCTGGGAATTGGGGGTGGGTAGGGGCAACACATTCTGCAGACCTCAGGGTGGCTGGGCTGGACAACCCATGGAAGTGGCAGATAGACCTGTATCACTCACCTGAGAGCAAAGAAGATGCTTCCTCTCCTTTCCCACCACATTTGCATCCCTCTTGGGTTAATCATATTATCACAAGCCCTTGATGGGCCCCGTGTTGCTGGGAGTCATGGCTGGTACACAAATGTCTTCAGATAGAAACTCCCAGTGATCCCCAAAAGTGAAAGTGGACACAGAAGCACATCCTATTTATCTGTGTAGCCAGCACACTGCCTGCTACAGGAAGGTGCTCCACACATATTGGGTGACTTCTATCAGTTTGAGCTGAGAAAGTCGATTATGTCCTACATCACCTATAGGGTCCCATGACCTTAAACAACATGCTTTTAAAGAAATAAATTGCTACATACTCAGTGGGAATCTTTCTAACTAAATCTTGACTGCAATCAATTGTAAGCTATTCTAATTTTAGTTGTGCGAAGTTTAACACACCCCCTTTCAACCCTGCATCTTTGATACGATGTCATGAACTTCCCCAGAGTACCAATCTGGGAAAGCAGCCTCCCACCGAGTGTCAGTCACTGTACGAAGTTCCACAGATGCTGAGATGAAAACAGCATCGTCCCTGGGACAGTTAAGACAAACTGGAAGGGCAATGGAACACAGTGAATGGTCATCCTCCTGAAAGCAGAACCAGCTCCCTGTCCCTTCAGGACAATGTCAAATTTGGCAGGAAGGATGGGCAGGACTTTGCTGAGCAAGGAAACTTTATTTGCATCTTTGCCACTCCTTGTACCCTATGAATTTCTTCTACGAGTTGTTTTACATTTCTAAAGCCACTACAAGATTTCCTGTAGCCACACATTCAGCAGGAGAAGATGAAATCAGAAAACAAGATGATGGGCAAATAAGCCACTTCTACGCTACTGAGATGCTGAGCCCATGTTATGCTGTTCTAAAAGAGAGAGGTTCTCTTCATTCCAATGAGACTTCAGTTTCATTTTCTGATCTTTAAATTCATATTGGCAACAACAGTATGAATTAATGTAGCTCTGGAAATGATTTTCTGACTCAGATTATGATGCCAATTCCCAGCTACCATCTTTGGTAGCTGAACTAAACTTTGTAAATAACTTCAGTGGGGAAATAAACAAACATGGCTATGGGAGCCCAGAGAAAGGCACTGCCATTATCCCAGAGGGTCAAAAAAGGCCTTGGTGAAGGGGTTCCCTGAGGATGGAAAGGACTTATCAAATTGGGAAGGGGGCGATGTCAGTGATGAAACTCACCTTGCAAGAGGAGGTAGCAGCACAGATGAAAGTTTGAAAGCCATAGGGTAGGTGGCATGTTTGTGGGATCACCGGCTGTTCAACAAGGCTGGAGAAGAAGATTTTGGATGTGGATGCCTGGACAGGTACGCAGGGGCTAGATCATGAAAGGTCTTATGTGGCATAAGGAATCTGGGTACTATTCTAAGTGCGAATGTTGGAAAGTGGACTGAAGCAAGGGAATTAATATGTTCTATAAATCACTCTGGCCACAAAATGGAAAATGTAGTGGAGGGACTAGATTCAATTCTGAGAGCCTGGTTAGGAGGCTGATGCAATAATGCAGGCAGGAGCTGATGGTGTTCTGGGTGGGGGTATGAAGTACCATTGGGGATGAAGAAAAGTGGACCAATTCAAGGAATATGAAGGAGGTAAGACCAGCAGAAGGTAGAGGTGGATTGGCTGTCAGGGGTGAGGGTGGGAGGAGTTGAGGAGGACACCCCAAATTTGTGCCTTGGGCAACTGAGTGGGTTTTAATACCATTCACAGAAATAAAAGATACGAGAGGAGGAAGATATGAGAGAGGGGGTAACGATTGAATTTGAGTGGCTGATGGGCCATTGGACACAGGGTTCATAATTCAGCAAAGAGATTTGGGTAGATTATATAGATTTGGGGGCCATCCTTTTTCTAGATGATCAGCAAAACCGTGGGGGTGGAAGGGTCTCCTGTATAAGAATGTGAAGGTGGGGAGAGAAGTGGATGCATTGAAAACAGCCATATTTAAAAGACACCTTGGCAAATGGAAGCCCATAGAGGGGTCAGGATGAAGCCACTGCAGGAAACGAAGAAAAGCCAGAGTGTTCCATGTTTGTGGAGCCAAAGGAAAGCCTTTTAGGGAGAGAACAGCAGCTCCAGGGCCCAGGGCTGCCAGGAAAGACTGATATAAGGCAAGGATTGAAAACTGGCTGTAAGTTTAGCTGCAGGAGGCCATGGGTGATCTTGGTAGGGCAGTTTCAGCAGAAGTAGTGACAGAAGACATTGGCTGAACTGAAGACAGAGAGGCCATCACAATCTTTCAAAAACCTCGACTTTGAAGGGAAGAAGAAAAAGAAGTAGCTGGAGGAAGCTCCCTTTGCTTATTATGTTTTAGTGGGGAAAACTGGAGCATGTTTAAAGGCTGATGAAAAGGAATCCATGAGGAAAGAAGACAGGAAGATGCATGGAGAGGGTCAGGCTCCAGGAAGGCAGGGAGTGCTGCTGGGTGGGTGTTGGGGCTGAAAATGCAGCTGCTCTAATTCCGTTTGGAGGGTGAATGAAATGAGGAATGACAGGAGTTCTAGCAGAACTCAAGCTCCCTTTCTCATCTCCTCCCGATCTAGTCATATGGTTCCCGTAGCCTCTTATGTGACCACCAGAGTCACAGTTGAACCCATGGTGCTGGAGACAAGCCCTAGACCCTCAAACACTCAAAGGCAGCTCTGGCTCGGTCTCTTGTGGGGTCACTGCTCCCTCCCCTTGGTCCTGGTGTACACAAGTTTCTGTTTGAGCCCTCCAACTGTCTCTGATGGGTATGAGGTTTTATTTTAAACATGATTGCTCCCCTCCTACNCAAGCCCTAGACCCTCAAACACTCAAAGGCAGCTCTGGCTCGGTCTCTTGTGGGGTCACTGCTCCCTCCCCTTGGTCCTGGTGTACACAAGTTTCTGTTTGAGCCCTCCAACTGTCTCTGATGGGTATGAGGTTTTATTTTAAACATGATTGCTCCCCTCCTACCATCTTGTTGAAGCTTCTCCTTTGCCCTTGGTCGTGGGGAATTTTTTTTTTTTTTTTTTTTTGATGGATTCCAACATTCTCCTGTCGATGGTTGTTCAGCAGCTAGTTGCAATTTTGGTGTTTCTGCAGGAAAAGATGAGTGCATGTCCTTTTACTCCACCAACTTGAAACAATTGGAGAGACAAGGCAGACATTTGAGATGAAATAGATGAGTGGTCAGTGAGAGGAGCTGGTGAGAAACTCATGTGGGACATTCCAGGACCCTCTCACACTCGGAACACTGGCCCCCCACCACTAAAGGGATAGAGTCCAAATTCCTGACCATGAGGGGAAGGCCCATGCCCATCTCTGCAGCCAACCTTCTCACTGCATGTCTGCTCCCCACTTGCCCTTTCCACCTCTGTCTCTGCACTCAAGGCTGTCCCTGTGTTAGGATCCCTTCTGCCCCCCGAAGGCTGTGAGCCCACCAAGCCCCACGTCAGACAGGAGTTCTAGCAGAACTCCCGCTCATCTTCCTCACCCTTCTCAATCTCCTCACATGGTTGGTGGTGTTTGGCTTTCCAGCTAGGCTTCCAGCGTGACCATAGACATCTCCAGAATCTCTGACCACAGCCAGGAGATTTTTCAGAGGCAGATAAGCAGATTAGGGCTCCTGTATCATGCTTCAATCTGTGTAAAAGCAGAGAGTATCCTTCATTTAGAATTTAAAGTGAATCATTCTATCAGCTAATTAGAGGAGGTATTCCTAGGGTGAAGCCAGAATTATGGCCACTTGAGAAGTTCTTAAAAATAATAATCACAAATTAAATTACATAACTGGTAATAGCAATTACTACTATTGCTAATTTTTTTTTTTTTGAGCACTTGCTATGAACCATGCACACCCAGTATTTATTCAACTGGTATTATTATACATATTTTGAAAATGAATTAAGTAGTGAGGCTCAAGTTCAAGAAACTTTTTCTAGATGACAGTGAAGAGCCAGGATTTCAACACAGGCTGTTTGTCTGAAGGTTGTTCTCTGACTCACACGCACACTGCCATCCTTTGGGAGGAGTCCTCTCAAAATTCCTTACCTTATGTCCCAATCCTGTCACTCAGCATGGGTAACTTATTGACACATGGAGGCTTTGTGTCTATAAAATGGGGATCATATCCTCTACCTCACAAGGTTTCTGTGAGGAGGAAATGAGGGCCCCCATTATTCACACAGTCTAATTTCTTGTTTTTAGTGAGGGCTCCATAAATGTTGCCTGGTATCTGTTTTGCTTCTAGAGATTTGGGAACACGATCTAAAAATAGAAATCAAATCAGTGCCTGAGGTTTTCTGTAAAAAGCCTTCTTGCCTCTGATAAGGTCAGTCCTTAACCTCTGTGGATGTGGGGTTTGTGTGAACTTCACAGTTGCTTGTATCTGTCATCTTAATCATTTCTGCCCTTCACCTTGCATGTTTGCTGAGGTTGAAACTGAACTTTGCCTTGCTCCTGAGTGGGTTCCCAGGCTGCCTGTCATCCTGGACCGAGGTTTGGATTCTGGAAATGCCTTCAATAGGTTGCCTAGGCACGTTGCCTGCTCTTGTCCTTCCTGGTGCTAAACCAAATCTCTTCATTGGATCAAAACCCAGCTTCTGGGCCTATTGGTCCATATGAGGGGCTTTCTTCAGCTAGTAACTGTTCAGAGATTTTCTTGTGACTGAAATGCCGTCTAGCGGGTCAGCCTGCTGGGTTTCCATGAATGCATCAATTGGCAAGAACTTACGTGTCTAAATTGTTTAAACTCATAATAGTCATACATTTATTTTACTGTATACTAGAGAAAAAATATGCGGTGCATAAAATACATACTATGTTATTTCACAGATACCATCAAATTTCCTTTTAAAATAAATTTATTTAAGTAAAACTGTGCCTTGGTTTTAAGAAGAAAGAGTAACTAAATGACAGTGTAATTAATATGTGGATATAGCAAAGTGCTTAGGTTTCCCAGGTGGTGCTAGTGGTAAAGAACCTGCCTGCCAATGCAGGTAGACAAAACAGACAAGGGTTTCTTCGATCCCTGGGTTGGGAAAATCACTTGGAGGAGGGCATGGCAACCACTCCAGTACTTTTGCCTGGTGAATCCCATGGACAGAGGAGCTTGGTGGGCTATAGTCCATAGTGTTGCAAAGAATCAGACACGACTGAAGTGACTTAGCAAGCAAGTACACGTGGCAAAGTGCTTAAAGGATGGACTTGGAAAATGGAAGTTTGGAAACCTATGCATCTTCCTCATATTTTTTCACATTTTCCAACCCCCTCCTCTGATCTCCCATGACCCTTTCCCTGATATGCATGGCCTTGCTGTCTGTCCTGGGACTCCAAGTCGGAACAGTGCTCTGCCCACCTCTTATCACCTGGCTGCTTCCTGGCCAAGCTTTGAGTCTCAGCTCCCCTTGAAGGCATCCCAGAAGTTTCCCACCTGGTCGGCTGCTTCTCTTCTGGGGCCCCTCAGTTCCCTGTGCTTCTCACAATAAAAATGCTCACTCTCTGTATTATAATGGTCTGTTGATACATCTGTATCCCACATTTCAGTAAAGGCACGTGAGTCAATGAATTCATGAATACATAAATAACTGGTTTAACCACTTTGAGATCCTTTTTGAGTCTTAACTGCACCACTCTCGAGTCACCTGCTTGGATGTCTCTGCTTTCCCCTGTCCCCTTCCTTGAGAAGGCCTCATTCTTTTCC
This sequence comes from Neotragus pygmaeus, assembly GCA_006410875.1. NCBI lineage: Eukaryota > Metazoa > Chordata > Mammalia > Artiodactyla > Bovidae > Neotragus > Neotragus pygmaeus. The sequence continues at coordinate 20,386 of SJYV01056295.1, read as the reverse complement.
TTAATCCCTAAGGAGACAGATTCCCTGGGATGACTCTTCCCTTTCCTGATGTTTCAAGACCAGGATCATTTTAACACTGACCATGAGCATCTACCTTCCACCATTCACAGCAATGAGCTTTGCCAAACTGGGAAGCATGTCTTATTCATGGCTGAACCTGCAGGCCTGGGGCAGAGTCCTGACACAGGAAATCTGTTGAATAAATGAACCAATAATTGAATCCATACACCTCTGACATCAGTTGCTTCCAACCGAGAAAACCAAAAGACCAACAATACTCATTGATTACGCTGATTCTTCTTGAAGTGACTTCCCCACAGGTGCAAAGCTGGGCCACGTTTACTAAAACTCTTTAGAACTGTGTTTACACTGCCCTGCTCACATGCTTTTATTTGTGCTTTCTCTGAAGAAAAACGCAGCAGCTGAGCAGGGCACCTGGTGACGGGTCCCCCCGCAGAACAGAGCAGATGGCACCCAGCCTTGCATCCACTTTGCCCAGTTGGGGAAGGGCCCCTCTGCCTCATTGGTGACCTACAGCTTAACTCACAATCTAATGTTATCCAAATGCAAACTGCCGACTGCGACTTTGAAAGATATTCTCTCTGACATTCAATTTAACAATTAACAATTTTTTTATTGTTTTTTTCCCACCATGGGGCTCAGCTCCTGCTGGGATGTTTCACAGAAAGGGCAGTTTGCCAAGCATTAACTTGTCTGGCCCAGGGGGCATAACTGTACAGCTGATTTCATCTGAGTGAACATCATTCCTTTGGTCTTATTTGCAAACTGTCATATGGTGCTGAGGTTTAGTTAACTGTTTGTGGTCTGAGTCCTGCAGATAACCAGAGAGCAGGACTATTCAGCATCTCTTCTAGAATCTATTGCAGTAGGTGTAATCCAGGAGATAGTAGCATTTTTTCTGTAAAAGGCTTGAGAAAAAAATATTTTAGACTTGTGAGCCATATGATATCTGCTACAACTATTCAACTCTGCCATTGTAGCATGAAAGTCGTCATAAATTATATTTAGATGAGTGGATATGACTGTGTTCCAACAAAACTTTATTTACAAAAACAGATGGCGGGCTACATAAGGTACACAGGTATTGGTTTGCTGAGCCTGGTCTAAACTAGTGGCTAAGAACTCTCGCTCTGGAGTCAGGCCAACCTGGATGCAACCTGCCTCAGGTGGATGGAAAGGCAGTGACTGGAGTCAGGGAGGCTATGGTTAAGTTAACATGCCTTTACCGAATCCCTATAACACAGGTGCACTCTATGCTCCAATGGCACTTAACAGTCTAATCGAGGAGTGGAGAAAAATGATGTGAGAGGTGCTGTCATAAGGGCAGGAGTCCTGAAGGAGGCAGAGGAGGCTGATTTCAGAAGGTCTGGCCCCCTGGATGAGGGATCTGGCAGGAGACGAGCTGGCCATTCCTGGACATACAGGGAGCAGCAGACATGCTCCAGGGATGGGCCAGCTAGACAAATCTGGCTCCCAGTAGCCCGCACCCTCACAAGTGAGGACCCCTGTCATTGGCGGCGATGGAAATGGTTCTGATGACCCAGATGCTGTGTGCTCCTGGCCCTGGCTCTCAGAGCCATTGGCCCGTCCCTGCAGCCTCTGAGGCCCCAAGAGCGTTCCTAAAGCCTCACTGAGCCTCGCTATACTCTTCATATACCACGGGAAATGTGTCCCTTTCCCAGCCTGCACATAGCTGCCAGCATAACTGGTTGCCTCATACATATAGTAATTAGAAGAAATAAAAATTGGTTAAGTAAGCTCAAAATGGCTTTTTAAAAAAATATATAATGAAGGGATAAATCTCAGGGAAAAGGAGTGAAAGCAGAGTGCACACTTGTGTCTCCTTCGGTTACGCATCAGATTTTCAGCTGTAATCCCAAGGTCCCCTGGCTGACATAAGACTCCATCTCACCCACACCAGAATGCTGGTGGCTAGTCCCACAACTGGCGTGGAGGGCATCCGGCTGGTACCCATGGCATTGGTGCTTCTCTGCAGACCCTGTGTTACTTGCTTCTCTCGCTCCAGGCCTGGTGACTGCATTCTGTAGTCATCCCAGCCCTCTGGCAGGATCTGCACTCTTAAGTGGAGACCTCTCTCCACATCTTCCTTCCTCCAAACACATATTATGCAACTGCCCATCGATCAACAGCTCCTCTCGCCCTCGTCACCCTCCCCTCCTTCTCCTTTGCTCCGCAGAGCTTCTCAGTTGTCAGTTGCATTTCTCTATTTCTATGGCAACCACAACCCCCACCCTCATTGCCTCCCTCACCCCCCGCTTCTCCCCTCATCCCCTCCTCCTTTTGCAAGTAGGATTTGCAGAGAAGCTGCTGACAGACTGGTCTTCTAGTAATTTCCCTCATGAAACAGCTTAGGAGAAGGAGTTGGGAGGCGGGGCTGTGGGGTGAGACCAGCTCTTTGGAAGCCACAGGGGACAGAGAAACACAAGAGAGTGATGTGCATACACAAAGAGTGCAGGCTGTAGTGAGCGACAGTGGTGTGCAGCCGGGGCCACCCCAGCCTGGGGGGCTGAGCGAGGTGCTCAACGCTCCCTGGAGACGCGCAAGGATGATGAGCCAAGTGCCCGCCTGACTGCTGGCCATCACGGCAGGCCCCAGGGGAGGCTGCCCGCCTGGCTGCTGTGACACAGGCCAGGGCTAGTGAGGACACAAGCCGCAGCTCGCGGGGGAAATTATCCCAAACACTCTCATTATCGAGGCAAGTGCCTCTGAACCCATCAGCGCTTAACAGCTGCCCGCGAGTGTCCTCGTCCTGGAAGACAGGGCCATTTCACCAACTCTGATGGCAATTTACATCCTTCCCAGTCAGCTGTGAATCACAGGCTCTTCTGGGTCCTGAAGGCCTCCAGGCAGCTGTAAGATACAGGGCAGGTGTGAAGACGCAAAGGCCACCGAAGGATATGTTGCTGGGGGCCAAGGGGAGGCAAGCAGCTTAAGCTGGAACGAGTCAGCATGCCAGAGCTCAGGAGGAGAGTAAATATTAATAGCTTTATTACATGCCTTTTTTTAATAAATAAAAGAAATATGTTTTTGGCTGCTAATGACCTTCAAATTAGCAGCTCTTTCAAAAAGCACTTATGTATTTTTAATTCCAAACGTAGCTGAGTGTCAGTTGCAACAGCAATGGAAGCAGCAGGGCATCTGGGTAGTTTTAAATAAGAGGAAACCCAGATCATTATTTTTGAAACTGTCAACTTTTACGCCTTTTAATGGATTCACTTTCTCTCATCTCTTCCCCCACTTCTGAGCTCTTTGAAGATTCCCAGGCATTCTCTGTGGGAGAAAGGAACAAAGGCACAGGTCTGCCATGTGGAAGGACCTGAGCTTTAGTTCCCACCAGGGTGTGCAGGGTGTCACTGTCCCTCACAGAGAGGCTTTGGCGCAAGGGCTTATGAAGCATCAGGGACAAAAGGAAAGACAGAAGTCCAGCCTGGGGTTCAGGGTGCTGGGTAATGGGACCTGGGGTTTCCTTCTCTACCTGTTCACAATTCTAAGTTATCAAAGGAGGAACCGGTGACCTCAGAGCAGCACACAGACAAATTAGCGAGGACATGGAGGAGAGACTGGGATTCCCAGTTGGCTCAGTGGTAAAGAATCCGCTTGCCAATGCAGGAGACACGAGTTCAATCCCCTGGAGGAGGAAATGGCCACCTACTCCAGTACTGCTACCTGGAAAATTCCACAGACAGAGGAGTATGATAGGCTAAAATCCATGGGGTTCTACGAGTAGGACACGACTGAGTGAGCACACGCACAAAGGAGAGACCAAGACAGTGAGAGAGAGGAGATGGAGGCAGAAGTAGATACACATACTAAGAAGTTGAGTAAAGAGGGAGCAGGCAGTGAAGCAGGGATTCTCAAAGTGTGGGCCCCAGACTGGTGGCTGCAGCAATCAGCTGGACACTTGTTAGAACTACAAGCTCTCCTGCTTCAGCCTAGCAGCAATGGATCAGAAGCTCTGAGGGACAGGCCCCGCCATCTGTGTTTTTTTCAGGCTTCCACTGATCTAGACCAGATGAAGGAAAGGAGAGCAGTGAAGCGGGGGTGGGAAGAAAGGAAGAGAGTTGATAGTGACACAGGAGGCGCAGAAGGCAACTAAGAGAGAAGAGAAACACTCCTTGTAACACTCATACACTCCTTGTTGTTTACAAACAGCCCACAGATTCCATGGACCCTACCGACACCAGCATCTGCCCTCACCTGGGGCCTCTCTTTCCCAGTAGTGTTCTGAGCAGAGCTGACTGCCAAGTTATCAGTGACCTGCAGCTGCAGCAGCCTTCTTCTGATACTGGGGGAGGAGGAATGTCCTTTCACTGGTCTGTAAAACAGGGATGGTGTTCCTCCTTTGCTCATGCGGGATCCTGAAAACCCTTTCTAATGAGCACTCCATTTTCATTTTAGCTACCAGAAGGATCAGCTTCCAGGATGACTTTTAGACAAAAGTTGAGCTCTTTTTCAAGTTGTTGTGCTGATGGACAAGAAAGGACATTTCTCATTTGGTCATGGAGCTTAAGCTATAAGCTCTTCTCGCTTAAGGCATAAATGTACGTCTCCTTGTTCAAAGTTAACAAATGCATGCCATCTCCAAATCCAGCCAGCAGGCCTTTATGAAGTGTCTACTCCATACAAGGGTGACTCTGCCTGACTAAATCCCCAAGGACCTCTGGTCTCTTACACAGTGATTGAGAATAAGTTCTCAGCCCCACCCAGACTTCAGCCTGGTATTTTTCTTCTCACAGTTCTCAAAGACTGACTTTCTCAAGCATCCATTCTGGCATTGTGAAAATGGGACTCAGGACTACTCTGATTTTAACAGTGCTAACTGTAACTATTCATTCAACAAATGTTTACTTAGTAGAAACTTTCAGCATCTGGAAACAGGCACTATTTCAAGTGTTTAGGATCTGTCAGTAGACAACATACAGATCTGGATCTTCAGTAGGACCTAGGGAAGGAAGACAGACAAGTAACAATCAACATAAATTTAAATTTTCTAAAGTCTTTGAAGGTGAAATTGCTGTGGAAAAAGGAAAAGTTGGAGATTAGAAGAGTAGTTCACAATTTTAATTATGGTGATCAGGGCAGAACTCATTAAGAAGATGGGATTTGAGCAAATACTTGAAGGAGGTAAGGAAATGACCCGGATGGGAGTCTTATAGGCAAATGCCACTGGAGCTATGATCTGATGTGTTCAAAAAACAGCCTGATGTCTTCAAAGAACAGTAAGTAGTCTTGCCATATGCTATCTCATTTATGCCTCACTATGCACTAATGAACAAGGTATCATTATTAGCATTTCACTGATGTAAAAACTTAGATGTAAAAACTGATGAGGCGTAGGAAGACTGCATGCTTTGGTTAAGATATTGGGTTGCAGAGACGAGATTCCAATCCTGACTGAACGGATCCTAAAACACACATTGTTTTCTAAAACATACCTTGCTTTCCTGTGTGTAAAAGTTGATGTGTGATGCTGATCACAAATGGCACACAGAGCCAAGCCATGGAGACAACACAATTGCCACCGAGTGTGGCCCACTTTCCAAACATGGCACATGCATCTTTGCCAAAGGGAATGTTCTTACACTAGAAAAGGGAAAACTCATGACCAAGAAAAGATGCAAGTCCTCAACAGTAACAAAAGGGTCAAGATCAGCCATTCTAACTGATTTCAGATTAGCTCAGTTGACTAATGTCACTGGACTCTACCAGAAGTTGGCTGATGGTAAGACATCAAGGCAATCTGGGAGCCTATTGCTGAGAAAGTCAATAGCCAAAATGTGTTGGATACACACCACGGAGTGCTTGTGTCTCGGATAATGGACTAGTAGAGGTTCACATAGAAGCTTTCATAAATGTTAACATCAGTAGGCAAAGTAAGAATTAGGATGGATAATATAATACCTATTTTATTATATACATACATAACTAAAGTAGCTGCATTGAACACAATAAAATGGTTGCCTATGATTGGAAATAGTGGGGATAAGCTACCCATTCCCCTCTTATTTCCCTTGCTGCCTTCAAACTAGATCAATACACACACACGTGTGTGTGTCTATATATACACGTATATACATATCTGTTTCTAGACATGTGAGATGCTTCATTAGTCTGCTAGCTCTTATTCCAGGACAGCACTATCTTAATTATCACAGCCTCATTACACATTTTAATGTTGTGTATCATGGGTCATCAATCCTTATTCACTTCCATAATTTTCATTATTATTTTCCCCTATATATTTTTCCAGTTGAATTATGAGATTATTTTGTCAAGTTCCAAAATACTGGCAATTTTATTGACATGATATAGCTCTGTTGTTGTAAAGTCACACAATTGTGTCCAACTGCTTGTGACCCCATGAACTGCAGCACGCCAGGCATCCCTGTCCTTCACCATCTCCCAGAGTTTCCTCAAACTCATGTCCTTTGAATTGGTGATACCATCCAGTCATCTCATCCTTTGTCATCACCTTCTCTTCCTGTCTTCAATCTTTCACAGCATCAGAGTCTTTTCTAATGCATCATTTTTTTGCATCAGGTGGTCAAAGTTCTGGAGCTTCAGCTTCAGCATCAGTCTTTGCAATGAATGTTCAGGGTTGATTTCCTTTAGGACTGACTGGTTTTATCTCTTTGCTGTCCAAGGGACTTGGGACATCTCCAGCACCTCAGTTTGAAGGCATCGATTCTTCATCACTCAGCCTTTTTTATTGTCCAGCTCTCACATCCATACATGACTACTGGAAAAAACATAGCTTTGATTAGACGGACCTTTGTTGACAAAGTAATGTCTCTGCTTTTTAATATGCTCTCTAGGTTTGTCAGTTTTTCTTTCAAAGAGTGCCTTTTAATTTCATAGCTGCAGTCAACATCCACCGTGTGTCGCTGTTTCCATTGTTTCCCCATCTATTTGCCATAAAGTGACTAGACCAGAGGCCATAATCTTCATATTTTGAAAGCTAAGTTTTAAGCCAGCTTTTTCCACTCTCCTCTTTTACCTTCAACAAGAGGCTCTTTAATTCCTCTGCTTTCTGCCTTAAGGGTGGTGTCATCTGCGTATGTGAGGTTATTGATATTTCTCCAGCAATCTTGATTCCAGCTTGTGATTCATCCAGCTGGAAGATATAGCTCTAAATATTAATGTGGGAGAGTAGAAATCCTTGCCTCATATACCATGTAATTTATAAATATGGCATTTTTCTCCATTCCATTAAGTAGTCTTTTATAGTCAACAGCAAAGTGTTGTAATTTTCTTATAGATGCTGTGAATCATTTTTGCTAAAAAAATATTGTAGTTCAAGTTTTGCTATAGTTAAGAGAATCTTGTTTCTCATTACACTTTCTAATTTTTAATGCATTTTAATTATTTATTTTTTGATTGCACTGGGTCCTCAATGCTGCATGCAGGCTTTCTCTAGTTGCAGTGAGCAAGGGCTACTCTTTGTTGTGGTGTGTAGGCTTCTCACTGCAGTGGCTTATCTTATTGCAGAGCATGGGCTCTAAGCATGCAGACTTCAGTAATTGCAAGTCCCAGCCTCAGTAGTTGAGGCTCACAGGCTTAGTTGCTCCACGGTGTGTGGAATCTTTTCAGACCAGGGATCAAACCTGCGTGCCTTGCATTGGCAGGTGGATGATTCTCAACCACTGGACCACCAGGGAAGTCTGTAGTGTATATTTTATAAATATCCAAATATCCAATAATGCTGAGCATTATTACTATTTAACATTTCTTCAATGAAATTTATTATTTCATTTGCTTTTTATTCAGGTACATAATATTGCAGTCTTCAATAAAAAAGAATATTAATTCCAAGTTATCAATATTTTTAATTTAATTATTTTCCTGCCTTATTGCATTGTTTGGAACTTATAGAAAAATGTTCAATAATGTTATTGGCAGATATATTTGTCTTTCTGCTCATTTAAACAGAAATGCCTTTATTGTTCCATAATGAAGTGTGATATTGGTTACTGCTATTATATAGATATTCAAGTAAGAAAGCATCTTTGTTTTGCTAAGAATTATTATTTTAAATAGGTACTTTATTTTTTTTAATGCATTTTGGCATCTACAGAGAAGATAATGTATTGATCTAGACTTGAATTCCTGAAGCAAGATATTTCATCATGGTATGTTTTGCTTTTAATTTAGTGGTGGATCTGATATGTTATATTTTTACTTAGTATTCTTGCTTCTGTGTTCATAAATATGATTAATGTGTGGTTTTCTTCTTTGTATATTTGTGCTAGCATTTTCTTTTCAATGACCCTGATTATTTAATTTTCACTTTTATAAAAGTATAATACAGAAGAAAAACTGTCCAAATTATAAGTCAATATTCTGATGACTTTTCATAAAACAAATTTACCCCTGTAACTACAACCTACATCAGGAAATAAGAAAGCCACTAGCATCGAGTTCTCTCCCAGTCACTATTCCTGCAGCTTTGCAAAAGTAAACAGGTAGTCATCTCCTGCTACCTAAAACATTAAACATAATGTTTTGTGTTATTTTTAACTTTATATAAATGGAATAATAATGTATATTTTTCTGTACCTGATATTTTTGCTCAAATCATATTTGTAAAATTCATGTCCTTTCAATTTAATTCATTCATTTTAATAGCTTATGATATTCCTTTTTGTGAATACACCACAATTTGCTTATTTACCCCATTGTCATACATTTGTGTTATTTCCAGTTTTTGATTGTTATAACTGTACTATGAATATTCTAACACATGCTTTTCGTGTACATGTCTTTTTTTTTAATACTTTTATCTGGGTTATTTTTTTTTTATTTTTTATTTTTTATACTTTATTTTACTTTACAATACTCTATTGGCTTTGCCATACATCAACATGAATCCACCACAGGTGTACACGAGCTCCCAATCCTGAATCCCCCTCCCACCTCCCACCCCACAACGTCTCTCTGGATCATCCCTGTGCACCAGCCCCAAGCTTTTGATAAACACATGTTTTCATTTCTGTTAGTATATATCCAGAAGTGAAATTGCTGGGAACAGATACTTTCAAGTAGTTTTCCAAAGTCATAGAATAGGACATGAAGTTTCTTCCAAAGAGATAGTTTTCACTTTTTTAAATGAAAAAACCAAGGTGCTGTTGGGCCAACCTGGCTAAGGACTTAAACATACTATTTCCATTTGACAAGTGAGGCTCATTGGACATTCCCTATTTGTTAATCATTGATCTTGAGTTACAATGACTTCATGATCAGGCATTCACTTTCCACAAGAGCAAGCTAATAGATGCTTTTCAAAAGAGGTATACCTGAACACTGTGAATCCATCCACATAGTCCCAAGAGAACAGAGTTTGACTTTTGTCAGGGTTTATAAGGCACCCCGGAGAAGGCAATGGCACCCCGCCCCAGTACTCTTGCCTGTAAAATCCCATGGACGGAGGAGCCTGGTAGGCTGCAGTCCATGGGGTCGCTAAGAGTTGGACATGACTGAGCGACTTCACTTTCAGTTTTCCCTTTCATACTTTGGAGAAGGAAATGGCAACCTGCTCCAGTGTTCTTGTCTGGAGAATCCCAGGGATAGTGGAGCCTGATGGGGTCGCACAGAGTCAGACATGACTGAAGCAACTTAGCAGCAGCAGCTGCAGCAGCAGCAGGCACCTCAGAGGTATGATTATACTACAGTCAGAACCACAGAGACCCAAGCTTCTGACTTGCCAACCACAGGGCATCGTTTTTGTAAGAAATCTTTGGACATTAGGAAGTAGAGACACTCTTGCTTAAATCTGATTCATTCCTCTCTGGCAAATCACAGCACAGTTTAGGCACCTGTGGAGAAACAGTAAGCATTCAGTGAGCACTTATCTTCTGATCAGGAGACTCTCCTCTGGACTCTATTAGCATTCACAATACATGCATGTAAAACATCAATATCAATTGCACATTCAGCAGTGGAAGGCACAACCATAGTACATTTAATTGGCCTGAAGGGTCCCGACCACAAAATTATATTAACTCCCTTCCTCCTCTCTGAAACTTGTTCAAACCCCATTAACTACATCTGCTCTCTTATTTCCTGATCTAGGTGGTGGTTACATGGATGAGTTTGCTTTATGAAAATTCATCAGGCTTTTGACTTACAATTTTGACAATTTTTCTTCTATATTATACTTCATAAAAGTGGGTATTAAATAATCGGGCAACAGGCATGATGGTGACTTGGGTAACTATATCCAACAGAGCCACACCAATTTGAATCTTTCTCTCCTCAAAGTTCCTAGCACACACAGGCAGCTGCATATTGACTTCAGAACTTCTTGGAACAGGAGGAAATTTCAACCCCATGCATAATCATCTTTATCCTCAAAGTAACTGAGATAGCAAGGGATAGAGAAATCGAGGAAACTGGAGAGAGTAACTCCATACCAGTAAGCAAGACACATTTACTTTTCATTTCAAGCAGTGCAGCAGCTTCTCTCAGTTCTTACAAACAAACTTCCATTGTTTTAGCCTATCCAGTACTAAATGGAATGGTGACGTCCTCGCGGCTGACACCCTCTATTTCATCATTGGGAATCTCTTGACTCAGCAGTCACAGCCACATTTATTTCTCACTGAGGCCATGGGATGTGTGCCATCTGGCTGGCTTAGGCTTGGCTCCCACTCCAATAACCTTCTTTGAGGAGCCCTCATTAATCTGGGGCATCATTTCCCATTACTAAGAGAAAACCTCCTATGTTCTTACTCAATCTCTACATAAGGACTAGGGGAATTTTCAAGGGTGGCAGGGTTGACAGCAAGCATTTGTCTAGATTCTACTGGGTCAGTTTCTCATTCTGCAGTAGGTCACTTGAATCATTATTGTAAACTTAATCCAGGGAACTAAGGCCCTGGATACTAGTCAACACCTCATTTATGGTTTCCCAGAGGAGTTTGTTTTAGGGAAAACTCCCTTACTGTGGCTAGTACCTACTGCAAAAAGAAAGAAAGAAAGAAATCTCTGAACCCTATATTGTCACTTCCAAATAGATTTGTAGTTGTCATGACAGACAGATAGATGAACCAGTTGTTTCCAACTTTTCTTAACAAGCATCATGCATCCCATTTCTTCATCTTCCAACTGAACTGTCCAAAAGTTTACAGATTTCTCTGGCTTTCTGCACATTGTGGTCCCAAATTCCCCTCCTTTCCTCGCAGGTGTGTGTGGGTATTTCTGTAATTATTTTTCAATGAAGACAGAACCTTTGGCCAACTGCCCTCAAGAAAAATCTTACTATCAGTTATACAGTGAACTTGAAGCCGTCCAGTGGGCTGACAAATTGTCCCCATTAGAGGACAGTTGTAACATCCAAGGTCCAGTTCAGGCAGCTGTCTTTGAACCTTTTTCCTAGTATTCAATCTACAGTTCCTCCCCAACTCCTTGTCATTAACAGGCAACGAAATGGAGGGCAATTTATTGCCTGGTTGAACATATATTTTGGTGAACATGTTTGCTGACACTGTCAAAACCGTGAAGAGTNCAAAACCAATACAATATTGTAAAGTAATTAACCTCCAATTAAAATAAATAAATTTATATTTAAAAAAAGCAAATCAGAGACGAGGTATGGTTATACGCTGACAGGATGTAAAGGAAAGAAAAAGCACTTGGCTTTTAGCTTCCGACCAGTCTTCAATAATAATGAAGGAGAATATATATTTTTGAGGGGAAAAAAAAGCACAGTATTGGAATTTGCATTGAATAATAGTTACATATTCATCATATTTTTGCTGCTGCTCAGTTGCTAAGTTCATGTCTGACTTTTGTGACACCATGGACTGCAGCAGCCAGGTTCCTCTGTCCTCTACTATCTCCCAGAGTTTGCTCTAATTCATATCCATTGAGTTTGAGATGCTATCTCACCTCTTCCACCCTCTTCTCTTGTCCTCAACCTTTTCCAGCATCAGGATCTTTTCCAAAGAGTTAGCTGTTTGCATCAGGTGGCCACAGTATTGGAGCTTCAGCATCAGTCCTTCCAATGAATATTCACGACTGATTTCCTTTAGGTTTGAACTCCTGGCAGTCCAAGGGACTCTCAAGAATCTTCTCCAGCACCATAATTCAAAACCATCGTTTCTTCGGTGCTCAGCCTGCTTTATGGTCCAACTCCATACATGACTATTGGAAAAACTAGTTTTGACTAGACAGATCTTTGTTGGCAAAGTGATGTATCTGCTTTTTAATACACTGTCTACATTTGTCCTAGCTTTTCTTCCAAGTAGTTAGGTCCTTTAATTTCGTGGCTGCAGTCACCGTCCACAGTGATTTTGGAGTCCAAGGAAATAAAACCTGTCACTGCTTTCACTTTTTTCCCTTCTATTTTCCATGAAGTGATGGAACTGGATTCCATGATCTTAGTTTTTTAAATGTTGAGCTTCAAGACAGCTTTTTCACTCTGCTCTTTCACCCTCATTAAGAGACTCTTTAGTTCCTCTTCACTTTCTGCCATTAGAGTGACATTATCTGTGGGAGACCTGGGTTTGATCCCTGAAATGGGAAGATCCCCTGGAGAAGGGAAAGGCTACCCACTCAAGTGTTCTTGCCTGGAGAATTCCACAGACTGTATAGTTCAAGGGGTTGCAAAGAGTCGGACACAACTGAGTGACTTTCGCTTTCACTTGGGAAACCTAGGTTCCATCCCTGGGTCAGGAAGATCCCCTGGAGAAGGGAATGACTACCCACTCCAGTATTTCAGCCTGGAGAATTCCATGGACTGTATAGTCCATGAGGTCACAGAGAGTTGGACACGACTGAGTGACTTACACTCACTCATCTGCATGTTTAGGGGCTTTGCTAGTAACTCAGCTGGTAAAGAATCTGCCTGCAATGCAGGAGACCCCAGTTCAATTCCTGGGTCTGGAAGATCCCCTGGAGAAGGGAAAGATTACCCACTCCAGTATTCTTGGGCTCCCCTGGTGATTCAGCTGTTAAAGAATCCACCTGCAATAAGGGACACCTGAGTTTGATCCCTAGGTTGGGATGATCCCAGGAGAAGGCTACCCACTCCACTATTCTGGCCTGGAGAATTCCACTGACTGTTTAGTTCATGGGGTTGCAGAGTCAAACAAGACTGAATGACTTTCACTTTCACTTTCATCTGCATATTTGAGGTTGTTGTTTCTCCCAGCAATCTTGATTCTACACTTGTGATTTATCCAAGCCCAGTATTTTGCTTGATGTACTCTGCATAGAAGTTAAATAAGCAAGTTGACAATATAAGGACTTATTGTACTCCTTTCTCAATTTTGAACCAGTTTCATGTCCAGTTTTAACTGTTGCTTCTTGACTGGGCTTCCCTGGTATCTCAGAGGTTAAAGCGTCTGCCTGCAATGTGGGAGACCTAGGTTTGATCCTGGGTCGGGAAGATCCCCTGGAGAAGGAAACGGCAACCCACTCCAGTATTCTTGACCAGAGAATCCCATGAATGGAGGAGCCTGGAGGGCTACAGTCCACAGGGTCGCAAAGAGTCGGACACAACTGAGCGACTTCACTTTCACTTTTCACTTTCTTGACTTGCATGCGGATTTCTCAGCAGACAGGTAAGGTGGTCTGGTACTCCCATCTTTAAAGAATTTTCCACAATTTATTGTGATCCACACAGTCAATGGCTTAAGCATAATCAGTGAAGCAGAAGTAGATTTTTTTCTGGATCTCTATTGCTTCCTCCATGATACAACAAATTTTGGCAATTTATCTCTGTTTCCTCTGCCTCTTCAAAACCCAGCTTTTACATCTGGAAGTTCTTGGTCTGTGTACTGCTGAAATCTCAGTTCAGTTCAGTTCATTTCAGTCACTAGTTGTGTCTGACTTTTTGAGACTCCATGGACTGCAGCATGCCAGGCTTCCCTGTCCATAACCAACTCCCGGAGGTTGCTCAAACTCATGTCCATCGAGTCAGTGATGCCATTCAACCACTGCATCCTCTGTTGTCCCCTTCTCTTCCTGCCTTCAATCTTTCCCAGTATAAGGATCTTTTCCAATGAGTCAGTTCTTAACATCAGGTGGCCAAAGTATTGTAGCTTCAGCTTCAGCATCTGTCCTTCCAATGAACGTTCAGGACTGATTTCTTTTAGGATGGACTGGTTGCATCTCCTTGCAGTCCAAAGGACTCTCAAGAGTCTTCTCCAACATCACAGTTCAAAAGCATCAGTTCTTTGTCACTCAGTTTTCTTTATAGTCCAGTTCTCACATCCATACATGACCACTGGAAAAACCATAGCTTTGACTAGATGGACCTTAGCTTTGACTAGACGGACCTTTGTTGGCAAAGTAATGTCTCTAATTTTTAATACGCTGTCTAGGTTGGTCATAGCTTTTCTTCCAAGGAGCAAGCGTCTTTTAATTTCATGGCTACAGTCACCATCCGCAGTGACCCTGGAGTCCAAAAAGATAAAGTCTCTCACTGTTTCCATTGTTTTCCCATCTATTTGCCATGAACTGATGGGACCAGATGCCATGATCTTCGTTTCCTGAATGTTGAGTTTTAAGCCAGCTTTTTCACTCTCCTCTTTTACATTCATCAAGAGGTTCTTTAGTTCTTCTTCGCTTTCTGCCATGAGAGTGGTGTCATCTGCATATCTAAGGTTATTGATATTTCTCCTGGCAATCTTGATTCCAGCTTGTGCTTCATCCAGTTTGGCATTTCTCATGATGTACTCTGCATATAAGTTAAATAAGGGTGACAATATGCAGCCTTGACATACTCCTTTCCCAGTTTTGAACCAGTCTGTTGTTCCATGTCCAGTTCTAATTGTAGCTTCCTGACCTGCATACAGATTTCTCAGGAGGCAGGTAAGGTGATCTGGTATTGCCATCTCTTTAAGAATTTTCCAGTTTATTGTGATCCACACAGTCAAAGTCTTTGGGATCATCAATTACAGCAGAAGTAGATGTTTATCCTAAAACTCTCTTGCTTTTTCTATGATATGACAGATGTTGGCAATTTGATCTCTGGTTCCTCTGCCCTTTCTAAATCCAGCCTGAACATCTGGAAGTTCATGGTTTATGTACTGTTGAAGCCTGGCTTGGAGAATTTTGAGCTGAAGCCTAGCTTGAAGGATTTTAAGCATAACCTTGCTAGCATGTGAAATGAGAGCAATTGCACAGTAGTTTGAACATTCTTTGGCACGGCCTATCTTTGGTATTGGAATGAAAACTTTTCCAGTTCTGTGGCCACTGCTGAGTTTTCCAAATTTGCTAACATTGAGTATAGCACTTTAACAGCATAAACTTTTAGGATTTTTAAATAGATCAGCTGGAATTCCATCACTTACATTAGCTTTATTATAGTAGTCCTTCTTATGGTCCACTTGACTTCACACTCCAGGATGTCTGGGTCTAAGTGAGTGACCACACCATTGTGGTTATCCAGGTAATTAAGACCTTTTATGTATATTTCCTCTGTATATTCTTGTATTCATTATATTTTAAATACTTAATTGATAAGTACTGAGAACTAAATTGTGTTTATAGAATAAAAATAAATATTACAAACTTTGACCATGTAGAAGGTACAGGGAAGAAATGAATATTAATATTTTCCCATACATTGTGGGAAATAATGTCTAAAGTTGAGGAAAAAAAATAAAACCTAACATTAAAACTGTCTGAAGTTTAATCAAGAGGATAATCATGTTATTTAGTGACACAATGATAAATAACCATCAGACATGCTAAGGATAGGAGAAGTTACGAGTGAGTAACCCAAGAGAAAGGAACTTATGTGTTTGAGGTGAAGGAGGACAACTAGGGTCATCACTTTCCGCAACAGGCTCTACTGTACAATTTGAAATTGTTTAACAATGTGGATGTTTGCTTCTGTAATAACATATATGAAATAGATTATTAAACCAATGATCAGAGGAAATTAGAAACTAGGACTATGATCAGTTAGAACCTTCATAGATTAAAAAAAAATCTCTTTAAAAGTTATGACCAACCTAGATAGCATATTCAAAAGCAGAGACATTACTTTGCCGACTAAGGTCCGCCTAGTCAAGGCTATGGTTTCTCCTGTGGTCATGTATGGATGTGAGAGCTGGACTGTGAAGAAGATTGAGTGCTGAAGAATTGATCCTTTTGAACTGTGGTATTGGAGAAGACTCTTGAGAGTCCCTTGGACTGCAAGGAGATCCAACTGGTCCATTCTGAAGGAGATGAGCCCTGGGATTTCTTTGGAAGGAATGATGCTAAAGCTGAAACTCCAGTACTTTGGCCACCTCATGTGAAGAGTTGACTCATTGGAAAAGACTCTGATGCTGGGAGGGATTGGGGGCAGGAGGAGAAGGGGACGACCGAGGATGAGATGGCTGGATGGCATCACGAACTCGATGGACATGAGTCTGAGTGAACTCCGGGAGTTGGTGATGGGCAGGGAGGCCTGGCATGCTGCGATTCATGGGGTCACAAAGAGTCGGACACGACTGAGTGACTGAACTGAACTGAACTGAATGTGGTCTTAGGAAAACTGAAATGGAAAACTAGTATTCTTTTCCTGGCCTTGCTGAGAACTTACTTTTCCCAAGTTTTTTCCCCTCTGGGGCTCCAGCTTCCTCACTCGTAAAACAGAGGCTAGAACTTGGAATATCTAGGCTCTTTTCACCTCTAAATTTCTAACATTCTAATTTAAACTTCATTTATTTCCCATTTGATAAGCTCACTAGCTTGGCAGATTTAGGTCATGTGTAAGTCACTTCAGTAGTGTCTGTTCTTTGCAACCCTATGAACTGTAGCCCACCAGGTTCTTCCATCCATGAGATTCTCCAGGCAAGAGTACTGCAGTCAGTTGCAATGCCTTTCTCCAGGAAGGCCATCTCACATATCCTTTTTATACTGAGGCTATCAGGCATCTGTATCTGGCTGGTCTTTCATGACAAGTCATGTGGTAGATGGGGCACAGGGCTGGAAGGCAGGCCAGCTCCTGATATAAAGTCACTTATGCCTTATGGCAGTGGGGAAGGCAAGTGGGGTACTCAGCCCTGTCTTTATTGACAGAGTTATCAATGCATTCACATAGAATCTACAGAGAGGTATTTTGGGTTCATTTTGCAGAATGACAGTCGCCATAAGCACGGTGAAACAGTTTGCAGCAATAAATGATAGACTCTAACATTGAGTCCACATGTGGTAGGACTGTGGTGGGGGGGTGAAGGTGGCTTTGGCAGGCATGGCATCAAGTGTGGGGAAAGGACTGGTTCTGAAGGAGAAGAGGAGAGAAGATGTCTCACCTGCTCATCACCCTCAAGGTCAGCTGGACCCAGCGGCTGGGGCAGGGAGCAGCAGTGCAGAGTTGTACCTCCAGAGGCACTGAAAGGACAGAGAGACTTGGCTGTGGTGTGACATTGTTATTCATAATAAAAAATATTTATTTGGTTTTTATTTCCCTTCCTGGCACAGAGCTCCTAAACTCTCCTAATTTCCCATGATGAGAGCAATAACGATGTCTTTTGCTCTGTTAATGAGGGGACTTTCAGAAAACAACTAAGGATGGCGGCTCGTTGCCAGGAAAACCAACCACGGAATTAGAAGGTTGAAAATCTCAGGCCCGTCTGTCTCCATGACCTCTGGGGAGGAGAGGGGAGCTGGAGGTTGAATCAATCACCAATAGCCGATGATTAAACCAATCACGTCCGTGTAATGCAGCCTCTAGAAAAAGCAAATGGAGTTTGGATAGCTTCCGGGTTGGTGAATATATGGAGGTGCTGGGAGAATATTGAGCTTAGAAAAAGCATGGAAGCTACAGGGTCTTACCCCACACCTTGCCTCTCACATCTCTTTCATCTGGCTGTTTCTAAAATGTATCCTTTTATAGTAATTTGGTAATCTGGTAAGTAAAATGTTTCTCTGAGTTCTGTGAGTGGCTCTAGCAAGTTAAGAGAACGCAAGGAGGGGCTGTTGAAATCTTGTGTCTGTGGTCTGCCTTTAGAAGCACAGGGGACAACCAGGGCTTGTGATTAGAATCTGAAGCTGGGGAAGGCAGTCTTGTAAGATGAGCCCTTAACTTGCGGAATCTGACAGTACCTCTAGGTAGGTGGTGTCAGAGTTGAGCTGAACTGTAGACCATCCAACCTGTGTCGGAGAATTGCTTGCTGGGGAAGGAACCCATAGGCTGTAATTGGGAGCAGAATCTGAGGTGGCCTCGTGTATTAGTTTTCCTGGCACTGCCATAAGAAAGCACCTCAAACTGGCTGACTTACACAATGGAAACGTGTTGTCTTACACTTCTGGAGGCTGGAGTCTGGAGGTCAGGGTGCCAGCAGGGTTGCTTCTTCCTTCTGAGGCCATGAGGAAGAATCTGTTTCCTGCTTCTCTCATAGCTTCTGATGATCAGCTGGCAATGTTCCACATTCCTTAGCTTTTAGAGGCGTCACCCTGATCGCCACCTTCAGGTTCACAAGGCGTTCTCCCTGTATGTATCTTTTTCTGTGTCCAAATTCTCCTTCTTTGAAGGACATCAGTCACATTGGATCAGGGGCTATCTTGCTCCACTATGACCTCATCTTTACTAATCACATCTGCAATGACCCTATTTTCAAATAACATCATATTCTGGGGTGCTGGTGGTTAGGACTTCAGCAAGTGAATTTGGAAGGGACACAATTCAACTCACAACAACTCATGATTAAGCTGTAGACCAAAGTCCTTTCTACTCCACAGAATAGGAACTTTTGGAGAAAAGAATGTTAGGACTAGCCAGGAGATGTGGCTCCCGCTTCCTTACCAGCAGGTAATGGTGGGAGGCAGGTGGCTTAAGGGTGGGAGTGGGTGAGCATAGCTCAAATGGGTGGTGGGGATGCACAAATTAAGGAGAGGGTAGCTACAACAGCTGGAGAAGGACAGGTGACTCTTTCCAGGACATTCCAGTCAGCATGGGAGGAGCTGACTCTCCCTTCTTCTCAATTATTACGTAAATATGCTATTATTAAAAGACTCACCCAATTACATTTATTTTTGTTGATCAGGGTTCTGTGGGTTGATGGGGGAATGGGGATTTCTGCCTTGGGCTATGGACCAGGTTGACATCTGCGCCAAGGGCTCTCAATTTTGGGACCAACCTTTATCTGGAGCACATACTTCTCAAGGTGGATGGTGGGCTGCAGAAGCACAAGGGGCCAACCAGACCACACAGACAAGTTGACGCCTCTGCTCACATCACACCAGGTAACATCACATCGACCATAGCAGGTCTCTTGGTTAAGCACAATGTCAATAGATCAGGTACATATCAGTGATACTCTACTGGGGGTCACTGCAAAGTATCCCAGCAGAAGAAATGGGTATATCATCTCTTTTAGGAAGACAATAAATAAGCAGAAATAATATCCAATCTGCACACCTTCAGCTTTTATTTCATTTTTTTTTAATGACAAAATTAACCCATGTTCACCATTAGACATTTGGAAAATGTATACAAATACCCACCATCTGGAAATAGCCACTGCTAACATTTAGCACATTTTGGGTATATTTAATCGTTAATATAGTAACCCTCATAAAGCATCCCTATGCCCCCCTTGCTCCAGCCCTGCAGTTGTTTCCTTAGGCCTGGAAAATCAGGGTATACCTACAGTGTTAGCCTTGTGAAGGAGAAAGCTTCTAGGCTTTGGATTCAGAAGTAAAAAAAGATTTAATTTGCTGGAATGGTAGAACACAACCAGCTACATGAAACTCAGTATGAAGATATAAAATATCCTACATTTAGGTGAGAAAAAAAACTGTACAAGATGGAGAGATGAAAACTTAATAACACTTCATGTGCGAAAGATATGGGTGTTCCAATTCATCATAAATAAAACAGAAGCCAATCGGGAGGCTGTTTAACAGATGTAGCCAAGATAAGGGTGGATTGTGTGTGTTATATATGTACCTATGTGTGTGTGTGTTCTTTATTTTAAATGAAGAACACATTTTTGAAATATATATAAGAAACTGCTAACAGTGATGATCTCAAAGTGGAGAAAGGCTAGTGGGGAGGGAGGGCTACTTTTTATTTTATATCCTTTTGTGCATGTGAATTTTTTTTTAGTGTGACCATATATTATTTTTGTATTGTAAACATTGTTTAAATTGGAAAAAATGCAAATGAGGTGATAGAAACACTATTGGGGATGGATAAAGCTGTTTTCCACTTGGGGCATGCTGCTTTTTATTATTTTTATTACAATAACACACTATGACAGTATTAGAGCATACTCAGTGTATATCCTCATTGATGTGGTCAGCACTTATACACAATTCTGTACCTTTGCTTCATCATTCGACTTTAGCAGTGGTCAGACACAGTTACTCTGGAATTAAACTGCCTGGGCTGTGTGACTGTGGG
>SJYV01056293.1:7797-52974 GCA_006410875.1 Neotragus pygmaeus | reverse complement strand
ATTGTTGGGGCATTTAACACTGTCCTGGAGGTCCCTGAGATTGTCCTCATTTCTTTTAATTCATTTTTCTCTTTTCCTCTCTGATTCATTTATTTCTACCATTCTATCTTCTAATTCCCTAATCCTATCTTCTGCCTCTGTTATTCTACTATTTGTTGCTTCCAGAGTGGTTTTGATCTCATTGATTGCATTATTCATTATATACTGACTCTTTTTTATTTCTTCTAGGTCCTTGTTAAACCTTTCTTGCATCTTCTCAATCCTTGTCTCCAGGCTATTTATCTGTGATTCTATTTTGATTTCAAGATTTTGGATCATTTTCACTATCATTATTCAGAATTCTTTATCAGGTAGATTCCCTATCTCTTCCTTTTTTGTTTGGTTTGGTGGGCATTTATCCTGTTCCTTTATCTGCTGGGTATTCCTCTGTCTCTTCATCTTGTTTATATTGCTGAGTTTGGGGTGTCTTTTCTGAATTCTGGCAGTTTGTGGATTACTCTTTATTGTAGAGTTTCCTCACTGTAGGTGGGGTTGTACAGGTGGCTTGTCAAGGTTTCTTGGTTAGGGAAGCTTGTGTCGGTGTTCTGGCAGGTGGAGCTGCATTTCTTCTCTCTGGAGTGCAATGAAGTGTCCAGTAGTGAGTTTTGAGATGTCATGGTTTTGGAGTAACTTTGGGCAGCCTATATATTGGAGCTGAGGGCTGTGTTTCTGTGTTGCTGGAGAATTTGTGTGGTATGTTTTGCTCTGGAACTTGTTGACCCTTGGGTGGTACTTGGTTTCAGTGTAGGTATGGAGGCGTTTGATGAGCTCCGTCAATTAACGTTCCCTGAAGTCAGGAGTTCTCTGGTGTTCTCAGGGTTTGGACTTAATCCTCCTGCTTCTGGTTTTCAGTCTTATTTTTACAGTAGTCTCACGACTTCTCCTTCTATACAGCACTGTTGCTAAAACATCTCCTTTCGAAGACAATGGGCTGCTTTTCTGGGTGCCTGATGTCCTCTGCTGGCATTCAGAAGTTGTTTTGTGGAATTTACTCATCGTTTAAATGTTCTTTTGATGAATTTGTGGGGGAGAAAGTGGTCTCCCCATCCTATTCCTTCACCATCTTAGGACCGCCCAGCTAACCTAGAGTTATTTTAAAGTTAGTGCATGTAACCCAAATATTTTACAGTTTCTAGAGACATCTCTTTGCACTTGACTTTCTATATCATTTCCATCTTGGTCAAACAATAAATTCCATATAATTTCAGTTTTGTTAAATATATTAAGACTTGTTATGCACACACTGATGTGTGTGTGTTTGTAAGTATGTGTTTCATCTACACAGCAGGGTGTGGCTGGAGCCTCAGTTGCAGGTTTGAGTACAGGCTGCAGGTGCCTGGGGAGCACTGTGCTGCACAGCACAGAAGTAAGTGCCCGAGTCTGTGGTCTGAGAAGAGGAAATGTGCAGTGAGCTGTGGCGTTCTTTAGGGACTGTGGTGGCAGTTAATCTTCCATCCTGCTTTGTCCCTGAAGGAATGTAAAACAGCTGTACAAGGTGGCCCTCAGAGTTCTGAAGATACCAATTCACACTCTGTGGGGAAGTGGAAAAATTACACCGAAGCGTGTAGCTGGCTCCCTCCTGGAGACTCAGAGCTGGGGGACTCTGCTCCACATCCACCCCTCGCACACCTGATGAGGAAAGAGAAACTGTCACTGGTGAGGGTCACTGTAACTCCTACTAAACCCTGAAAGTGCCCTCCCCATCCCCATAGATGATGAGAAGGATAAAAAGTCTGAAGGACTTGTCAGCTCCTTTCCCTCCCTCAACAATAGAGCAGTGCCTCATTCCTTCAGATCCCCTGTGGGGCAGCTCCAACTCACAGCAAACCTGGGCAAACAAAAGCCCCAGCACAGTGCCTCCTAGCCTCTTCATGATGCTGCCTCTTCTTACTGGGACATTTTCACTGTAAGACACTAAACTAAGCCCTGAGGGAGTGAGTGTCTAAGTCGTTCCTGCTTCTGCAGCCAATCAGCTCACTCAACAAATCCTGCTGAGGTGACGCTAACAGGACGTCCCACCCTCCCACCGCAACCAACTCAGAACGCGCTGGCCAGGGGTACAGTAGGAAATAGAAAGATCATTATTTTATGATTTGAGGGACATTTTCTGAGAACATTTAGGTGAAGGCATACCCTGATTAGGAACTTGAGGGAAAAGAAAGCAAAAATTAACTGTATAGCCCCATCTTCCTCTCACATGGCATGGATGCAGTAGATTCTTCCATAATAAAACGCTTTTTCCCAGAAATGTTGAGGATCCAGCTTTTGTTTCTCTTATGCTCTCTCTGTGGTTTTAAAGGGTGCTCATGAATCAGCACAGTATCAGAAGTTGCTCCTATTGGCTATAATATTTTGCTATATTAAACGGTATTTTTAACTTTATTTTTTAATTAATTTATTTTTAATTCGAGGATAATTGCTTTACAATGTTGTGTTGGCTTCTGCCATACAATGATGCGAATCAGCCAGAAGTATACATACGTCCCCTCCCTTTGAATCTTCCCCCTATTCCTCTAGGTTGTCACAGAGCACAGTGTTGAGCTCTCTGCATCATACAGCAACTTCTCACTAGCTATCTCTTTTGCATATGGTAATGTATATATTTCCAAGCTATTCTCAATTCATCCCATCTTCTCCTTCCCCTCCTGTGTCCAAAGTCTGTTCTCTATGTCTGCATCTCTATGTTCGTCCTACAAATAGGGTCCATCAACAGATTAACGGATAAAGAAGTTGTGGTACCTATATACATGTGGTACCTATATACAATGGAACTTTACTCAGCCATTAAAAAAAAAAAAATTTTTTTTTGAGACAGTTCTAGTGAGGTGGATGGAAATAGAGCCTGTTAAACAAAGTGAAGTAAGTCAGAAAGAGAAAAACAAATATCACATATTAATGCATATGTATGGATTCTGTAAAAATGTTACTGATTACTTTAAAAGTTATATATATTTATTTTAGACTAGGGCTGCATAAAGAGCAATATTAATTATCTTAACTACTAGCTGGACACTGAAAATTGAATTGTAATAGTTTTATTTTTATTAAAACATCTATAATTTTAATTTTTAAATAAATTACTTTACATAAAATTCCTATTGTAAATATATTTTTTAAACTGTTGCTTACTAGTTTTGTATTCTACTTGTTAATTTTAGTAAGTGATTTTAGAGAAAAATAAGTATTTTGGAAACCATTTGAAGATAATTTTAGTTTGTACTCTTATCTCAGACTCTGTAAATAATATCGATTCTCTGTCAGTAGATTTGGGGGTAAAAGGGATGGAAGATGAGGACCTGTATATTTTCACTGCAGTGAAAGTAAAAGTGATCTGCAGGCACTAACATTCAGATGGACAGTTCAAGGATGCTTCAGTAGTAGCAACACGTAAGCCTAGTTGCTCCAAGGCATGTGGGATCTTAGTTCTCCAACCAGGGATTGAATCTGTGTCCCCTGCATTGGCAGGCAGATTCTTTACCACTGAGCTTCCAGGGTAAGCCCCACGTGCTGCTTGCCTGCCTGCATACTAAATCTCTTCAGTCATGTCCAACTCTTTGCAACTCTAGGGTCTGTAGTCCAGCAGGCTCCTATGTCCATGGGATTCCCCAGGCAAGAATACTCGAGTGAGTTGCCGTGCCCTCTTCCAGGGGATCTTCCCAACCCTGGGATTGAATCCTTGTCTCTCTCCTGCAGCTTCTGCAACAGGCAGATTGTTCACTGCTGAGCCAAAGGGGAAGCCCTATGTGCTGCTTAGGGACTATCAAAAATGGTGAAAACTCTTTATAGAAGCAGGGCTTCCAGACTTGCCTAGAAAGTGAATTATTATTCACTTAATTTTTGTTTCTTTCAAAAAACTTCTTCATGGGAAATATGAATGTTCTAGACTAGCAACAATAACATTTCAGATTTTTCTCAGAGAAAGAGTAGTTTGTTTCTGGTAAGTGGAACAACTATAACACATCCGAGTGCAGACTTGGCCCTGGATCCAAATGAAAGAAGCCTTTGATACAAGGAGAATTATTTGTGTGTTTCCCACTTCTTATGTTGGGGGCTAGCACGCTAAAACCAACATTTTATTGACATGAGGAGGAGCCACAACAAATTATTAACACCTCTTTACTTTATTGCTATGCTAAAATTAAGATTCTGACATGCCTCAAAATTCTTCTGGGCCACATCAATAAACTAGGTACTTCTTCCTTGTCCTCTTTCTCTTCTTTTCTTTAGCCATCTTCTTCCCTTTTCCTTCCCTTCATTTTCCCCATCTCTTACTGCTTTCTGACTCTCCTTCTAGATGACTCTAGATTTGCTCTCGTGACTGCTCTCCCCGCTGTGTCTCCACTTCTTCCCACCAGGGAGATACTGCACAGGTGCAGCCCCGTCTGTCCCAGTGTGCCTCTCTCAGGATGCAGTAGTACACAGCGGCGTCTCTCAGGGTGACCTGGGGCAGGACCAAGGTGCTGGACTTTCTGTCTGAAGCTATGTTCAGAGAGGCCATGCTGCTGTTCACTGTGCCTCGTAAGCCATGAATGACATACTGTGGAATCTGATTGGTATTTTGCCGATACCAATGTATATATTCATCTCCACCAATTGTAGAGTGGTTACAAGGCAGGTTTACATTTTCTCCTTCAGCACAATCCATGGAGTTGGGCTGTGTGGTCTTAGCATCAATCACAGTCCCTGAAAGGTCCAAGAAAATAAAATTATCCCCTGACCACAAATCAGTGTAATTCTGTGGATCAAGCGTACAACATTCCCATAATTGTCTGGACCTACCCCCCATTCTAGTGTTTTTATCTATGTCCTGCAAATATCATTGGTGTTTATTATACAGAGACCAAAGACACATGGCAAGAATCTGAGGCTCTATAGCCTTTATCACATGGGTCCTTTGCTCAGTAAACCCAGGGATTTCTTACAAACTGGTTGCTGCTAAGTGCTCTTCTGGGATCGTGGCTACAATTTAACTTGCATAAATCAGTTCTCAATTCCATCATTATAATGCTAAATAGAGCACAGGGAAAGTAGAGAGCAAATAACACTTAATGGCCCTTTGACCTCAAGTCATCCCTTGTAGACACAGAGGACTTACCCAAGGTCAGAAACATGGTTACTACAGTCACCAGCCTCATACTTCAAGGACAAACCAGGATCATGGGCTCAGAGCTCAGACTTGTGTCTGCTTCTAGGCTTGTTTCCACAGAACAGAAAGAACTGCTGTTGGTACAGACTTGGAACCAGAGCAGGCATCAGTGTATGGTTGCCAGGATCTGTCAGCCAATGATCAAGCAGCTCCTTGTCTAGGTCGTCCTCCCCCGTTTTAGTCATGTCCTCCAATGAAGGAGAGATATCCCCAACTCACACGGTGTCTGCTGCCATCCTCTGCGAAGTTTAAAGTCTGGCTCTGTAAAAGGAACACCAATCACAGTGATGTGTCTATCCAGAGCCATTGTTCTATTGTTTGGTTCCTTAAAGAAATTGGCTGAGGTTCTATGAAGCTTATGGAAAACATTAATTAATACCAGAAAACTGTACTGAGCTCTGTGTTGTAAGGAGATGAAAATTTCCATCCACATTCCAGACAATGTATGTGAAACTCCAGAGCAGGCAATGATGTTCTCTGGAGGACAGAAAATATGAATAACACTGAGACTAAAGCGATACAACCTGGAGTTCTGGGCTCCTGTAAAGGTCCTTAGAATCATGTGTCTACCACCATCTAGGTAAACACTTCTCAATGCATCTATTCTTGATATAGTAACTGATGACTCAGATGGTGTTCACCTCATTCTTCTTGAAGAGTAATCTTTAATCCTCATGTTCTCTGTGCCCTTGCTTGTAGGTGCTGTGCACCAAGGATGCTGAAGCAGAGAGAAAGGACAGGAAGGAATGCAAACAAAGTCGGGGTGGTGTGTAGGGTGGATATAAGTGGTAGAAAAAGTCAAGGGAAGGGATAAAACATAAGTAACAGGGAAGGGAAAAGATAATCAGAGGAGGGAAACAGAGAAAGTAGTGTTCAGGAAGATACATGGATAGGGCTTAGGTTGTTGAGCTAACATGCCCAGAATCCTTGACCACAGACACTTAGCCAAGGATTACAAAGTACAAGTTGTCAAAAGAGAATAACAAGGTTGGGATGTTGGGACCACAGTAAAGTCTCTGTCAGGGAAGATCACTCATTCCACTGACCACAGAGGGTGGTTCCATCTGAATCCTTCCTTCATCACCTTTCACTCTCACCAACTCAAAAACAGCTTCAGTTCTCCATTCTAGTCTCTGAAAATGGCAAGGTAGGTGGTCTATAAACCCAACAACCATCTCCTCCCTCAAAACTGTACTATGTGTAATATATCGCGTGTCACCTGTTATGTAAAGGAACAGTATGGGTGATGGACAAGTTATGCTCAAATACGGATAGCAGATATATTTTGTATGCAATATAAGCAATATACTAAAACACATGAAATATATACACACAAAAGATGTGTTGGAATAAACACACTTTCAAATAAAAGCATGCAAAGCTGTAGCTTTTAAATGTAGAGACGTCCTGCTCAGAAATACCTAAATTGATGGTGGGAAACATCAGAACCTGATATCATGACATGCACTGAATTAGAGATGCAGCCTTTAGAGGGAATGGCTTCTGTTGGGGCTGTGGATGGAATCTACCGGAACATTTTGATCTTACTTTTCCTTACTTTTGGATTTCTATTCCCTTTTTGCTTTCTTTCTTTCTTTCTTTTTTTTCTGGAACTCTTTCAGAAATAAAAGTGACTTTGTAGTACAGCAGAAAGGTATTCTTACTACAGGGTAACTCGTTCTTTTTAACATGAAATGACTATTTAAACATTCAAAAAAGAGAGAGAGATAATGGAAGTGTGTCATTTCTCCTTTTTCTCTGGCACATCAATGGAAAACACTTTTCCCTTTCCCTCTCCCAGAAAGGACAGCTGTTTTCAGTTGAAGCAGCCCCCTCCAGTGACTGAGTAAATGAACTGCAGAACTAAACCCAGGCCAAAAGTCCACTGGTATGGCTGAGTGGTAAAGAGTCTGCCTGCCAATGGAGAAGATACAGGAGATGCAAGTTTAGCCTCTGAGTTGGGAAGATCCCCTGGAGGAGGAAATGGCAATGCACTCCAGTATTCTTGCCTGAAGAATGCCATCGACAGAGGAGCCTGGCAGTCTACAGCAGTTCATGGGGTCTCAAAGAGTTGGACATGACTGAGCACTATAGCACTACTATATAATCTTTTAAAAGGGGGCTTCCCAGACAGCTTAGCAGTAAGAATCTGCCTGCTGGTGTAGGAGATGCAGGAGACATGGGTCCATCCCTGGACCAGGAAGATACCCTGTAGAAGGAAATGACAACCCACTCCAGTATTCTTACCTGGGAAATCCCAGGGACTGTAGATTGCCAGGCTCCTCAGCCCATGGGATTTCCCAAACTCGAATACTACTGAGCATGCGACCTTTCGGAAAGCTCAAATCTGAAGGTAAAAGAAGTAACCTAATCGTTCACTGACAGAGGAGTGTATAAAGAAGATGTGGTGTATATATGCAATGAAATATTGCTCAGCCATTAAAAAGAATGAAATAATGCCATCTGTAGCAACATGGATGGACCTAGAGAGTTTCATACTGAGTGAATTAAATCAGACAGAGAAGGAGAAATATCATATGGCATCCTTTATATGTGAGATCTAAAAAGAAATGATACAAATGAACTTCCTTACAAAACAGAATGAGACTCACAGACTTAGAAAACAAATTTATGGTTGTCATAAGGGGAAAAGGATAGTTGGGAATTTGGGATGGTCATGTATACACTGCTATATTTCACATGGATAACCAACAAGGACCTATTGTATAGTACATGGAACTCTGCTCAACATTGCGTGGATGGGAGAGGAATTGGGGGGAGAATGGATACGTGTACATGTATGCCTGAGCCCCTTCATTGCCCACCTGAAACTATCACAACATTGTTAATCGGCTATACTTCAATACAAAACCAAAAGTTCAAAAGAAAAAAAGAATCTTAGTTGGAAAACCTTTGTGCTCCCCTGTATTTTCTTAGCCATAAATTATTTTATGTTTTATGTTTTATTTTTACTGTTTTATTTCAGTAAAACCCCTCTTATGATTCTCCATTGTTGACATCTCTTTCATTTTTCCATTTGTCTTTAACCTTCCCATATTTAAAGGTTACTTCAAAAGCCCACATAATTCAAGCATTTATAAGAGAGATTGTTACAGTCTGGAAAATCAAGAATGTTTCCTGAGTGAACAGTTGAATCTTTATTCATGAATTTAGTGAAAGAAATAAATTGTGCTGAGCCACTATTCTGAAAACAATTTTCCAATTTTATGGGAAGCATGTTAAACAAAAAGACTCTAACAGGATAAACAAAGTGTTATAATTATGGGCAAATTCAACAATAGGGAAAGAAACATTCAAAATCTAAGATGGAGGAAAATTATATTAAAGACATGGGAGTAAACGTCATGGTAATCATGCTTCATTCATTTAACAAATATTCATAAGTGTTCACTGGGAGCCTGTTCTGTGGCAAATCACAAACACACACACACACGTAAGCCAACAAGGGCTACTAATGAAAATATAAGAACTAATAAAAGTGAATTATTTAAAGTAAGTGTGAATGTATTAGCTTATTATATCAGCAAAAAGCAGAAGAAAAGTAATTACCAGTACATTTTTTGTTTGTAGGGTTCTTTGCCTTTGTTTTTAGAAGATGGTAAAAACCACTACCAAGCATCCTTTTAAATAATACTGAAAAACAAAAAGTACTCTGTATGACCATGAGGAATCTAAAAGTGTTTTCTTGCCTATTGGCTCTTTTCAGACTTTTTAATTTCATAGGATTATATGTCTAAGACCATATAAGGTGAGGTTATCTTCCTTTGCTTGATGAAAACCAATATAACTTACTTTCAGAAAATCAAGATGACTTGACGAAAGGCTAATACCTCTGTATGATGAATACTTTCAACAGTCCAGAAGTGGAAGAGAAATTCCTGAATCTAATAAAGAGTATCAATGAAAATATCAAAAATCAGTATTGTCTCTAAAGGATCACAAGCAAGACAGGTAGATATCACTGCTTCTATTCGCTGTCTTCCTGAAGGGCCTGGCACCAAACCAGGAAAGGCAATAAAATGTATTAAGTCTGAAAGGGGAGAAATGAACCATTTTTATTCATAGGTAGAAAATGCAAAGGAGTCCATAAGCAAACTACAAGAGCTAGAACTAACAGGGGAATTAATACAGTCACTAAACACAAATGTAAATTTTATTTCTAGATACTAGTGAAATCATTAGAAAGTGAAATTTAAATTCATTTATTAAATGCATGGGAATTAATTTAACACAAGGTATACAGTCCTCTACCCCCCCTAAAAAAAACAAATTAGGATATACATAAAAGGGAATAACATAAGGCTCCATATGTCAAGATGTAAATTGTCCCAAATGAATCCATAAATTCAACACAAGCCCAATCTAACTACTAGCAATGTTTTTTGGTAGACGTTGAGAAGCTAATTCTATAAGTTTGGTGGATATTCAAATACGTAAAATAAACCTTGAAAAAGAAGAAAGTGAATTGCATTTCCAGATATCAAAATGTATATAAAGCTCCAGTAATTAAGACAGAATGTTCTGTTGGAAAGAGGATAAAATAAAGATGAATAAGCAGGATCAAATCCAAAAATAGGTCCATATGTATACATCATTAATTGATTTTCTCCAAAGGTGTCTATGCAGGACTGGGGGAAAAGATGGTCTTTCTGGGATAACAGCTAGTGTCAGCTGCTCAGTCATGTCTGATTCTTTGTGATGCTATGAACTGTAGCTAGTCAGCCTTCTCTGTCCATGTGATTCTCCAGGCAAGAATACTGGAGTGGGTTGTTATGCCCTTCTCAGGGATCTTCCTGACCCAGGGATTGAACCCATGTCTCCTACACTGCAGGTGGACTCTTTACCATCTCAGCCACCTGGGAAGCCCCCACCTTGTGCTGCTACCACACAAACACTAGAATGTGCTCTTAGTGATATCTTATTGTGGTTTTAATTGCATTTCTGGCAACTGGCTATTTGCATCTTTTGAAAGTAGCTTGACTCCTTCATAACATAAAAAAATTAACTCTAGATGGATACAAAATCTGAATGTGATCAATCAAACTATAAAACTTCTTAAAAATATAAGAGAATTTCTTTATAAATTTGACAGCTTAGATTCCTTCAAAAGCACACATACAAACCCAATCAGAAAAGGAAAATTATTAAATTTACCTCTTTCAAAATTAAATATATCTGTTCCCCAAACACACCACCTAGAGAATGAAAACACAAGTTATATACTGGGATAAAATATTTGTGTTACATATATATGATAAGGGCTTCCCAGGTGGCTCAGTGGGTAAAGATTCTGCCTGAAATGCAGGAGATGCAGGAGACATGGGTTCAATCCAAGGATTGGGAAGATACCCTGGTGGAGGGCATGGCAACCCACTCCAGTATTCTTGCCTGGAGAATCCCCCTGGACACAGAAGCCTGGCAGGCTACAGTACATAGGATGGCAAAGAGTAGGATATGACTGAAATGGACTGAGCGCATATGCATGCATGTATCTGATAAAGAACTTGAATACAGAATAACAAACATGCCTATATGTTTTAAAATGCTAAAAATAAATAATCTACAACCTAAAAATACATAAGCAAAGTGATACTTCTCAAAAGAAATCACCCAGATGGCCAATAAGCTTAGGAAAATGTGTTCAACACCATTCAGTTCAGTTCATTCACTCAGTCATATCCAACTCTTTGTTACCCCATGAATCGCAGCACGCAAGGCCTCCCTGTCCATCACCAACACCCAGAGTTCACTCAAACTCAGGTCCATCGATTTGGTGATGCCATCCAGCCATCTCATCCTCTGTTGTCCCCTTCTCTTCCTGCCCCCAATTCCTCCCAGCATCAGGGTCTTTTCCAATGAGTCAACTCTTCACATAAGATGGCCAAAGTATTGGAGTTTCAGCTTTAGCATCAGTCCTTCCAAAGAATACCCGTGACTGATCTCTGTTAAGATGGGCTTGTTGGACCTCCTTACAGTCCAAGGGACTCTCAAGAGTCTTCTCCAACACCACAGTTCAAAAGCATCAGTTCTTCTGCACTCAGCTTTCTTAACAGTCCTACTCTCACATCCATACATGACCACTGGAAAAACCATAGCCTTGACTAGATGGACCTTTGTTGGCAAAGTAATCTATCTGCTTTTGAATGTGCTGTGTAAGTTGGTCATGACCTTCCTTTCAAGGAGTAATCATCTTTTAATTTCATCGCTGCAGTCACCATCTGCAGTGATTTTGGATCCCCAAAAAATAAAGTCTGACACTGTTTCAACTGTTTCCCCATCTATTTCCCATGAAGTGATGGGACCGGAGGCCATGATCTTCGTTTTCTGAATGTTGAGCTTTAAGCCAGTTTTTNGAATGATGGGTTATAGGGACTGTATTTTCCTCGGTTTATGTAAGTCTCAAGGCATTTGGAGTGGTGGGTTCAGACACGTACACATGGGGTATAAAAGATTTTCACAAATGCTGGTCAAGGTCCTTGGCTAAGAGGAGACTCTGCCTTGGGCCCACCGGTGTAATAAACTACACTCCACTATCTGCATTGTCCTTCTGAGAGAGTTTGTTTCCCAGAACGTGTGGCTACAACATTTGGTGCATTGGCCGGGAAACTCCTCACTTTGAGGAGACAGGTCTCATTTGAGGCTGCCCCGAGGCTTTGTGGGTTGAATCTCCTAAAGGGGGGAAGGCGCCTTGCCCCTCCGGAAGAATTCAGCCTTTCAACGCCTGGTTTCTTCGCTTTGGCAGGTAGTGAACGGCAGCAAGGGAACTGAGTGCTCAGGTGAGGAGGAACTCACCCGGCAGAGTGGAAGAGGGGGCCTGATCACTCTCCTGGGAGGGACTAGGAGGGGCACGGACCCACAGGGGCCTGGAATAGGCAGGCAGCAGCGATTGCTTGACACAGGTCGACGAGCGTGCTACAGTTTAAGAAGGAAATTTGTGAAGGTCATTTAGGAGGTGTATCCACACCGTCTAAGGGAAAATTATTACCAGCGATTGCCAGGGGATTTTTAGGATAGGAAACTGGTCCTTGTATGGTCATATTCTGCCCTCCCCCAGGAAGTGTCCCGTCTGCTGTGAAATTCCTGACCCCCTCGGAATTGTTAGGCTAGAAGGATACATAAGTATGAATTGGCTTTTCCAGAGATGGCCTGGGACATGGTATATTTAACCCATTTGTGATTTCATCCACACCTGATCAACCCCACCAAGGCAGAACGGACTTTAAGGGAGAAACAGTCTTGGACCACGTGGTGCTCTGGTTCGGCTGTGCTGGCCGGAAGGTGGAGGCACGCCGATCCCCCTTCTCCCTCTGGGACCTGGCAGGTAAGGCTCTTCTCACCCCAGTTAGGAAGGAGGCAGAACGGCAGTTTAAGTGTCATTGAATGGAAATATCGGAAGTACATAGGGTACTGAGAACTTCGTAGACAGAACGAAAAGGAAAAGTAGAAGGTCNTAGAGACAGTCCCTTCTTCTTAGGGGCAGTTCAAGCCCTCGTTAAAGTCATGGGTAAAACTTTAAACCAACTGTCTTGTGTTTCCTGAGTTAGCTTACATGGATGGCCTTTAATAACGGCATTAGCCCTTTCAACCTTTCTTGAAGATTGGGGTCTCCAGGAACAGTGTAAGTAACATTCTATTCCTAGAAATTCTGACACCCCTTGAGTTACAGTAGCTTTAAGAAGGATCATTGTTGCTCTGAACTTTAGAGTTTAAGATCCCCCTTACATCATGAGAAGTCAGTACAGTAAGGTTTTGCCCACTCCTTAACCTCAGGCTTTAGTGGATAGTGCTTTTGATGTGAAAATATGTAGGGGGTTTGAGCTTGATAGCAACAGGAACAGCATTTTGTGCTCAACCCACAGTTTTTCCATCAGCCCACACTCTAGGATTTACATTTTGTTCACTTAAATGAGCAGGCTCCATATTAATGAAAACAGAGGCTGGACCATGTTCAGTATATGCCTCCCTAGAAGGGATGAGGGAGACTCCAGCTCAATCAGAACCTCATGAGAAAACAGCACGGAGCCCCAGTTGCAGCTTAAAAGACGACTGAAATAATAGCATTTGGCTCATCCTGACAGTCCCATTACAGTAGTGAATCAGGAGGAAAGCGGACCAGGGGCTTCAGTGAGCACAGAGAAAGTTGCCCCAGTGTCCGAAAGAAAATCAGTCGATTGACCCTCCACGGTTATTAATCCCCAGGGTTCCACAGGTGTAATTAGAATGGGAGCTTGTGTGGGGACCACCAGGCACTTTCAGTCCCGATTGCCTTGAGAGTCCAACCACTGGGGCCTATGTCTCAGGGCAGCCTCTCCTCAGGTGTGGTCACTTTATAGACCGGACATGGAGCCGGGCGCGGCTGAGATGCCTGAGGGCAATCCAGGTTGAGATGCCTCTCCTTTCCACCGTAGTAACAAGTCCACCCCTTTTCACCTGGGTTACTCTGGGTGCTTTTCCTCAGTCTGTTTCAGAGTTGATCTAACAGCCATTGTTGGGGCTTCGTTCTTTTGTCAGTTTTTTTTTTTCCTCCTACTTTCCTCCCATATTCTTTACCATGATATACCATCTGAGCCAGCTGTAACAGTTTTTTAAGACCAATATGGTCCAAACGCCTGTTTTCATAACATGGCAGATATCTGGAGCTGACTGAGTGAGGGATCTATTTTTCAGATTATTCCTTCCTCTGTACTTTTGGGATCAAAGTCAGTAAACTTGGGGAGAGCCTCTTGTAGTCTATCTAGGAATTTGTCAGCTTTCTTCTCTCCCTGTTCTGTGTCAGCCAACTGAGCATAGTTTAAAGTCTTGGTGTGCACTCGCTTGAGTCTTTCAAGAATACAACTGGAAAACTGGTTCTGATCCCACCTTCGTTTTGGCATGCTATAGTCACAGTCTGGCTCGTCATGGGAACTGCTTGGCTCCCAGGAAGGAGGAGGGCTATTTTGTGCTCCCTCTTTCCCCTTGTCTCATGCTCAAGCCATTCATCTCCAAAAGTAGTAGCTTCTCCCAAAACTCGAGTTCTCGAGTCAGGAGTCAGCATCTGTCCCAAGACATACGTTACATCTCTCCAAGTAAGGTCATAAAGTTAGTCCCGTAAAGGCTTCAGTGAACTGGGACTGTTGAGTTTCTACTGAGACTGAGGCAACCCCTTCTGGAAGGGTGCCACGACTCAGCCTGTTTAGTTGGGAGCCCCAGATACAGGGGCAAAGTAAGAGAAGAGGAAGCAGCTGATGGTTTCACACCCAAATCTGCACCCTTAGGACATAAGTCTGGCGTGTCTTGCAGATAGATAAAGAGCCACACATATGGCACTTCTACNGCCTGTTTAGTTGGGAGCCCCAGATACAGGGGCAAAGTAAGAGAAGAGGAAGCAGCTGATGGTTTCACACCCAAATCTGCACCCTTAGGACATAAGTCTGGCATGTCTTGCAGACAGATAAAGAGCCACACATATGGCACTTCTACTATTTCTCTTGTTTCCTACAGAACTGATCTAATTGTGAAACAGTACTATAACTGAGACCCTTCAGCCAACCAGTGTTTCCCATCTTCCAAAGGATACCATGGCCATTTGGTATCAAAGACAAAGATTAGGCATGTATTTTTTAAACTCTGGGAATCAAACTTATCCCTGTTTTAAAAAATACATTTTAAAGAGGTGGTTCTGGATCTGCTAGCTCCCATCTGTGAAAGTGAAGTCGCTCAGTCGTGTCCGACTCTTTGCGATCTCGTGGACTGTAGCCTACCAGGCTCCTCCATCCATGGAATTCTCTAGGCAAGAATACTGGAGTTGGTTGCCATTTCCTTCTCCAGAGGATCTTCCCAACCCAGGGATCGAACTCAGTTCTCCTGCTTTGCAGGCAGACGCTTTACCCTCTGAGCCACCAGGGAAGCTCCCATCTGTAAGAGAGATAAAAGCAGCATCCACAGCCGTGGCTTCTTTCCACCGGAGGTGTCCCTCCCTGCTCTATATGGGGGTGTAGACAGATGTTCCACCAAAGCTTTCCTTCCCTGGTTGGACTTAGTCTGTCCCTTACTGACAAAGGTGACTTATCCATCCCTCCCGGTTCCACCACCGAGGTGGGTTGGAGATGCACCAGGGGTAGACCTGATGGCATCCCAGACTGATGTCCAGTTCCTCACCATGAAGACCTTTGTCTGATTTTCGCTCCTCCTCTGGTGCCACCTGGGGTGGAGCAGAGTAGCTTTTCTGGAGTGTTTCCCGAGCTCGTCTTCCAGGGGAAGCATCCATGTTTGATGTGTGTGTGCACATTCCTGAATTCAGTCCTGACCACAGTAGAAGCTTTGAGTTATAAAGAGATGAACAGGAGATCCAAGATGTCTCTTCTGAGTGTCACCACACCAGCATATGTGATAGCAAAAGAGGGACTGGAGAGTCAGCTAGCAAAGAAACAGTGACTTCTGTCCTCAAGTTACTAGGCCTCCAGTTCATTCCCACAGATTTCACAAAAGGAATATCTAGGGGGTTGAGATACAAGCCATTGGAGAGCTTTCTCTGGTCTGCTAAGAGCTAGGACTACCAACGGAAGCCCACTGCACTTTCAAGCTGACCAGATCCTGCAGTTCTGGATCTGTGTCTTCAGAAACGTCATGGTCAGCAGCAACTCTTTTACCCGCATAGATCAGGGGCACAGCCATGACAAAGACTGGCTTTTAGGACTCTGGACCCTGAGGCAGCCAAGAGAATGACCTCTAGCCTGAGAGACATTCCTGGAACTAGAGCTTCGCCTTGCTCCCAAACGTGCTCTTGTAACTTTCAGCTTCTGGCAAGGCTAGGCCCTTCCATCCACATAGTCTGAAGTCTAAGTAAAAGTACAGAGTAATGGCAGGGATCACAAGTCCTTTGAAAGTCTATGATCTGACAGGTTAGGTTAGTAGTTCTAATTCCCCACGCAATTATGGAATGGTCAAAGAGACCAGATAAAGGTGACAGAGAAAGGAAAATTCGGTCCACATGCTTCACCCATTTCTGGTCCTTCCCCTCGCAGGGATGTTGGGCATCTCTTGGCATTGGGAGGTCGGTATATAAACCCTGACAAGGCTTCCATTTTGGGGTCTGCCTTCAGTCATTATAAGGCACCACAAAACCCCAGTGCAGTCCTCATCACTTGCTTTGCACAGGACATGTCATTCATTCACACAAGCACCCTGTAAGATCAGCGAGACCTTGAGGGACAGGCAAAGAAAACCGTTTGAGTTGATCTTAACTTTAAATGGATGTTTAAAATATGCAGAGACTCTGTTTCTTTCTCTAATAGTGTTGGAGTTGGTGATATGTTTATCATGATTTCTGCCTGGCAGAAGACCAGCTTCATGGATAGCATAAGCAAACAGATGTCTGATGTCTATTCAAAAGTGGCAGTATCCGTTACAATCACCATCCATCACCAGTGTCCTGGCCTCCTACACAGGAATTATGACCTCTTTCATAATAATAAAGAGAACCTGACCTCTTTCAGGTCCGTACAATACTTTTGCATTTATATAGGAACAACCCTGCTCTTATTTTCATAACATCATCTGTTTTGGAGCGTTTATGGCCATGGATGGTAAAAGAGAAGTAGTCTGTCTACACTGGCTGAAGAAGCAGGAAACTCTGGACCAAAAACGTTCCTCATTTAAAAAGTCCTTTTCCCTCCCAGGTAATTTTCTCCAAGATAAACGTAAAGCTGATATCCATCCAATGAATCTATTCTTTTTTCAGTTTTTTATTGAAGGGTAATTGCTTTACAGAATTTTGTTGTTTTCTGTCAAACCTCAACATGAATCAGCCATAGGTATACAAATAGCACCTCCCTTTTGAAACTCCCTGCCATCTCCCTCCCCATTCCACCCCCTAGGTTGATTCAGAGCCCCTGTTTGAATTTCCTGAGCCATACAGCAAATTCCCATTGGCTATCTATTTTACATATGGAATCCAGTGAATCTATTCTTTAGATAATATTTTAGTCCTTTTCTCACAAGAACCGAGTCCAAGTTTTTTGTAGTGCTCCTATACTTTGTACATCGTAAGTAGTATATATGGATGTTTCTGACTGCAGGAAGGTTTAGACCTCTGAAATTTGGCAAGTGATGATTCCTACACCACACAATATTGTAATGTAGAAGAAGAATATTTTTCAACTTACGGCCCCAGGGTTATGGTTATCGTTACTGAGACTCTTGACTATCAGGATAAAAATACTAGGCAAAAATTGGAAAAATGCCTGGCAGATTTTGAAAAGTGA
This sequence comes from Neotragus pygmaeus, assembly GCA_006410875.1. Lineage (NCBI taxonomy): Eukaryota > Metazoa > Chordata > Mammalia > Artiodactyla > Bovidae > Neotragus > Neotragus pygmaeus. The sequence goes on along the minus strand of SJYV01056293.1, from coordinate 35,526 downwards.
GTATGTAGATAAAAATCTTACAGAGTTTTGGTTATGAGAATATATAAAATATATGGAAAACGTCCTTCAAGATATAAATGATAAGACAGCTTTTCTGAGCAATAAATGCACTTTTTAAGTGGAATTTCCACTTTTTTTGTATAACCTTAATATGACATCATCACAGGAAATCATTTGTTCCCAGGCCTTCATTCAAACCATGAGTATGTCTTCTTCAACCAATAAGAAACTGATATTACACCAGTTCTGAGACATGGCCAAGAAGTGTCAAGTTCCCCTAATGGTATACAACCAGGCTTTTATATATTTTGATCAGTATTCTGCAATATTAGAAAACACTGTTCAAATGTGATGGTTGCATCAACAGCTATGTTCATTGTTTCCTTATTGTTAATTCCTCATCCCCTGTGTTCTTTGTGGGCAACTTTTGCTATTGCTTCTGTGATTGTGGGCCTTATGGGTTTTATGGCCTTCTGGAATGTCAGTCTTGATTCCCTAGCCATGATTAATCTTGTCATTTGTATAGGGTTTTCTTTTGACTTTTCTGCTCACATTTCCTATGCATTTGTTTCAAGTTCAGAGCCCTCAGAAACTGAGAAACCATTACAACATTGTATCTGCTAGGCTACCCTATGTTACAAAGAGCATTTTCAACAATAATAGGGGTGTGTATCCTGTCTGCAGCTAAAGCATACATCTTCAGGACATTTTTTAAGATTGTTTCTTGTCATGGTATTTGGAGCTGCTCACCGCCTAATTTGTATCCCAGTATTCTTAACTGTTTTTTGAAAGTTAGTTTGAACAACCACTGACAAATCAAAGACCAATTATAGAATTCCTGATTAGCCCAACCCAATCTGATGAAAACACACCATTAAGAACAGTCAATAAACTAAAAGCAAAGGCATGAATCCTTGGCTTGGAAATACCATTTAAAAATGTTATTTAAAATATCCTGAGGAGAGAGCAAGATGTTGGAGGAGAGGTGGACGTGGAGTACATTTCTCTCCACATATGTATCACCAATACACCTTCAGACACAGAAGTGCATGCAGAACACCAACTGAGAGTGGACAGGAGTACCTAACTGGTGGAAAAGAATATATGGAACCATGCAAAACTCGGTAGGATGAAGGAACTAGGGGGCAAAACAGGAGTGGGAGATCTCAGATGCCTATTCAGGACTACAAATGAGTGCCATTCTAATCATAACCCCCAAAATTAAGTTTCTGGGGATAAGATTTCTCAGGCTAGATCTAAAGAGCCAACACTGCTTGGCGGGGGTTGTAGTGCAAAATAGACAGGAGATAGATCTCCTGATCCCTGAACAAGGAGGGACTTGAACCATCTTGAATGAGACATGTTGCTTCTGGGTAAATATCTCCAGCTAAGTTAAAGTCTCATAGTCCTCGGGAAAAACATTCAGATCCTATAGGATCTCAAAGAATGAGCTGCAGAGTTCTCGGGGTGGCTAGAATCTCTCTTTGGGGGCTCTTCTCCTGGCGATGGGGAATTTGGAGTTGGCTAATGCCCCTACTAATCCCTGTTATCACCATAGTGATGCTGCCTATGATTGCTCCGTGTATTATTGATTGTTTAATCCATTTTGTCTCAACATGCAATGCCAGTTCAACAAGTATATATAAAATTACACCCAACCATGGAAAATATCACTCACTGTTAGATGAACACCACTATAAGGACTCTAAGGCTTCAGACTAGCAAGAGGGGGAGGCCCAGTGCCCATCGCTATCCCAACATAGCTGGAAGTAGCCAGAGAAAGCTTGACGTCGCTATTCCCTAAGAAATGGGCCTCCTATCTCTTGAGGTGGGAATGTTAGTTAGAATAAGAAAAATAGGAAAAAGGAGTCCAAAATGGTGGTGGCTAAAAGACAAAGAAAGGAAAAAACATGCGAAAGTGGAACAAAAGAAAATCTGAGGACTGGAGTAAGGACCTCAGCCCCCCTGGCTAGCTTAGTTTCCATAGGGCAGGCTCAGGAGCAAGAGACAGATGTATACAAAGAGGAAACCAAGATGGATCGAGGCCTCCCTTTTGGGATCGCCTGCTCTCACACCTTTAGGGTGTACTTTCCTTTGCTTGCTCAGCAAAACTCTGAGCTGTAAGAGAGCTGTAACACTGTTCCGCTGTTTCAAATCTCTGCTCTGGAAAGACAGAACCAAGGAAATTACATAGTCCCCTGACATATCTACCAGGTATTGAACCCAGGTCTCTCGCATTATAGACAGACACTTTACCGTCTGAGCCACCAGGGAAATCCTGACATATCTACACATTATATTTATTATCACAAAAAAACATTTTTTAGAGTTTACTAGTAAAATTGTTTTACCTGTAGCATGATAGAATTTCAAATAATATGATTAGAAGGTATGACAAGTGAAACAAGGGAACCACTGTCATAGAATTTGCGTCAAATTCCAGTTGTCTGAAAAGTCATGTAGAAGACCTGCCACAAAAATATATTCAGGTAAAGAGCTTTCAATTTTGATATTGTGTGTGTTACATATGATATTGAAACACTACAGCTTACTGATTTAAATATTAAAATTCAGTAAAAAATCAAAATATATGGATTATGATTTTAGAATAAGAAGGTAATGAAGATTTGCTTCTTCCCACAAATCTCTGGCAAGGTTTTTAAAGTTTCTTTGAAAATCTAAAGTTTAAAACTCCTGAATATACAAAATCCGAATCTTATACAAAACTGTGAAAGCATTAATAACTGTGACATTATTTCTTTTTCTAAACTTCTATTAGGTTGTTATCTTTTACTGTTTTCATTGCACAAACGCCATTTCAGAAAGGCCTGATATTAAAAGGCTTTTTCCAGAAGGTGTCTTCTCATTTTCACCAGTTTTATTCAGAGTATTATATTTGCCAGCCCAAAAATTACTGAACAGATAATATGTGCCTGGCACTATGCTATAATTTACTTTTTAAATGCTCATCCTTCTTTCTCAAAAACATCATGAAACTTTTGTTTCTTTATTCCAATGAACTTCAAACAAAGTTTAGGGGGCTCCCAGAAACAGCAAAGGCTTAAACTGGAAGTAAGAATTGCAGAGTAATTTGACCAGAAACCAAAGTAAACCGGAAGATCAATGTCTGTGCTGAGCAGACCTCCCCTGAGAATATACGACTTGTGTTTTCAACCAGAATGTTACCAAGGATTAAGATTTTTGGCATTTTCTTTTTTTACGTCCTATCTCTTTTTACTTAAAAAAAATTATTGTAGTTTGGTTGCTTTACAATGTTGTGTTAGTTTCATGTGCACAGCAACGTGAATCAGGTATACACATATCCACTGTTTTTTAGACTCTGTTGTGGCTTTCTTCAATACCAAGGGAACATTTCAGGCAAAGATGGGCTCGATAAAGGACATAAATGGTATGGACCTAACAGAAGCAGAATATATTAAGGAGAGGTGGCAAGAATACACAGAAGAACTGTACAAAAAAGATCTTCATGACCCAGATAATCATGATGATGTGATCACTCATCTAGAGCCAGACATCTTGGAATGTGAAGTCAAGTGGGCCTTAGAAAGCATCACTACAAACAAAGCTAGTGGAGGTGATGGAATTCCAGTGGAGCTGTTTCAAATCCTGAAAGATGATGCTGTGAAAGTGCTGCACTCAATATGCCAGCAAATTTGGAAAACTCAGCAGTGGCCACAGGACTGGAAAAGNTGTGAAGTCAAGTGGGCCTTAGAAAGCATCACTACGAACAAAGCTAGTGGAGGTGATGGCATTCCAGTTGAGCTGTTTCAAATCCTGAAAGATGATGCTGTGAAAGTGCTGCACTCAATATGCCAGCAAATTTGGAAAACTCAGCAGTGGCCACAGGACTGGAAAAGTTTTCATTCCAATCCCAAAGAAAGGCAATGCCAAAGAATGTTCAAACTACTGCATAATTGCACTCATCTCACACACTAGCAAAGTAATGTTCAAAATTCTACAAGGCAGGCTTCAACAGTGCATGAACTGAGAACTTTCAGATGTTCAAGTTGGATTTAGAAAAGTCAGAGGAACCAGAGATCAAATTGCCAACATCCTTTGGGTCATCAAAAAAGCAAGAGAATTTCAGAAAAACATCTACTTCTGCTTTATTGACGACACCAAAACCTTTGACTGTGTGGATCACAACAGACTGTGGAAAATTCTTCAAGAGATAGAAATACCAGACCACCTTACCTGCCTCCTGAGAAATCTGTATGCAGGTCCATATGGAACAACAGACTGGTCCTAAATTGGGAAAGGAGTATGTCAAGACTGATATCGTTACCCTGCTTATTTAACTTTTAGGCAGAATACATCATGGGAAATGCCAGGCTGGATGAAGCACAAGCTGGAATCAACATTGCCGGGAGAAACCTCAGATATGCAGATGACACCACCCTTATGGCAGAAAGTAAAGAAGAACTAAAGAGCCTCTTGATGAAAGTGAAAGAGTAGAGTGAAAAAGTTGGCTTAAAACTCAACATTCAAAAAACTAAGATCATCATGGCATCCAGTCCCATCACTTCATGACACATAGGTGGGAAAACAATGGAAACAGTGAGAGACTTTATTTTCTTGGGCTCCAAAATCACTGCAGATAGTGACTGCAGCCATGAAATTAAAAGATGCTTGCTCCTTGGAAGAAAAGCTATGACCAACCTAGACAGCATATTAAAAATAGAGACATTACTTTGCTGACAAAGGTCCATTTAGTCAAAGCTGTGGTTTTTCCAGTAGTCACGTATATTTGTGAGATTTGGACCATAAAGAAGACTGAGTGCTGAAGAATCAATGCTTTTGAAGTATGTTATTGGAAAAGACTCTTGAGAGTCCCTTGGACTGCAAGGAGATCAAACCAGTCAGTTCTAAAGGAAGTCAGTTCTGAATATTCATTGGAAGGACTAATGCTAAAGCTGAAATTCCAGTCAATACTTTTGTCACCTGATATGAAGAGCTGTCTCCTTAGAAAAGACCCTGATGCTGGGAAAGATTGAAGGCAGAAGGAGAAGGGGACAACAACAGAAGATGAGATGGTTGGATGGCATCACCAATTTGATGGACATCAATTTGAGCAAGTTCTCGGAGTTGGTGAGGGACAGGGAGGCCTGGCGTGCTGCAGTCCATGGGGTCGCAGAGTCAGACACAACTGAGCGACTGAACTGTGCACTCTTGGCAGGAGTTCCACCAAGGTGATGGTGTGTCCTCCTCAGTACATCACAGCAGGAGGCACACAGTTTCATTGTCACTTTATCCTGTCATTATTGATGAGGCTGAGTTTTGTTCACTTGATGTAGGTGGTGCTGGTTTTATCCCCTGTAAAGTTTCCATTTTCCTTTTGTAATTAATTAGCACTTTTGTGGGGTAGTGCTTTGAGACTGTGTAAATACTCCTTATTAAACTCTCCCTCACAAATTTTAGTACCCATTAATGTTTCTTACAGAAATTAATTATTACTGTGATGGTTGTAAAATGGTAATTTTTTCACTCTGTCATTCTCTTTGCATGTGTATTGGTTGACATTCTGCTGAAAGGGAACGTTTTTATTTTTTTCTTTCCTTCTTTCATCTTCCCTACCTCTTGCCTGCCCTCCATCAGTTATCTGTATACATTCAGTTGGTTGTAGTCCTTCATCGTTACTGTATAAAGTGAGGATGTTAATCGCCAAGTTGTGTCTGACTCTTTGCAACCCCATGGACTGTAGCCCGCCAGACTCCTCCGTCCATAGGATTTTCTAGACAAGAAGACTGGTGGGTGGTTCTTTCTTTCTTCAGGGGATATTCCCGACCCAGCAATGGAACCCACGTCTTCTGCATTGGCAGGCACGACCCTTTCTCTCAAATCCATAAAAAATGATCTTAAAGTTCTGTGTCTCAGAGCCCTTCATGGTTCTGTGGGGAGCCCCGGTCTGGTGAGAAAGTGGGAGGCGGCTGCCTCCTTCCGCCGGGGCCTCTGTNTGATTATCTGGGTCATGAAGATCTTTTTTGTACAGTTCTTCCGTGTATTCTTGCCACCTCTTCTTAATATCTTCTGCTTTTGTTAGGTCCAGACCATTTCTGTCCTTTATCGAGCCCATCTTTGCATGAAATATTCCCTTGGTATCTCTAATTTTCTTGAAGAGATCTCTAGTCTTTCCCATTCTGTTGTTTTCCTCTATTTCTTTGCATTGATCACTGAAGAAGGCTTTCTCATCTCTTCTTGCTATTCTTTGGAACTCTGCATTCAGATGCTTATATCTTTCCTTTTCTCCTTTGCTTTTCACCTCTCTTCTTTTCACAGCTATTTGTAAGGCCTCCCCAGACAGCCATTTTGCTATTTTGCATTTCTTTTCCATGGGGATGGTCTTGATCCCTGTCTCCCGTACCATGTCACGAACCTCATTCCATAGTCCATCAGGCACCCTATCTATCAGATCTAGGCCCTTAAATCTATTTCTCACTTCCACTATAGAATCATAAGGGATTTGATTTAAGTCATACCTGAATGGTGTAGTGGTTTTCCCTACTTTCTGCAATTTGAGTCTGAATTTGGTAATAAGGGGTTCATGATCTGAGCCACAGTCAGCTCCTGGTCTTGTTTTTGTTGACAGTATTAACTTCTCCATCTTTGGCTGCATAGAATATAATCAATCTGATTTCAGTGTTGACCATCTGGTGATGTCCATGTGTAGAGTCTCCTCCTGTGTTGTTGGAAGAGGGTGTTTGCTATGACCAGTGCACTTTCTTCAATATCTTTAGTCATCAGTAAAATGCAAATCAGAAAAACAAATGAGCAAATCACCTTACTAGGGCTGTCATCAAAAAGGCAAGAAATAACAAGGGTTGGTGAGGATGTGGAGAACAGGGAATATTTATGCACTGTTGGTAGTAATATAAATTGGTGCAGCCTCTGTGGAAAGCAGTATGAAGATTCTCCCCGCTCTGCCCTCCCCAGATTAAAAATGGAATGATGCCTGCGACCTAGAGTTTTATCCTTCCTCAGTTGCTCAGGAGGGAGGCAGCACCTTTTGCGGAGGGGGGTGATAGAAACTGGGTTCCTATCTGGTTTTGGTGGTTGTAGTGGGAAAGATAACAGCAGATTGACTGACAATTTTTTAATAAAATTAAAAATAGAACTACTACATGATCCAGAACTTCCATTCCTGGATGTTTATCCAAAGAGAACAAAAGAGCTAGTTCAGAATATATAGTCACCCCATGCTCACAGTAACATTATTTACAATAGTCAAGATACTTGAAGACATCTCTGTGCTCATTCGTATCATAGATGAATGGATAAAGAAGATCTAGGTGATAGATAGATAGATAGATCTCTATAGATATAAATAGTGAAATAGTACCAAAAGTAAAATCTTGCCATTTGGGACAACATGGATAGACCCAGAGGGTATTATACTTATTGAAATAAGTCAGAGTGAGACAAATAAAATGTATGTTTTAATGCATATATGTGGAATCTGAAAAACAAAACAAACAAATAAAACAGAAACAGACTCACAGACATAATTAAGCAACTAGTGGTCACTGGATGGGAGAGGAGTGAGTGTAGGAGTGAACTAGGTGAAAAGAATTAAGAGGCACACACTCTCACTTATAAAGTAAACAAATTGTAAGTTTGTAATGTACATCAAAGGAAATATGATCAAATTTTATAATAATTTTGTATGGTATGTAATTTATCAAAAATATCAAGTGACTATGCTGGACATCTGAAACTAATATAGTATTGTAAGTCAACTACGTTTCAAATTTAAAAGTTTTAATTAGATAAAAATGTGGCAAAGTAGAGTTTGGGTGTGGGATTAGTTGAAGGATCTTGATATGAATTATTCTGGATTATCTGGGTAGGTCCTATATATAACCATGCATCCTTTGCTGACATGAAAAACAAACAACAAAAAAGACTATCAGATATTTCTCTAGAAAGATGAGTTTAGTTGGGATCAGCAAAGGATTGCAATTTGGGGTCTGCAACCATGGCAAGCCTCATGCAAGTCCCCACAGGACAAGAGAAGAACGATCTTATAGAGAAGAAAAGGAAGTTGGGAGGGCTACTGTAAGCAGACGTTTCCATTTGTTTACATTGGGATGTCCCTGGTGGTCCAGTGCTTAAGAATCTGCTTTCCAATGCAGGGGATGTGGTTCAATCCCTCGTAGGGACCTAAGATTCCACGTGCCACTAGGCAACTAAGCCCATGTGCCATAACTAGAGAGCCCATGTGCTGCAACTACTGAGCCCATGCGCTCTAGAGACAGTGCTCGCAACAAGAGAAGTCCCTGCACACACACACACACACACACACACACACACACACACACACAAAGTGAACAGAGACCATGTTTTTTCACTGGCCCAGTGTTTGCCTGGAAAAGAGGTGGCATCTTTCTTCTGCCCTTTAATCCTGTTATCTTCACAGAGTATGAGAGCTCCCTCTGTCTCCCAACTCTATTTAAACGAGTTTCTGTTTATTAACTAATTTCCTACACCTTAGAAGCAGAAGAGTATTTGACTCCAGAAGAGAAAGGAGCTGAGGTGGAAGAAGTAAGAGGTTGCAGTGATTCAAGGAAGGGTTATGACCCAAGGAATCCAAGTGACCTCTAGAAGCTAGAAAAACACGAGGAAATGGATTCTGCCTTAAAGCCTCTAGAAGGAACCAACCAGCCAAGAGCATGACTGTAACCAGCAAAATTGCTTTCATACTTCAACTCAGAATGATAAGAGAATTCATTTGTTTTAACTTATCAAGTTCATATTAAACATTGAGCAAATATTTTTTGTTTGCTTTCCACAGTAGTAGGATGGCATGTAAATATTTGCAATTGTCTGTTGGAACACTTCATGGTGAGGCAGACTTGAACATTCTGGAGAAGGCAACCAAGCTGGATAATATCTTTATTGGAGTGATTTCATTTAATTCCTTTCACTTTTTAACATTTTTGAGTGCAGCAAGCATACTCTGTCACTCAGTCATGTCCAACGCTTTGAGACCCCATGAACTGTTAGCCTGCCAGGCTCTTCTGTCCATGAGATTTCCCAGTATTTCTCAAGAATACTGGAATGGGTTACCATTTCCTCCTCCAGAGGATCTTCCCCCCCCACCCTCAACCAGGGATCAAACCCATGTCTCCTGCATCTCCTGCTGCTGCTAAGTCACTTCAGTAGTGTCCGACTCTGTGTGACCCCATAGATGGCAGCCCACCAGGCTCCCCCGTCCCTGGGATACTCCAGGCAAGAATACTGGAGTGGGTTACCATTTCCTTCTCCAATGCATGAGAGTGAAAAGTCAAAGTGAAGTCTCTCAGTCGTGTCTGACTCTTAGCGACCCCATGGACTGCAGCCCACCAGGCTCCTCCATCCATGGGATTCTCCAGGCAAGAGTGCTGGAGTGGGCTGCCGTTGCCTTCTCCTGCATTGGTAAGCAGATTCTTTACCACTGAGCCACCTGGGAAGATGTGGTTAAATATTTATTTTAATTCTATCCTCTTGTCAACTATTCTGCTGGTTCCTAGTTAGAAATTTCTAGTGCAGAAGGAGACACAGATTGAGAAGGGAAGATAAAGACCAAAGTCCATAATCTGTAGGGCCAAAAAGTATCTGTGGTTAAAACTGTACTGATGTAGGTGAGTAACATTAAGCACTGCAAATGCCCTGTGGTGGCCTCACAGTGTAACTCTGGCTGGAGGAGGGGCTGAGCCCCTGGAGGGTTTGTGTAGAGGCTGCAGGTGCCTGGGGAATGCTGTGCTGCACAGCACAGAAGTAAGTGCCCGAGTCTGTGGTCTGCGAAGAGGAAATGTGCAGTGAGCTGCGGCGTTCTATAGGGACTGTTGTGGCGTTTAATCTTCCATCTCGCTTTGTCCCTGAAGGAACGTAAAACAGGTGGATGAGGCGGCCCCCGGGGTTCTGAAGATACCACTGCACATTGTCTGCGACGGTGGAGAAATTACACCGCAGAGTAGAGCTGGCTCCCTCCTGGAGACTCAGGGCTGGGGGACTCTGTGTCACATCCATCCCTCTCACACCTGATGAGGAGAGAAACAGTCACAGGTGAGGGTCACAGAGCTGCAAAACCCTTAAAGTACAGTCCCAACCCCATAAGCGTAGAAACTCTGCAGGACTTGTCAGTTCCTTTCGCTCCTTCAAGAAAAGAGAAGCTGCTCATTCCTTCAGATTCCTCTTTGGGGCAGCCCCAACTCACAGCAAATCTGGGCAAACAAAAGCCCCAGCACAGTGTCCACTAGCCTTTTCATGACTCTTTGCCTTGTTGTTGGAAAATATTCACAAGATACATAGCAAACCCTGGGTGGTGAGTGTCGTGACTTGTCTGGATGGTTCAGCTCCTGCAACCAATCAGCTCAGCCAACAAACCCTGCTCAGCTGACACTCTGTGACAGGAAGCCCCACCCTTTGTTCTCAACTGAACTAAAAACAGGTTAAAGATGGATGAGAGTGGAGGAAAAAAGTGACATTCAATGTTTTATACATAATTTTGAACTTGTGAAATGGACGTTCATATTTTCTCCTGATATATATTAATAAATAAATCTTAGGCAATAAAAGTGGGAAAAAGTCAGAAAAAGCTGGTATCTATACTTCAAAATTTTCCATCTAACCTTTTGTTTATGACTCCCTGTTTGATCCAGGGGACTTTCCTGAGAGCTATGGATAAAGATAATGACATAGAGAAAGATAATAACAATCAATACAAATATAGATATTTTGCATTGTGGTCATAAATGTCTAGTGCTTGAATCAAGGAATAAGGCAGAGCTATTCATTGAAAGGAATATTCATCAAAAAGCATGCTTCTTATATGCCAATAATGATTTAGCTTTCTTCACACAAAATTATTCTCCTCTGTTATTACTAATACCCATTTGAAAGAGATTTTTCAGGGGATGGAGCTGTAAAGAATATACTTGCCAATGCAGGGGATGAAAGAGATGAGGGTTTGATCCCTGAGTCAGGAAGATCCCCTGGAGAAGGAAATGGCAACCAGCTCCAGTATTCTTGCTTGGAAAATCCCATGGCCGGGGAGCCTAGTGGGCTGCAGTCCACAGGACGGCAAAGAGTAAGACCTGACCGAGCACTGGAAACCTCAGGATGAGTTTTGGAGGCAGGAGGTAGATGGGCCCCTGGGCTATACAGCTGGTGTGTGTCAAGCAGAGTAAAATTCAAGCTTTATTTTCCCTACCACTCCAAGTACTGAGGGAAGGACCAATTCTACCTGTTGGAACTGTTCCTTTGACTTGCTTTTCGTTGCTTTTGTTATCATAATCACAATAATAGGCTGCCTCGGAGAATCAGCCCCTCTGCCTGACTGCTCAAGTGCTTTTTGTTCATGACCTGTCCACCTGTGGATGGTAGGAAAGAAGAAACTGATACATCCCCTGCCTGAGGCTTGCCATTCCAGGAGATGGTTACAAGATTAATTTTGCCTTTTTAATTTGTTTCCTCACCTTCCCCTTCCCTGTTCTGTAAAAGAACCTGGTTTCCAGACCCAGACAAGATGACTGTTTTGAGACATTAGTTTGCCATCTTCTTGGTCAGCCAGCTTTCCGAATAAAGTCCTTGCCCCAAACCTCTTCTCTCAGATTCATTAACCTGTCATGCTAATTAGCCTGTCAAAGGGAGCTCAGCCTCAGCACCTAAGACAATTAACAGCAGGAGCTGAACTCTGCTAGAGTAAAAAAGTGACCACTTCTGAGGTCAAGAGGTCAAGGAAAACTGCACAGGCAAAGAAACACTCCTTGGAGCTCAAAAAGGAGGTGGCACCACCTCATAACAGATGATGCCAAGCATCCCACACAGCTCTGTGCTGGAATCCATCCTGGTGAAGAGATGCGCATGCATCACTCGGGAGGCCCTGAAACAGGTCTCCTGTGGGAGAAGGAGAGAGGTATCCGGCCAAAGATAAACACAGACCCGGAAGAACTTCCCCATAAAGATGATTTAACCACCTCTTCACGGCACTCCTCATCTTCCTCCTCATTAAGGAGGATGCCCTTGTGTCTCCTGCATTGGCAGGCAGATTCTTTACCACTGCACCACCTGGGAAGCCTATTATTGGGGACGGATGAATGAAGGGAGCCTTTTTCTGTTTCACACTGTATTGTCTTTGGAAAGTTCAGCCATATACATCCTTAAGTGCCAGCACTAATTAGCTGCACCAGTCCCAAATGCTTTAGTCAAAGAGTTGAAGTCCTTTAAGGAAAGAAGCCTCTTAGGATACTAGCAAAATAGTCTGGAGATAATGCAGTTAGAAATAAGCCATTGTCCTGGGGTTTTTTGTTGTTGTTGTTGGTTTGTTTGTTTGCTTGAGAGATGAGATTAATACTGTAAAGCAAATTCTCTGACTTGTGTTTTATCAAGTCACATGGCCAACCTCAAGCTATTATATCTCAGCCCATCACTATTTCAAATGACATGGGAGTAAGTAACTTTCTCCAGCTTGTTGAAAATTCTACTGCCTCCTTTTCTCTAGAATTCTGATTCTAAAGGACAAAAATGCCAAATTTCAGAAAACAGGAGTCTTTTCTTTGCACAATGATAAAGAAAAAAGAGTAGAAAAGACAAGAAAAAGTGAAGAAAAGAAAAATCTAAGATGCCCATGGGGACCAAACACTTCCAGGATTCTGTATTGCCTGTACTGTTTGCCTTCACAGAGCAAGCCAACTTCCTAAATACAACAAAGACTGAGCTACGGTGTCCCAGGAGGTTTATGTTCAGCTCCTCCTGCAGTCCCAGGCACTGTGTCACTCAGCACACAGAAGTACTTGGCCGAGTCTTTCCAATGAGCTGGTATTTTCCTCAGGTGGAAGGACTTCTCACTCCTCCTAAATTCAGCCTCAAAACCTTTGATGCCTGAAACAAGATTGTCTCCAGACACGTACTTCAGGAGAAGCTGGAGTCCTTGGTTGGGGTACTGCACGTACCAGGAGAGGTATGGTGAAACAGGAGATGAGTAGTTGCACTTCAGCTCCAGACGGGCTCCTTCAGAGACAGTGATGTGATCATCAGGCTGGGTCACTGACTGGGCTCCAGCTCCTGCTGAAACATCAGTGCTGAATCAGTGAACTCAGCTAAAACAGAAAGTTTCTCTTCAACATGGAGAAATATTCCACGTGTGGACAAAGGAGTAAAATGGAGTAGTACTCACTCAGAAAAAGGAGCATTTCAAACATCAAGGTGAACACCAAGATCATAGTGGAGCAGTGGAGCGGCAGTGAGTTCCTTTCTAACAGGTTCCCCACAAATAAGTCTGAAGACTGACTGAATTGAACCCAGGTTTCTCTGAATAAGAATGACAAAGGATTTATACTTCTTCTGATGGAGGTTGTAGGGAGGTTGTTAGGAAGAGAAGCTGTCTTAACAAAATGACTACCTCTGATGTTTGAGATGCTTTACATCTCACTGTGTAAAAAATGGTCAGAATATCTCTTTAAACCATAGGGGTTTTGTGAGGTTCTTCTGATCTTTTACAAAAAAGCAATTTCCAATTTAGGCAGCAGTGCCCTCCAGAGGCCAAATAGAGAACGATGGAGAAGTTCACTGTTTTCATTAACATGCCCCGCCTCTTTACTGCCCTTCTGTGGCTTGAGTTTCAAAGCATAATGATTGTGTTCAAAAGAGGATTTATATGTTGTTAGCCTTGAACTATATTAAATTTGGCTTTTTAAAAAAACACAGAATTGTGATTTTTAAATTCCCTGTGTTACTGTATAGCACAGGGAACCATATTTAGTATCCAGGGGTAAACCATAATGGAAAAGAAAATCTATAAATGTATAACTGAATCACTTTGCTCTACAGAAGAAATTAGCATAACGTTGTCAATCAGCTATACTTCAACGTTTAAGTGTTGGATACAAAATAATTTTTAGAATGAAACATAAAATCACAATGTTACAATTTTTTTAGTTTCCAGATTTAACTATGAGCCAGAAGGAAATAATCCAATATATTTCAACTGCAGAAAGAGAAGACCCATTAATTCAGAAGCCTTCACTAATAAAGGTGAAATTGAGACATTCTCAGATGAAGGAAAACCAAGAAAAGTGGTCACCAGAAGACCTATAATGTCTAAAGGAAGCTCTATAAGCAGAAAAAAATTTATAAAGGAAGGAGTCTTGAAACAGCAAGAAGGAATAACGAATACAATAAGCAAAAATACGGATAAATACAATAGACTTTTCCCCTTGAATTTCTTCAATTATATTTGGTGGAAATATATTATAGCATATTATATATGTTATATAATAACATACATATAGTAATATAATATAATTACATATCTTGAAAAATTATAACACTGTCTAATGAGGCTCTAAACACAAATAGAGGAAATACTAAAGAAAATTATTTTATTTTATGAATAAGGGAGAATAAATAGGTATAAACGGAGGCAATATTTATACACTTCATTCAAATAAGTAAAATAATATTACCAATAGACTGTGTTATGTATAAGGCAATAACTGGAGCAACCATATAAAAACAGCTATACAATAAGACATATCTAAACACTCTAGGAGCTTCTCTTGTGACTCAGACCGTGAAAGAATCTTCCTACAACGCAGGAGACCAGGTTCAGTCCCTGGGTTGACAAGACGCCCTGGAGAAGGGAATGGCTACCCACTCCAGTATTCTTGCTTGGAGAATTGTATGGTAGGCTACAGTCCATGAGGTCGCAAAGAGTCAGACACAACTGAGCAACTAACACACACACACACACAACACTGCAGATGAATTGAAGTATATCCTAGAAAATGTTGAATAACTCACAGGAGGTTAGAGGGAAAAACATAGGGGACCAAAAAAAAGCACAAACAAAAATTCAAATAAAATGGAAGGCTAAGCCCTAAAATATCAAGACAGTAAAAGCAAGTAATCTACATACAAAAACTAAGACTCAGAAGTTGATCTGAACACACCAGTGACAAAACAGTTCAGACAAAAGTGGATTAAGAAACATGACCCAACTATAACTGTCTGAAAGAAATTCATTTCAAATAAGACATAGTCATCTTGAAAGTAAAAGGATGGAAAAAGATGTATTATGCAAACATTAATCACATGGACAGGCTCCTGAACAGAGAAAACCACCAGAGACACAGAAACACTATCTGCTGGCGAAGAGGGTGATTACCGAGAAGACAGAGCAATCCTAAATGCATGTGTACCAACTACAGAGCTGAAGAATAGGTGGGACAAAAATCAGAGCTGAAAAGAAGAGACAAATCTAGAAACATAGCTAAATATGTCAATATTCCTCTCTCAACAACTGGTAGAATAACTTGCCAGAAAATCAGCAGGTCTATAGAACTGAATAACACCATTAACTAGTAGGATTAATAGTCAGCTATACAATATTCTACCCAACCAGAGCAGAATATACTTCCTTTCAAGCTTCCATGGAATATACACCAGGTAAGTCCAAATCTTGGGACCTAAAAATCTCAACAAATCTAATGTAAAAAGCTGAAATAGAAACAGTATGTTCTCCAACCACAATGAAATAATAGTANAAATGATAGTGATAACAAAAACAATGACCATTTAGTAAGCAGCCTACATGCCAAGTACTCTGTGTGCTAAGCACTTCACACACATCATCTCATTTAATCATCACAACAACATCTTTATAATTTCCATTTTCATAGCTCAGGATAGAGAATTAGGCCTCTTGCCCAAGATCACACAGCCAGGCAGTTCAGTAGCTGGCATTTGGTCTCTGATTTGAATGATTCTCTATACTCTCTTCCCCAATTTGTGATGTGCTTTTTAAAATATTCTGTAAGCAGGCAATTAAGAATTATGACTGTTGGCGTCACCAGTAAGAAAGACCTCAAACTTCATTTCAGATGATGAGTTGATTTCACACAGCAAAATCTTCTCTTCAAAGTTTATATTGAGATGGTTGTCTTGTTTTTCTGGTTACAGTAGAAGGCCACAGATTCAACACAACCTACCTTCTTCCATGGGGCTTCCCTGGTGGTTCAGACAGAAAAGAATCTGCCTGCATTGCAGGAGACCTAGATTTGATCCCTGGGTCAAGAAGATTCCTTGGAGAAGGGAAGGACAACCCACTCCAGTATTCTTGTCTGGAAAATTCCATAGATAGAGGAACCTGGCTGGCTACAGTGCATGGGGTCACAAAGAGTCAAACATGACTAAGCACGCACACACAACTTCTCCCATAAAATCTTTTTCCTCTCCCACCCTTACCTCTAATGGGAAACAGGAACACAGTTTAAAACAAGTGAAATGCTAATAAAACATGAGTACCATTTAAATATTGAAGAGATGTATTCAGATGTAGATAAAAATATGATTATTTGTACCCAGAAGAGAAAGCTTCCTGTTAGCATTAGCGTGCTGTTACATGGCCTGGTGATTACAACGGAGATCAAAATACCTGACCAAAAAAACAACGACATAGCATAATCTCATCAGACTGGAAGGTACACTAATTAACTGAAAATGCTTTCTTTAAGAAATATAGTGTAATCTGTTGGTCAGGAGAGACAAGGCTATGCTATGGGGGAGTCAGGTTAAATTATCGTTGTAAGGTGACCTCCTGCTTATCCAGAATGTCTGGGTTCTGCAATGTTATGATGATCAAATATTGACTATTGATTAGTGTACCAAATACTTCAGAGAACTAGGCAGATGACTGACATGCCCTCAGCCCGGCATTTCCTCACATTTATTTATTTATTTGTATTTGTCTTTACCTGTGCTAGGTCTTCGTTTCCGAGTGAGGGCTTTCTCTATCTGGGACAAGAGGAGGCTGCTCTTCATTGAGAGGCACGGGTCTTTCATCGCTCCTCTTGTTGCAGAGCATGGGTTCTAGGTTGAGGGGGCTTCAGACCAATGATCGAGCCCATGTCCCCTGCATTGACAAGAGGACTCCCAGTGACTGGACCACTAGGGAAGTCCATTTCCTCACTTTTAAAATGAAGCATTACCTGTTTCAAATTTAATAGTTTGAGACTGACAGAATGTTGACAATTAAAGCTATGGGATGGGAACATGGAGGCACACCATAGTATTCTGTTATTTAGGGTAAGTTCAAAATTTTATACAAGATTCACAAAACAAACTGCTTAAACCAGTTTTCTGGGATGTCAAATATAGCACAGATGACCTTTGACCCATATATATCCCAAGGCTGTTCCACTTCTTCAGATTCACAAAAATCATGATAGCTTAGAATTTGCTCTGACCACCACCACTCCCTCAAAACCTGAGCAATACAGTAGGTAAATATAAATTAAATTGATGTGTTTTTTCAGACCCTCAGTAAGAGTGATTTCACATATAGGAGCAATTGAAAAGTGGGTGATCCAGTAGCTTCAAATGAAAAACTCATGTCCTTGTATAGAAGATGTAAACTTTTGCCTTATCAAAGTGACACCTTGCTGTAAGCTAGGTACATGGGCCACCTGCAAATGCATCGCTATTAAGCAGAAATTGCAAAGCGCGGTCCCCTAACTCAGACATGCCCAGAGTGGGATTTTCTTTATTTTTCTACAACTTAATCTGATTTCTATTTCAAGTTCCCTTTATGCCAGAAGAGCATACACTGAATCACAATCTATCGGGATACTACCCCCTTTTTAAGGGGTGCATGTAAATCTGAGGGGAGGATTCAAACAGAATCATTGTGAGTATGGAGACATCATCTCTTCAGGTTGGCAACTGCTGAGACATTTCAGTTCCATCAGGACTTCACTTACCCATCAAAGCTATTCCTGGGTTGTCCCTCATCTCCACAGAAAGTTTGGGTGCAGCTCTCTCAGCTGCAGCCAGGCTCCACTGAGGGGCAATTCTAAGGCTACAGCCCTGCAATGTAGGAGACACAGGTTTGATCCCTGGGTGGGGAAGACTCCCTGGAGAAGGGAATAGCAGCCCACTCCAGTATTCTTGCCTGGAGAATTCCATGCACAGTAAATCTTGGTGGGCTACAGTCCATGGGGTAGAAAAGAGTGGGACATGACTAAACGACTAACTCTTTAACTTTTCAGCACCACACTGAACCAGGATGAGACCAGGAGACTGTATAGGATTCCACATGCCTCAGATTNTGCACAGTAAATCTTGGTGGGCTACAGTCCATGGGGTAGAAAAGAGTGGGACATGACTAAACGACTAACTCTTTAACTTTTCAGCACCACACTGAACCAGGATGAGACCAGGAGACTGTATAGGATTCCACATGCCTCAGATTATCACACAGGCAGCCACTTTTCTGGCCCCTTCCACTTCTGTGCTCTAGGATGCCATTTTGGGCAGGAGGCTCAACGTGTCCTCTCTTTCTTCTGGGACTTCCGCAGTTGAATAGGGAGTGCTCTTACCACCAGATGAGTGATGATTGAGAACACACCCCCTTCCCTTGACACCAGGTCACAACATACACTCATTCTTTCCTTCCCCTCCATTTTTCTACCTCTAGGAAAGAATACTGGAGTAGGTAGTCTTTCCTTTCTCCAGGGGATCTTCCCAACCTGGGGATCAAACCCAGGTCTCCCACATTGCAGGCAGATTCTTTACTAGCTGAGCCACCAGGGAGCCCAAGAATGCTAGAGTGGGTAGCTTATCCCTTCTCCAGTGGATCTTCCTGACCCAGGAATCGAGCCAGGGTCTCCTGCATTNAACACACACACACAGCACTGCAGATGAATTAAGTATAATCCTAGAAAATGTTGAATAACTCACAAGAGGTTAGAGGGAAAAACATATGGGACCAAAAAAAAAAAATCACAAACAAAAAATCAAATAAAATGAAAGGCTAAGCCCTAAGTATCAAGACAGTAAAAGCAAGTGATCTACATACAAAAACTAAGACACAGAAGTTGATCTGAACACACCCGTGACAAAACAGTTCAGACAAAAAGTGGATTAAGAAACATGACCCAACTATAACTGTCTGAAAGAAATCCATTTCAAATAAGACATAGTCATCTTGAAAGTAAAAGGGTGGAAAAAGATGTTTTATGCAAACATTAATCAAAGTATAATTGCTATATTAATATCAGATAAAGTGGACAGACCCCTGAACAGAGAAAACTACCAGAAACAGAGAAACACTATCTGCTGGTGAAGAGGGTGATTAACGAGAAGACAGAGCAATCCTGAATGCATGTGTGCCAACTAACAGAGCTGAGGAATAGGTGGGACAAAAATCAGAACTCACAAGAAAAGAGACAAATCTAGAAATATAGTTAAATACGTCAATATTCCTCTTTCAACAACTGGTAGAATAACTTGCCAGAAAATCAGCAGATGTATAGAAGAACTCAATAACACCATTAACCAGTAGGATTTAATAGTCAGCTATACAACACTCCACCCAACCAGAGCAGAATATACTTCTTTTCAAGTGTCCATGGAATATATACCAGGTAAGTCCAAATCTTGGGACCTAAAAAAANAGCAGATGTATAGAAGAACTCAATAACACCATTAACCAGTAGGATTTAATAGTCAGCTATACAACACTCCACCCAACCAGAGCAGAATATACTTCTTTTCAAGTGTCCATGGAATATATACCAGGTAAGTCCAAATCTTGGGACCTAAAAAAACTCAACAAATCTAATGTAAAAAGCTGAAATAGAAACAGTATGTTCTCCAACCACAATGAAATAATAGTATAAGTAAATAACAGAAAGATACAGGAAAATTCCCAAACATTTGGCAACCAAACAACACACTTGTTAATAATCTATGGGTCATAGAGAATGTCTCAAGGGAAATCACTGAATTTCTCATGAATTGAGTAAAAATGAAAATACGACATACCAAAATTGGGGGGACATGGCCAAAGAAGTATTGGGAGTGAAAATTTAGCATGACATGCAAATATTAAAAAAGAATAAAATCTCAGATAGATTATATAAGCTTCTACCCGAAGAACCTAGATAAGGAAAAGATAAATTAATCCAAAACAAGCATAAGAAAATAATAAAGATAAAAGGAGAAATCAATAAAGTTCAAAAGAGATAAACAATAGAGAAAATCAATGAAACAAAGAATTGGTTCTTTAAAAGGATCAGTAAAACTGACAAACTTCTAGCAAAACAGACAGGTGGAGGGGGGTGGGAAGAACAGGGACCATGTCAGCAGGCTAATTAGCAGTATGGCATCTTATGTGACTGGTTAAGGATGAACATTTGCCTTTCTCCAGTTGTTCCTGGGCTTCCCTCATAGCTCAGTTGGTAAAGAATCCACCTGCAATGCAGGAGACCCCAGTTCAATTCCTGGATAGGGAAGATCCACTGGAGAAGGAATAGGCTACCCAGTATTCTTGGGCTTCCCTTGTGGCTCAGCTGGTAAAGAATCCCCCTGCAATGTGGGAGACCTGGGTTTGATCCCTGGGTTGGAAATATCCCCTGGAGAATTGAAAGGCTACCCACTCCAGTATTCTGGCCTGGAGAATTCATGAACTGTATAGTCCCTGGGGTCACAAAGTGTTGGACACGACTGAGAGACTTTCATTAACTAACACTAACAGTTGGTCCTGAGTTGAATGAACTTCCGAAGTATTATGCTAAGTAAAATAAACAGTGCAAGAATGCCATGTATTGTATGATTCCATTTGCATGAAATACATAAAATAAGTAAATCCATGGTCAGAAAGCAGGTTTGTGGCTTCCAGGGACATGTGCGTGGGGAGCATGAGGAGTGACTGTTTCATGGGAGTGTGGTTTCCTTTTGGGGTGATGACAAGGTTTCAAATCTAGGTAGAGGGAGTGACTGTGCCATGTTGTCAATATACCAGAGGCACACTTAGTTGTTCATTTAAAAGAGTGAGCTGTGTGAAATGTTACTTAATCTCAACAAAACTGCTATTTTTTAACTTTTTATTTTATATCAGAGAATAGCTAATTAGCAATGTTGTGTTATTTTCAGGTGTACATCAAAGCGATTCCCGCTATACATATACATGTATCTATTCTTTTTCAAATTCTTTTCCCATTTAGATTGTAAAGCTATTATTTAAATTGAAGCTGATGAAAATCTAATGATCAAAGAATTCACAATATAATTTTAGATCATTTTATCAGATTGTTAAAATTTATTTATTTTAATTGGAGGATAATTACTTTACAATATTGTGATGGTCTTTGCCATGCATCAACATGAATCAGCCACAGGTATACCTGTGTCCCCACCATCCTGAACATCCCTCCCACCTCCCCTGCCACCCTGTCCCTCCGGGTTGTCCCAGAGCACGGGCTTCGGGTGCCCTGCTGCATGCATGGAACTTGCACTGGTCATCTGTGTTACCCATGGTAATGTACATGTTTCAGTGCTATTCTCTCAAAGCATCCTACCCTTGCTAATTGCCTGTATCTGGAAGGAAAGTCAATGTAGAAAACCCCTTAATGGAAAAAGTTTCCTCAGCGCCAAGACAGGACGTGGTTGGAGCCCCATCTGCAGTTTGAGTTCTGGGAACAGGTTCCCTGGGTGCACTGTGCCCCACAGCACAGAGGTAGGTGGTCGAGTCACTGTGCTGAGAAGTTGCAATGTATAAAGCACTGTGTCTTGATGATTTATCCAAGGAGACTGTGATTCTTCCACTTGCTTGCTCTTTCTGATTCGCCTGAATTGACAATAGAGATGTGGGCCCTTTCCCGGGATCCTGCCTGAACCACTGAAGGAAGTACAGAGCGCTGTCGGTGTAACTGCAGTTGAGAACCAAGCTGTCTCCCTCGCTCGCGTGCAGAGCTTCAGGACTCTGACTCGCGTCCTGTTTACTGCTCGCCCCTGTCCAGAAAGAGAACAGGGAGACAGGCTGGTTAGCGGCTGATGATTCTTTGGAAACTAATTTTAAGTTTACTTTTTCGCTCTCCACAGAAACTCCCAGAAACCACGCAGGTACAGCTCCCTGACTTCCTCTCTTCCCTGGGGAAGAATATCTGGGAGTTGCCCCTTCTTTGCCCGTTTCCAAATCCCTCTAACTCACAGTCTAGTTGTAACCAAAGGATGAGCAGGCTCAGGGTTTTGTCCATTCCTCTGTCACGTAGACTCACTGAGAACTGAATTCTTGTGTCTGTAAAATGTTCAAGGACTCACAGGATAAAAGATCTGCTTTGCTGCCTCTTGTGTTCAAAGCGCTACAGGAAACAGCGTCAGCTCAGCCAATCAGAGCAAGTCACACAGGCACGGAGGAGGACGGCGCCAGAAGCCCATCTGCCAAGAGTGGGAGGTTGCAATGGAAACACCATCATCTCAGGACCAAGCCCAGCCTTGCCAGAGAAATGCTTATCTCTTTCCCTCCTCCTGGGGAAAACAGTTTTTAACACAAGTATGTACGTAGAGGGGCTTCTCTGACGGCTCAAACAGTAAAGGATCTGCCTGCAATGCAGGAGACCAAAGTTCGATCCCTGGGTGGGGAAGATCCCCTGGAGATAGGAATGACAACCCACTCCAGTATTCTTGCCTGGAAAATCCCATGGAGAGAGGAGCCTGGTGGGCTACCGTCCATGGGGTGGCAAAGACTCAGACACTACTGAGTAACCAATACACACAAGTACCTAAAGAGAAATGTAAGCGTAAATGCTTATGTGAGAAAAGAAGAAATTTTAAGTTTTACTGCACAGCTGCAGCTGAACCTCTTCAGATTCCTATAACTGCTCCTTCCTCTTCCCACTTCAGTTCTTAAGAATTGTTTTCTTTAATTCACACTTTCTTGAAAATCTCTTTCTATCATTTCTCAGCCATCAGGTTGCAAAAAGAGCTAAGAATCATAATATTCACGTTCAGTGTGTGTGATAAATCAGGAAATGGGCACTTTCACATCCTATAACTGAAGTATAAGCCAAATAAGATTCATAGGTGCTATTTACATATCATTAGCCAGAAATTCCACTTGTCTGAGAACTTTTTAAGAAATAGTCTTGTAAATACATTATAAAATTGCATAGTGTATGCACCAAGGATATTTAAATATCCTTCAATACAAATATTCAATATGTTATGATAGATCTGTATTACAATATACTATACTGTTGTCAACAGAGAAGGCGATGGCACCCTACTCCAGTACTCTTGCCTGGAAAATCCCATGGATAGAGGAGCCTGGTGAGCTGCACTCCATGGGGTCGTNAAAAAAAAAAAGGCAAAACCAATCTAAACAGCCACTGAGTTTCACAGGGGCATCTGCTCAGCATTTCCTACAAACTCAGCTCAAATGGAGGTGCCAGTCAAGTGACAGCTGATATTTTTCTGAGGATTTAGTGAAGGGACATTCACTCTTCATAGACACGGTGGAGTCATATAGCTGGAAGCGACTCCAAGGCCTTGTCACTCAAAGTTGATTTCCCCTGGAAGCTTGTTAGAATGCCAGAGTCTGGCAAATCAGATGCTGCCTTTTAACGAGATCCCAGGTGACTAGAGTGTGAGAGGCCGTGTTCTATGGATTATCTGGCCCCTGGCTATACCTTACCCCTAGGGAACTCTTGAAAAATACTGATACTTAGGTGATACTCCCAAGAAATGCTGATTTAATTGGTCAAATGCAATTGGTCCANCGAGGTGACTAGAGTGTGAGAGGCCCTGTTCTATGGATTATCTGGCCCCTGGCTATACCTTACCCCTAGGGAACTCTTGAAAAATACTGATACTTAGGTGATACTCCCAAGAAATGCTGATTTAATTGGTCAAATGCAATTGGTCCAGTCCAGTTCCTTTATAAACTTAAGACCCAGAGTGATCGTGGGACCCATCCAAGTTCCTAACAACTGGTTAGGGCCAAGAATCGTGTCCTGTCCCCCACTGCATCTCATTCTGCTAGAGCTGTTCTCCAAAACAAGTCTGCTAACACACTTGCTAGAGTAGAACTCAAAAAGAAGAGATTGTAAGGACTTCCTTTAAAAATAAGGATTCACAGACATCCCTAAAAGTCCAGCGGTTAAGACTTCACCTTCCACTGTAGGAGTTGCAGGTTCAATCCCTGATCCAGGATCTTAAACCAAAATCGTGGCCAAAACACAAAACACTGGGGGAAAAAAGCAGAAGCAATATTGTACCAAATTCAATAAAGACCAAAAATAAAGGGAGGGGGGATCCATGGAAGGTCTATCTTATGCCCGGGACTGTCCAAGAGCTGGGGCTTCCCTGGTGGCTCAGGTGGTGAAGAATGTGCTACAGTTGCAGGAGATCCAGGTTTGATCCCTCGGTCCAGGAAGATCTTGCTTTTCATTGTTTAAATTTTCCTAAGCATTGTTTTTATTTGTAGAGAGTCCTAACCACTTCAGAGGCAGGAGGAGAGAGGCTTTTTCCCCCCTCCCCCCAAACCAAGGGCCTCTGTAATGTCTGCTCTGACCAAACACACATGCCGGCAGCATCACCGTAAAGTGACTGCAACGTTTAACCTCTCTCTGCTAGGATAACGTCAGTTTCTGCTTCTGTAAGAGTCCTGAATTTAGCATTTTTGACTGTCACTACTCCAACTTCTATTTCTGAAGGTTTGAAATTANCTCTGACCAAACACACATGCCGGCAGCATCACCGTAAAGTGACTGCAACGTTTAACCTCTCTCTGCTAGGATAACGTCAGTTTCTGCTTCTGTAAGAGTCCTGAATTTAGCATTTTTGACTGTCACTACTCCAACTTCTATTTCTGAAGGTTTGAAATTAACTGACAGCAGACAGGCACAAAATCACAGCTCCCACTGTCTGCTCACGTGTCCCATTCACATTTTCTCTTCGCTTTCTCCCAGGGAAGCTGGTTGACCCTTTTGCTTCACTCCTGCTGCAGGGCTGTAACCCACGGGAGCAGCAGCAAAGCCCATGATCGCGTGGAGCAGGGTCGTGAGAGAGGGAGTCCCACGTTAGACAGACCAGCGAAACTGGTCCATGGTGGCCCTGGAGAAGGAGGCAGGAAGCCACCAGCTTCTGGATCCGTCCGACACAACTGGATATTTTGCTGTTGGCCCGGATGCTAGGAGGGAGTGGAGGACCGACTCCAGGGTNCCAGCGAAACTGGTCCATGGTGGCCCTGGAGAAGGAGGCAGGAAGCCACCAGCTTCTGGATCTGTCCGACACAACTGGATATTTTGCTGTTGGCCCGGATGCTAGGAGGGAGTGGAGGACCGACTCCAGGGTGCACGGCCCCAGTAACCGGTAGAATGGAATTGCACATTTTTGTGAGACGGAAAACGGTTTGGATGAGAAAATCCAGGTTTGTCTTGGAGCATGTTGGATGTTTCCATGAAATGACAGTGAATTCTAAGCTGACTGGCTTCCGTGAAGGAGCGCTGGGTCCCCCGAGCCAGGGGCCAGGGTTGCCTGGTTTTCTGTCCTGCTCGCGAGAGGCCGTGTCCTTCACAGACGGATTTGCAGTTTAATCTAGAAGCCTTGCTGTCGTCACCATGTCCTCTGAGATTTCTGGAGATGTTCTGGGACCCTGTGCCCGCTTGGTGGCCTGTTGGTGAGGCCGGTGGCAACGGTTTCCAGCTACGCTTGAATGTTCTTTTGAGAAGAGGGGTCTATCGCCTGTTAACTAAGCCTGTTGGGAGTAAGGCCATGAGACGGTTTCCTTTCTGAAAACAGTGTGCTCATGTCTTGTTCACAGAATATCTGGTTGGTCTGCATTTGATCCTAGAGGTTCAAAAAGCTGCCACATGCTCAGCACTTTTGTGCCAGATGAGAGCCAGGAAGCCGCCCCCTGCGTGCCCGGGCCTGGCCCTAACCCTCCTCTGCCGCCCACTGAGCACTGTCCCCCCTGCTTCACCAGGCCCCCGAGCTCATGTCCGTTTAGTTCGGTGCCTGCGGAGCCCTGGCTGCGCNGAGAGCCAGGAAGCCGCCCCCTGCGTGCCCGGGCCTGGCCCTAACCCTCCTCTGCCGCCCACTGAGCACTGCCCCCCCTGCTTCACCAGGCCCCCGAGCTCATGTCCGTTTAGTTCGGTGCCTGCGGAGCCCTGGCTGCGCGTCAGTCACCTGGGAGGCGGGAAAATGCCAGCAGCACAGCCCGTCACGGAGACGCTGCTTCATTGGTTTTTTGTTTTGTTTTGTTTTGGTGGGGCCCTGGCACTGGGAATATTTTCCGCTCTTTCAAACGGGCTTTATTTTTTAGAGCATTGGAGCCGAAAGCAGTTTCCATACGGCCCCCGTCCCCAGTGCAGACTCTCCACCGTCCGCATCCCGCGTTTGTCACAACTGGTGAGACTCTCGGACACGCCGTCACCAGCCCAGTTTGCATCAGAGCTCACTCTCTCTCTCGGCGTTGTACATCCCACGGGTGTGAGAAAATGCCTGATGACACCTGCCCACCAGTATCGCATCCTGCAGGATGGTCTCCCTGCCTAAGACTCCTCTGGCGCTGGCAGTTTTTATCAAGCGCTGTAAGAGATTCTAGGGCAGGGCTGAGGACCACCGATTCAGAGCTTTGTGTGCGCCAGGCCCTGCTTTAAGCCCTTTACAGGAATTAACTCTATAACCTCACGTCAGCCCCCGTGCAGATCCAGTGATTGTCCACTATCACACGGCGTGTGGACCCAGGCAGGCTGGCCGCCAAGTCTGTCCCCTGCCTCTCCCATCCGCTCAGAATTGCACCTGAATGAAGAGGAACGGCAGACTTGCCCCGGCAGTTCGCTCCTGAGCAGAGTTCCGTGCCTTCCAGCCCCCGACACCCATCCTTCAGAGCCTCTTCCCCACACTGCTCGTCTCTTCGCGCACCCTCACCCATGACCCGCCGGGTCTTGCTCCTGTGCATCTGCCTGGAGTGCCCCCTCCTCCCTGTCCAGCCAAGTCTAATCCTCCCCACTGGGCTCAGGTTACCCACTCCTGGCTCTGTTCCCTGAGATCCAAGCCACCCTGGCCTCTCCCCTCCTGCCTGGCACACGCACTCCCTGCCTCCACGGTGCCTTTGAGAATTTAATGACTCTGAACTTTGCAAATCATGTCTTGCTCCCTGTTTAATACCTGAAAGTCTTATCTCTTGGCCAAATTGCTAGCTCCCCCAGGGAAGGAAGCAAGTCTCATTCCATCCGCGTTCTGTCTCCTTTTTCAAGTGCCTGCCGGGTGCCCGGTGTCTGTGCTTGTAGGTCGAACAGGACTTAGGGGAGGATGAGGTGTTCCTGCTTAGCCAGAGGCCTCAGGAGAGCGGGNGATCCCTGGGTGGGGAAGATCCCCTGGAGATAGGAATGACAACCCACTCCAGTATTCTTGCCTGGAAAATTCCATGGAGAGAGAAGCCTGGTGGGTTACAGTCCATGGGGTGGCAAAGACTCAGACACTACTGAGTAACCAATACACACAGGTACCTAGAGAGAAATGCAAGCATAAATGCTTCTGCTAGAAAAGAATGAATTGTAAGTTTTACTGCACAGCTGCACCTGAACCTCTTCAGATTCATGTAACTGCTCCCTCCTCTTGCCACTTCAGTTCTTAGGAATTGTTTTAATTCACACTTTCTTAAATCCCTTTTGATAATTTCTCAGCCATCAGGTTGCAAAAAGAGCTAAGAATCATAATATTCATATTCAATGTGTGTGATAAATCAGGAAATGGGCACTTTCACATCCTATAACTGAAGTTTACGCTAAATAAGATTCATAGATGCTATTTACATATCACTGGCCAGAAATTCCACTTGTCTGAGAATTTTTTAAGAAATAGCCTTATAAATACATTATAAAACTGCATACTGTATGCAGCAAGGATATTTAAATATCCTTCAATACAAATATTCAATATGTTATG
>SJYV01056291.1:0-11308 GCA_006410875.1 Neotragus pygmaeus | reverse complement strand
TGCACACAGGTGTACAGAAGTAGCAGCAAGACATTTTCTTGAAAGGAGAGCCCCTTCATTGAAATCTACCTTAATCATTTTGCTCCAAGTCCCCTAAGCACAAGTACTGTGTTAAGTACAGTCTTGAGTTAATAGGATGGTCCTAAGAGGTGAGGAAAATTGGAGAGGAGGGAAATTAAAGAAACAAAGAATCCATAGTAGGGTCATTTCAAAATTAGATATAGAAAAATCTCCTAAATCTTTCACTGAGCATTAAGTTCTGCAAGCTTGGAAGGGGAGGGAGGAAAAGGGAATTCACTGGACTAGGAACACCATGATGTATGGAAGTCAAAAGCTAGAGAAACCTGAGATGAAGGTTTGGCTACTGCACATTAACTCTCTGGGTAACAGTTTTAAAATTAAGTCCTGCTAGTTAGAAAGGTATGGAAAACAACTTGGGCTTCACACCAGTTTGCCTTAACAAAGCTTAAATTCAAATTTCTATAAATTTAAGTTCAAGATTATCATCTTGTAGTTTTATGATGTCTATTATGTATATTAACAATTCAGAGAACAATAACAAATTAACATTCTCCCAAAATGTTTAGTAAGCAATAAAAAATAACAGATATATAAGGAGGAAGAAAAATGGGACATTGTTAAGAAAAAAAAGAATGGACTATTGTGACACACAGTATTATTGTATTGATGTATCCAAGAAATGGAGAAAAGTTCCTGGTTGCCAGGATTTAGAACTGAGATTAAATTGGGTTAAGTGGGTGGGTGTGATCAGAAATAAGCAACACAAGAAGTTCTTGTGGTGCTGGAACAGTTTTGCAAACTGAATACATACATCAGTCAAAACAACTATGCCACACCAGTGGGTGTATGTTGATAATGGGGGAGGCTATCCATGCACTGGGGCAGTGGTATATGAAAAAAATCTCTATACATTCAGCTCAATATTGCTGTGAATCTAAAACTGCTCTAAAATCTAAAACATATTTTAAAAGGGGGGGAAAATACCATTGTAGCATCATACTCAATGGAGAAATAATAAAAGCTTTTCCTTTAATATCAGGAAGGAAATAAGGATACCCACTTACACAATTTCTATTCAACAGAGAAATGAAAGTCTTAGCCAAAGCAATTAGACAGGAAAAGATAAAAGGCATCCAAATTAGAAACAAAAAAGGAAAATGTTCTTTCTTTGTTGAGGACACAATCTTATATGCAGAAGCACTAAAGATGACACACATGAGCACACATTAAATACATGGACACACAAAACTGTTAGAATTAATAAATACATTCAGGCAAGTCATAGGACAAAACAAATCAACATACAGAAGTCAGTTTGCTTTTATGCATTAACAATGAACATTCAGGAAAAAAATGAACAGATCAATTACAATATCACCAAAATAATTAAATAACTTAAAACAAGCTTAATGAGGAAGTGAAATAACTGTGCATTTAAAACTGCAAAATGTCACTGAAGGAAGTTAAAGGAGGCACACAAAGTTGGGAAGTCATTCAGTAGT
This sequence comes from Neotragus pygmaeus, assembly GCA_006410875.1. Taxonomy (NCBI): domain Eukaryota; kingdom Metazoa; phylum Chordata; class Mammalia; order Artiodactyla; family Bovidae; genus Neotragus; species Neotragus pygmaeus. Next base: position 9,785 of record SJYV01056291.1, on the reverse strand, counting down.
GATAGATTGAAAGTCTTAAGATTAGTGAGATATCAATACTATTTAAAGTTATCTAGAATTTAATGTAATCCCCACCAAAATCTTGAAGTAAGTTTTTGCAAGAGAAAAAGAAAATCCATCCTAAAATACAAAGACTTCCAAAGGGCTATGAAGATGCGAAACAATTTTGGAAAAGAACAAGGTTGGAGGTTTCACACTTCCTGATTTCAAAACTTATTATAAAGATAAAGTAATCAAATGTGATGCTACTATAAAGACATATATATAAACAAACGGACTAGACTAGATGTGTCAGAAATAAATCCTCATCTGTACAGACAAATTATTTTTAATGAGAGATACCAATAGCATTCAATGAAGGGAAAGCACTGTTTCAACAAGAGTTACTGTAAAACTAAGTATCCACATTCAGATGAATGAAGTCGGATTTTTATCTTACACTATTTACAAATATCAACTCAAAATAAACCATGGACCTAAACATAAAAGCTAAAACTCTTAGAAAAAAAAAAGTATGAAAATCTTTGTAATGTTAAATCCAGCAAAAATTTCTTCAACATGGCACTAAGAACACAGGTAAAAAAAGTTAAAATAGATAAATTTGAGTATATCACTTCATGGCAAATAGTTGGGGAAACAGTGGCTGACTTTATTTTTCTGGGCTCCAAAATCACTGCAGATGGTGATTGCAGCCATGGAATTAAAAGATGCATATTCCTTGGAAAGAAAGTTATGACCAACCTAGGCAGCATATTTAAAAGAAGAGACACTTTGTCAACAAAGGTCCATCTAGTCAAGGCTATGTTTTTTCCAGTGGTCATGTATGGATGTGAGTTGGACTATAAAGAAAGCTGAGCACTGAAGAATTTATGCTTTTTTATTTAAATTATGTATTTATTTTTACTTTACAATATTGTATTGGTTTTTCCATACATTGACATTAATCCACCATGGGTGTACATGTGTTCCTCATTCTGAACCCCCCTCCATCCCTCTAGGTCATCCCAGTGCACCAGCCCTGAGCACCCTTTATCATGCATCGAACCTGGACTGGTGATTCATTTCACTTGTGATAATTTACATGTTTCAACTGTGGTGTTGGAGAAGACTCTTGAGAGTCCCTTGGACTGCAAGGAGATCCAACCATTCCATCCTAAAGGAGATCAGTCCTGGGTGTTCACTGGAAGGACTGATGTTGAAGCTGAAGCTCCAATACTTTGGGCCAACTCATGTGAAGAGCTGACTCATTTGAAAGGATCTTGATGCTGGAGAAGACTGAGGGCAGGAGGAGAAGGGGATGACAGAGGATGAGATGGTTGGATGGCATCACTGACTCAATGGACATGTGTTTGAGTGGACTCCGGGAGTTGGTGATGGACAGGGAGGCCTGGTGTGCTATGGTTCATGGGGTCACAAAGAGTCGGACATGACTGAGCAACTGAACTGAGCACATCAAAATGACTCTTTTCTTCCTTAAAGATATGAAAATTCAACAGGATAAAAAGAAAACATAGGAAATGGGAGGAAATGTTCACAAATCATTTTTCTGACAAGAAGTTAATAAACAACATATATAAAGAACACATATAAAGAACACAATAACAACAAGAAATAATGAATAATCCAACTAAAAATAGGACCAAGGATGTGAATAGATATTTCTCCAAAGAAGATAAGCAAATTTCTAACAAGCATGTAAACAGATGTTCAACATTATCAGGCATTGCTGTTGATGCTGCTGTTGTTAAGTCAGGTCAGTCGTGTCCGACTCTGTGCAACCCCATAGATGACAGCCCACCAGGCTCCCCTGTCCCTGGGATTCTCCTGGCAAGAACACTGGAGTAGGTTGCCATTTCCTTCCCCAATGCATGAAAGTGAAAAGTGAATGTGAAGTCGCTCAGTGATGTCTGACTCTTAGTCATTCAGCTTACTTCAGTTCAGCCACTCAGTCGTGTCCCACTCTTTGCCACTCCCATGAACTGCAGCATGCCAGGCCTCCCTGTTCATCACCAACTCCTGAAGTTCACTCAGACTTGCGTCCATCAAGTCTGTGATGCCATCGGGCCATCTCATCCTCAGTCGTCCCCTTCTCCACCTGCTCCCAATCCCTCCCAGCATCAGAGTCTTTTCCAGTGAGTCAACTCTTCGCATNGAAAACTAGTCAATCTAATCACACTAGGACCACATCCTTGTCTAACTCAGTGAAACCAAGCCATGCCTGTAGGGCAACCCAAGACAGGTGGGTCATGGTGGAGAGGTCTGACAGAACCTGGTCCACTGGAGATAGGAATGGCAAGCCACTTCAGTATTCGTGCCTTGAGAACCTCACTTAACATACACTCTAAAACAGAGATTCTTATTTATCCAAGATGAAAGTCAACTAACTGAACTTACAAAGGTATCATTGGGTTAGAGAAGAGTGAAATATTCTTTCAATATATGCTGAATTTCTATTTCTCTTGATACACTATTGAGCACTATAGTCTTTTTCAAAGCAATTATCATTAAATTTGAGCTGATTTTTGGAAACATTTCCTCAGACAAGGGAAACAGAAACAAAAATAAATAAATGGGTCTACATAAAATTTTTCATGCGACAAAATGAAAAGCCTACCTACTGAACAGGAAGAGGTATTTGCAAACAACATGTCTGATAAGGGGTTAATATACAACATATACAAAGAACTCTTATAACTCCACATCAAAAACACAAACAAAAAACTTGATTTAAAAAAATAGGCAGAGGATCTGAATAGATATTTTCTCAAGGAAAACAAAAGGAACAGGTACATGAAAAAATGTTTAACATCATTAATTAGAGAAATATAAATCAAAACTACAATGAGACATCATTTCATATCTGTCAAAATGGCTATTACTGAAGAGATAAATAACAAGTGCTGGCAAGAATGTGGAGAAAACGGAACTCTGCATTTTTGGTGGAAATGTAAATTGGTGCTGCCACTACAGAAAACAGTATGAATATTCCTTAAAAAATAAAACTAGAACTATCACATGATTCAGCAATTTCAATCCTGGGTGTTTATCTGAAGAAAATAAAATCACTAATTAAGAAAGATATATGCATCCCCAAGTGCACTGCAACCCTTTTCACACAAGTGAAGATATGGAAGCAACCTAAAAGCCCATCTCTATATGAATGGATAAAAAACATGTGATATTATACACATAACACACACACACACACACACACAGAGGAATATTGCTCAGTTAGAAAATAAAAAAATGAAATCATGCCACCTGTGCCAATATGAATGGACACAGAAAATGTTATGCTAAGTGAACTAAGCCAGACAAAGACAAATACTGTGTGATTTCAATATTCATGGAATCCAAGATACAAAACAAATGAAGAAACACAACAGAATTTTGAGTAAAGTTAAAAAAAAGTCAGACTGAAAGTAAATAAATGTTGGGATCATATTAACCAACATTTTAGGAATATTTTCTTTTTTAATAAGAATGAAAAATTAAAAAGGTAAGCTAATTTTAAAGGAGTTGTGTTAACTAGTAAAATTTTAACAAAATGAGTAACAATATAGGGCAACAATTTGATTACCAGGCTTTTCCCTTGAGAGGAAACATAAACCAATGATGTATCTTGTCATCATTCTTTGATTTGATGACCTATTTGTGACTGTTCTGTAAACTGAAGGAGGATTAGAGGGAAGTTTTTGTAAAAGGTCTTTCTAAGGATTCTTCTTTCTCATGCAGAGACCTGAAAATGTCACACTGTAACTTGTCAGAGTTGCCAAATAAGTGTTTTTTCGATTGAGGAAATTTGTTACGAATAGATGGTAATGTTATACTCAGGAAATTCTATTCTATAAAGACAAAGTTTCTTTTATTTAAAATGAGTATTTTCTTCTAATTTCATGGTTATATTTTTGATGGTCTGCTTGTTTGCTTTTTCATTTGAATTCTTAAAAACAAGATAAAAGTTGTGAAACTGTCAGATGGTTCTGAACTAATGCTTTTCAGACTAATTGTGTTTTAACACAAGAAAGTGAGGACTTTAGTTTTAAAAATGTAATGATTTCAACAATCTAACTATGACTCCTATGTTCATACTCTGTAAAATCTCCTAATCTGGAATGTGGACTAGATCTATGATTTGCTTGTTACTGATAAAACATGAGAAAGGTGCTGAAATGTCATTCCTATGATTATATTCACATATGTGTGTATATATGTATATATATATATAATACACATAAATATATTATATACACATATGCATCAGTTCAGTTCAGTTGCTCAGTCATGTCCAACTCTTTGCGACCCCATGAATTGCGGCACACCAGGCCTCCCTGTCCATCACCAACTCCCAGAGTTCACCCAGACTCATGTCCATTGAGTCAATGATGCCATCCAGGCATCTCATCCTTTGTCATCCCCTTCTCCTCCTGCCCCCAATCCCTCCCAGCATCAGAGTTTTTTTCCAATGAATCAACTCTTCACATGAGGTGGCCAAAGTACTGGAGTTTCAGCTTTAGCATCATTCCTTCCAAACAAATCCCAGGACTGATCTCCTTCAGAATGGACTGGTTGGATCTCCTTGCAGTCCAAGGGACTCTCAAGAGTCTTCTCCAACACCACAGTTCAAAAGCATCAATTCTTCGGTGCTCAGCCTTCTTCACAGTCCAACTCTCCCATCCATACATGACCACAGGAAAAACCATAGCCTTGACTAGACGGACCTCAGTTGGCAAAGTAATGTCTCTGCTTTTGAATATGCTATCTNTCTTCGGTGCTCAGCCTTCTTCACAGTCCAACTCTCCCATCCATACATGACCACAGGAAAAACCATAGCCTTGACTAGACGGACCTCAGTTGGCAAAGTAATGTCTCTGCTTTTGAATATGCTATCTAGGTTGGTCAGAATTTTCCTTCCACGGAGTAAGCATCTTTTAATTTCATGTCTACAGTCACTATCTGCAGTGATTGTGGAGCCCCCAAAAATAAAGCGTGACAGTGTTTGCACTGTTTCCCCATCTATTTGCCATGAAGTGATGGAGTCAGATGCCATGATCTTCGTTTTCTGAATGTTGAGCTTTAAGCCAACTTTTTCACTCTCCACTTTCACTTTCATCAAGAGGTTTTTTAGTTCCTCTTCACTTTCTGCCGTAAGGGTGATGTTATCTGCATATCTGAGGTTATTAATATTTCTCCCAGCAATCTTGATTCCAGCTTGTGTTTCTTCCAGTCCAGCATTTCTCATGATGTACTCTACATATAAGTTAAATAAGCAATAGATATAAATCTGTATCCACATTGATACTGATTTTTTTTTATGTCACTGCTATTGCTCAGTTGTTAAGCTGTGCACCATTCTTTGTGACCACACGCACTATAACAAGACAAGTTCCTCTGTCCTCCACTATCTCACAAAGTTTGCTCAAATTTATGTTCACTGAGTCAATAATGATATCTAACCATCTCATCCTCTGCTGCCATCTTCTTTTGCCTTTAATCTTTCCTAGTATCAGGGTCTTTTCCAATGAGTCAGTTCTTCATCTCAAGTGGCTAACGAATTGGAGCTTCAGCATCAGTCCTTCCAATGAATATTCCAGGTTGATTTCCTTTAGGATTGACTGTTTTGACCTCCTTGCTGTCCAAGGGACACTCAAGAGTCTTCTCCAGCACCACAGCCTAAAAGCATCAAATCTTCAGCACTCAGCTTTTTTTATGGTCCAACTCTCACACCCTCACATGACTACTGGAAAAACCATAGCTTTGACTATACATGGACCCTTGTTGACAAAGTGATGTTTGCTTTTTAATATGCTGTCTAAATTTGTCACAGCTTTTCTTTCAAGGAGCAAGCATCTTTTAATTTCATGGTTGCAGTCACCATGTGCAGTGATTTTGGAGCCCAAGAAAAGAAAATCTGTTCTATTTGCCATGGGGTGATGGTTCTGGATGCCATGGTCTGAGTTTTTATTTTTAATATTGAGCTTCAAGCCAGCTTTTTCACTCCTCTCTTTCACCCTCAAGAGGATCTTTAGTTCCTCTTCAGATTCTGCTCTTAGAGGGGTATCATCTGCATATCTGAGTTTGTTGATATTTCTCCCTGCAGTCTTGTTTCCAGGTTGTGATTCTTTCAGCCCAGCAGTTCAAATGATGTACTCTACATATAAGTTAAATAAGCAGGGTGACAATATACAGCTTTGTTGTATTCCTTTTCCAATTTTGAACCAGTCAATTGTTCCATATCCAGTTCTAAATGTTTATACTATATACCAGTATATAATATATATACATATATATANAAAAAATATTTAAAATAGAATTAACATATGATCCAGTAAGCCTGCTTCTAGGTGTATATCTGAAAGAAATGAAAACAGGGGCTGAAAAGGATATCTGTACACCATGTTCAGCATTGTTTGTGGTAGCTAAAAAGCAATATTATGTGGTGTATTCATATTTCTATATCATCTATCTCCAGAACGGTTTTCATCTTACAAATCTGAAACTCTATACCCATTAGTTAAAAGTGTTCACTGATGGAGAAATAAACAAAATGTCACATAGACATACAATTAAATGTTATTCAGCCTTAAAAAGGAGGGAAAATATGGTACACCCTACAACACAGATAAAACTTGAGGGCATTATGCTGAATAAAATGAATCAATCCAAAAAAAGAAAAATACTGTTTGATTCACTTATTTGAGTTTTCTGCAGTAGTCAGATTCATATAAAAAGAGTAGAATGGTGAGAGCCTAGGGCCAGGGAAGGTGGGAAATAAGGAGTGGTTGTTTAATGGGTTTAGAGTTTCAGATTTGTGAGATGAAAATAGTTCTGGAGGTAGATTATATAGCAATATGAATACACCTCATAACATTGAACTGCTAAAAATGGGAAAGATGCTAAGTGGTGTTATGTGTATTTCATCATGATTTTAAAAATGTTAAAGCAGAGAATAAAGTGAAAACAAAACCACAGAAAAGAACAGGATATTAACAGTATATTTCTTTCAATAGTTTGAATTGATTTCCTTTGGATTATTAATAAAGAATTGATGTAAATAAAAGCCAAGAAGAATAAACTATAAAATGGTCAAATATCTTCAAAATACACTTCATCAAAATGGGTATAGGAATGCCCAATAAGCACTTTAAAAAGGGCTCAGCATAATCAGTCAGCAGCAAAATGCAAATTAAATCCAAAACGGGATACTATTTCACACCTACTAGAATGCTGGCAGGGATGTGGAGCAAATTTTATTTTACTCACACTGTTTTAAGGCCTACTCAGAGAAATAGCATGCTGTTCTTAGCTCTAAATTTGGAAGGTGGAAATTTAATCTGATGGAAATCTTTCATCAGATTAAAGCAAGGACTCACATCGGTTTTCCACCTTCACTCTGGCAGTATGCCAAGGCTAAACTGATATGATTCTCATCTCAAGCCCAGCAGCTTTGATAATTAATTATTCTGCACAATCGTCTGGGTAACCTAGCAGCCACCCTTTCTATTGACCCTTCTCTGCTGTATCACCCTGAGGTAGCTTCATGAAGAATGAGGAAGCTTTATTTGGTCATAGTTCTGGATCACCCTCATCAAGGCAGGTTGCAAAGGGCAGTCATTGGTTTTCTCATAGTCTTAGAGTCTAGTATGATTTTCCATTTTACAAATAGGAATAATGCAGGCTCTATGAATTTGACCATGTCATGGATTTGGGTGTGTTGCCCTGAATCAGCTAGGTACAGGTAGTGCATGAGAAGCACTTTTCTGCATGCCAGATAAGGACCAAACACATTTTATTTGGTTCATACCAAGGTGGGCATTTTTAGTGAATATCAGAGAAGTTTAAATGCTTTCACTGAGTTCATAGAGTTCTGTGTGATTCCCTGACCATAGTGTGTGTGTGTGAATCTAAAACTCATTATTAATACAGTTATCTATTAATATAATTGATTAGAAAAAAAGAACCCAGAACCTGGGGACAAGTAGGAAGCTGGAGAAGACAGCAAGGAAAGGGCGGTTGATGAGTAACCATATAGATCTTTGTAAGGAAGCAAGAGATTTCTCCCTGTATCACTTGCATAATTGTTTCATTGAACTGCTATCATTATGATAAAGACTCATCATTTGCACTTAGGTAAATCACCACAAACCTAAAACCACGTGTATGAACACAAATATTCTACTAATCATCAGAGTCAGAATAAAAAGATTTGAATCAAACTTTGTCAGCTTGCTTGGGGTTTCTGAGAATATCACCATAGAACAAGTAGCATGTGGATATTTAAAACCCATTTTTCTTGGACCTTTCACTCAGAAGCAAAAGAGAAACCTTGAAAGTTTCTATGTAGGTAAGTGACATTGTTACATTTTAGCAGGATGACTTTTGTGGCATTGAAGGTGAAATGTGAGGGAAAAATTCAAATAGAGCAAAATTCTTTGAGAAAGTATCATCTACTCTTCTCTCCAATGAATCTCACATATATTCTATTTATACAGAATGATAAACCTTTCTCTAAACATGCAAAAAAAAAATACAATCTGTCTTTCTGCTCAACAATATCAGAACATAATGATGGAGAGGATCTGGGAGTAGTGAGGGAGACTTAATCCACACCTTTAATTTTTTGAGACTTTATTCAATTAAAATATACATGCCACAGTATTTACCTTCTGAAAGTGTACAACACAGTAGCCTTTTGTTTCCATTACCACTATATATTATCAAAATATTTTCATCGCACCAATAAGAAACCTCCTACCCACTGGTGGGCACTCAGTGTTTATCTCTCCCTCTAGCCCTTGGAAATCATTCATTCATCTACATTCTGTCACTATGTATCTGCCTATTTTAGATATTTCAAATAAATTGAATGAAGAAACACATTCCCTTTTGTGTCTGGTTTCTTTCACTTAGTATGCTATTTTCAAAGTTTATCCATGGCTGAATAATATTTCGTTGCATGACTATATATACTTAACTCATTAATCAGTTGATAGACATTTACATTGTTTGCAATTGTTGACTCTTATCTGATGCTGCGAACATTTGTGTATAAGTTGTTATGTGGATAATTTATCTTGTGGGTATATTTTGTATTTTCAGGTCTCTCAAGTTTATATCTGGACTGGATGTTCTGGGTCCTATGGTATCTCTCTATATAGCCTTTTGAAAAACTGTCAAATTGTTTTTCTGAAGGACGATGCAATTTTAGATTACCATCAGTGATGCANTGTATTTTGTATTTTCAGGTCTCTCGAGTTTATATCTGGACTGGATGTTCTGGGTCCTATGGTATCTCTCTATATAGCCTTTTGAAAAACTGTCAAATTGTTTTTCTGAAGGACGATGCAATTTTAGATTACCATCAGTGATGCACGAGGGTTCTAAAATCTTCACATACTTATCATCACTTAAAATTGTCTCTTTTTATTACATAGAAACTAATGGATATGAAGTAATTCTCCACTGTAGTTTTATTTGTTTTCCCCTAGATAATTTCAAGTGGTTATTTGACATTTGTGTATCTTCATTGGAGAATTCAAATCCTTTGTCTATTAAAAAAAATGATCAAGGTAAAATCACGTGGCATTAGTTTAGCCATTTTGAAATGAATAATTTAATGATCTTTAGTATATTCATAATATTGTATGACCATCACTTCTATCTATTTCTGAAAATTTCAAAGCATTTTCATCACTCCCAAAGCAATGCTCACACCCATAAAGCAGTTATCCCATTTCTCCATTAATACAGTTCCTTGGAACTATCAATCTACTCTCTGAGTCTAT
>SJYV01056290.1:8838-19678 GCA_006410875.1 Neotragus pygmaeus | reverse complement strand
AACAACAGCAGGAATATTAAAAGGATTACACAATATAACCAAGAGAGATTCATTTTCAGAGTGGAAGAATGGTGTGGCCTATAAAAATCAATCAGTGCAACACACCACATTTTTTTAAAATAAGGGAAAAAGACACATTATCACCCCCCGTGATGCAGAAAAAGCTTTTGACAAAATCCAACACCCTTCATGATAAAAACACTCAATAAACAGGGAATACAAGAGGACATCCTTAACATGATAAAGGCCACATATGAAAAGCTCACAGCTCATATCATACTTAATGATGAATGACTGAAAGCTTTTCCTGTAAGATCAAGAATAAGACAATTACAGTTTACCAATTCTATTCAACATAGTACTGCAAGTTCTAGCCAGAACAGGTAGGTAAGAAAATGATATAAAAACCATCCAAATTGAGAAAGAAGTAAAATTATCTCCATTTACAAGTGACATAATTTTATATTTAGAAAAACCTTTAAAATACATTTTTTNCTATTCAACATAGTACTGCAAGTTCTAGCCAGAACAGGTAGGTAAGAAAATGATATAAAAACCATCCAAATTGAGAAAGAAGTAAAATTATCTCCATTTACAAGTGACATAATTTTATATTTAGAAAAACCTTTAAAATACATTTTTTAAAGTTAGAGGTAATAAAATAAATTCAGCAAAATGAAAGATATAAGATCAACATGTACATTGGTTGAATTTCTATATAATAGAAATTTACCACCCAAAAAGGAAATCTAAAAATCAATTCCACTTACAACAGTATCAAAAAAGAATGAAATATTTAGGAATAAATCTAACCAAGGGGAAGAAAACTGGAAGCTATAAAACACTGTTGAAGAAAATTAAAGAAGACCTAAATAAATGGAAATACATCCCATGTTCATGGATGGAAAATTTTAAATTGTTAAGGTGACAATAGTACCCCAAATGATCTGTATATTCTGTGCAATCCCTGTCAAAAAAATTGTGCAGGCATAGAAAACTGGAATTCATATGGAATCTCAAGGAACTCCAAATACCCAAAACTGTCTTGAAAAAGAGCTGTAGGATTCACATGTTCTGATTTTAAAATGTACCACAAAGCTACTGTAAGTAAAGCAGTGTGGATACTGACATAAGAATAGACATATAGACCAAAGAAATAGAAGAGTGAAAAACTAGAAATAAACTCTCATATGTATGGTCAACTGATTTTAGATAAGGATGCCAAGACCATTGGATGGGGAAAGAACAGTCTTCTCATCAAATGGCACTGGGAAAACTGAATATCCACATGCAAAAGAATTAAGTTGGACTGTTAACTTATAGCATATCCAAAAATTAGTTCAAAATGGATCAAATACCTAAACTTAATTAAAACTATAAAAATCTTAGAAGGAAGCAAAGGGGAAAATATCTGTGGCATTAGATTTGGCCATGATTTCCTCTTTTCCCTTTTAATGACTTTACTAACGTATAATGCACAAATCTTTGGGCACTTCCTTATGTTAGGGCCCTGGTTTGAGAAGCAGCCAAAGACTGGTCACATTCAAAAATTCTTTATTAAACTCGCTATTCAGGGGGTGGAGGTCACGTGCATCTCTAGTCAGGCTGTGGTAGTTTGGTTATTCTTGGTTTACACAAAATCTGGAAGGAAACTGAAGCACTGAGAACATGGAAAAAAGCTACACCTACATAGCATGCAAATGAAGCAATCCTAGCTACCCACTCCAGTGTGGACAGATGTCAAAAAAACATGGCTGAGCAAAAGTTTTGGGGTCAAGGTTGCCCTCCTCACATTGTACTGGTTGCTCAGGCACCTTCCTTATAAAGAGGTCTGACAATGATTCCTGATCAGCATAGTCATCCATACATCATGGGGCGGGGGAAATCTTAAAGGCGTCTCTCTACTCCGGCTCAATAATCATACTTTCCTTCTGTCCCTTACCTTTCCCTCCTCCATATCTTGGGTCTGTAGAAGGCACCAACCTTTTGTTTAGGGTTCTGGTAGTCATGAGATGACCCCCAGATTTGTGCTTTTCCAGCTGACTCTTCACCAGCACACCATTCCTGGAAAACCTAGAACAGAAGAAGGTCAGTGCTTTCTGCTTCTTGTCTGCTCTGTCTTACCACATAAATGATTAAGCCTTAACTGTTACTTTCACTTTAACTCATATTAATGGGCTCCTTGGCATGAGGTAATGGGGCCGGATGCCATGATATTAGTTTTTTGAATGCTGAGTTTTAAACCAGTTTTTTCACTCTCCTCTTTCACCTTCATCAAAAGGCTCTTTAGTTCTTCGCTTTCTGCCATTAGGGTAGTGTCATCTGCATATGGGGGGGAAATGAAAACAGTGATGGACTTTATTTTCTTGAACTCCAAAATCACTGTGGATAGTGACTGGAGCCATGAAACAAAAAGGCTCTTGCTTCTTGGAAGAAAAACTATGACAAACCTAGACAGTATATTAAAAAGCAGAGACATCATTCTGCCAACAAAGGTCATATAGTCAAAGCTATGGTTTTTCCAGTAGTCATGTATGGATGTAAGAGCTGGACCATAAAGAAGGCTGAGTGCTGAAGAATTGATGCTTTCAAACTGTGGTGCTGGAGAATACTCTTGAGAGTCCCTTGGATTGCAGGAAGATCAAACCAGTCAGTCCTAAAGAAAATCAACCCTAAATATTCATTAGAAGGACAGATGCTGAAGTTGAAGCCCCAAAACTTTGGCCACCTGGTGGAACAGCTGACTCATTGGAAAACACCCTGATGCTGGGAAAGAATGAAGGCTGGAAGACAAGGCGGCAGCAGAGGATGACATGGTTGGATGGCATCACTGACTCAGTGGTTGCGTTTGAGCAAACTCTGAGAGATACTGAAGGACAGGGAAGCCTGGCGTCCATGGGGTCGCAAAGAGTCGGAAATGACTGAGTGACTGAACACCATCACCACCAACAACAAATGGGTTACTTGGACAGCACCTGGCAGCTCAGCTCTCTCCAGCTCATTTGAACTGTTGAATTGGACTTGTGCTTTTCAATCACCTTCTTGTAACCTGGTTGAATGCCAAACACCACATATAAAAAATTAGGCAAAACGTGAGTCCCTGGAAGATGTAACCACTCATCTCCAGAAAGGATTGTTTTTTCTGTTGTTGGTTTTTTTTTTTTTAAGCGGCTAAACTGGAGCCCCTAGCTTTTCCAGATTTCTTTAATTCACTGAGAAAGAAAGAGAAGTCACTCAGTCGTGTCTGACTCTTTGCGACCCCATGGACTGCAGCTGACCAGGCTCCTCCGTCCATGGGATTTTCCAGATAAGAGTACTGGAGTGGGGTGCCATTTCCTTCTCCAGGGAATCTTCCCAATCCAGGGATTGAAACTGGGTCTCTTGCACTGCAGCAGACTCTTTACCATCTGAGTCACCAGGGAAGCCCCTTAATTCACCCAGGGATTGAGTTGATCTGATCCTGGAGCCATTGATCCCTGTGAGAACTGAGTTTTGCTCACTCTACTAAATGCCTCAGGGGATCCGCAGGGCCCCTTCTCCTCGGTGGACCTAAACTAGTTTTTTACCAGTTTCTGAAGTATGTCGAAAGCTCCACTTACTTCCCCCGCCTGGGGGTCATCTCTTAACATAACGTATTGATCAACCCCCATGTGAAAAGCAGGTGCGAACCTCTGAATCTCACGCTACATCTTGGCTCTGCAACTTTTCTCAGTCTTGCTGGTCCTCCCAATGTATCCAAACAGATTCTTTTCATATGTTATTTAGGTTTTCTAGCTGCTCGGATGTGCGGGGTGGGGAGGAGGAGGAGGGGAGACCGCAGGCTCCAAACTGAAAACAGAATGTGCCATTTTAAAAAAATTACAAAAACCATCACAGTATTGTAAAGTAATTATCCTCCAATTAAAATGAATAATTAATTTTAAAAATAAAAATCATCTAAGAATAAAAGAAAAGAAAAAAAAAATGAGCTGCAGGAAGAAAGGTGAGAACCCCACACCTCAGTATATTAACTCCCAAACTAGAAGCTCAATATTTCCCCTAAAAATTCTTTCTCAGATTTGTTTTGGGGTCCACAGGGAAGGAAGAGTCTTACAGTCACAAATCAACTTTAAATGACTACTACATTTGAAAAAGATCGAAGTGTACCTTTTGTGGGGGAAAGAGGGGCAGCCTCAGTGTTCATTCAGAAAAACCAAAGGAATTCCACATGCATTTTATGTCCTAGTGAACTGTGTAAACTTTATTTTTGCTGAAGATTGTATGTTTAATCAATCTTATGTTCTCATACCACTTCTTGAGAAGGAGGTTCAATTTGAAATTGTATCATTTCCTTCCTAATGAAGGGCAAGTGCTTAGTTAAATAAAAATCTGATGACATTTTTCAAACAGAAAAAAAAAAGGAACAACCAAATGCTATGTGACACTGAAAATGAAAATATGGGTAATGAAATTATAGCAACAGAGTAACATTATTCCTCTGTTACTTAAAACTCAAGTTTGAGATATGTAACATGAAATTCTATTGATTGTGGAAAGACTATGTCATTGTACTCTCCTTGTGGTTATGGAAATTAATACATTTATAGCTGCATATTGATTGAGTTATAAATATGCCTTTGCAACCTTTCCTTACTGTATCATTTCCCAGGGGCCACTATTAACAAAGTACCACAAACTCAAAGGCTTAAAACAACAGGGATTTGTCCACTGATAGTTCTAGAGGCCAAAAGTCAAAGATCAACGTGTTGGCAGGACCGTGAAGATTGTAGAAGAGGTTGTTTCCAAGTTTCTCCTAACTACTGATGGCCATCTGTGGCACTGTTTCGTTTGTAGCTGCATCTCCTATGTTTCTCCTTTAACCTCACACTACTACCACCTTCAACGACATTTCCGATGTCGCAAGTGCGGGTTTTCCCACACACCACGCAATTCTCAGACACCAGCTGGCCATCTTACAATTCAACTCAATTCTGACACTTTCTACCCAGGTCAGAACTCACAGGTTAAGTGAACTCAGACCACAAGACTCCAGTTTTTTAATATTTATTTTTATTTATTTTATTTTATTTATTTGGCTACACTGGGTCTTTGTTTCGGCAGGCAGGATGTTTTAGATCAGGCGTGTGGGATCTAGTTCAAACCCGGGTTGCCCTGCATTGGGAGCACAGAGTCTTAGCCCACCCCAGGGAAGTCCCTCAGAAGTCCCTACATCCAGATTGTCATTTGTGCTCCTGACTGAAGGGCTATAGCTCAGAGGTTCTGACAACCCTTTCCTTGGTTTCAATTAATTTGCTAGAGTGGCTCACAGAATGTGGAAGGATATTTTACTTGCCATATAAGGAAGATATTTTACTTCAGATTATGGGTTTATGATAAAGGGCTATAGCTCAGGAACAGCCAGAAGGAAGGGTGCACAGGGCAAGATGTGGAGAAACAGCATGGAGTTCCTTCCAAGCACGCCACTCTTCCCAATGTCCACGTGTTCACCAACCCAGAAGTTCTTTGAACTCCAGCCTTTTGGGTTTTAGGGGGCCTGCATTACCTAAACGTGATTGTTTCAGTTGCTGGCCACTGGCGACTGATTCAGCCTCCAGCCCCTCTCTCCCTCTCAAAGATCAGGGGGTGGGATTCAAAGTTCCAAAGTCCAAATTTTGTAGTTGGGTTCCCTGGCAAGCAGTCACCTTCACTAGGGGCTTTCCAAAAATCATTTCATTAATAACTGAAGATACCTACGTCAAACTCCTCATTTAGGAAATTCCAAGGGATTTTAGGAGTAGTGTACAGGAACGGGGGATGAAAACCAAAGTATATATATTTCTATTATGAATCAGAATATCACAATCTGTTTCTCTTCTCTTCTTATAAGAATACCATCCTGGTTGGATTGAAAGCCCATTCTAAAGACCGAATCACATTTTTCATTATAACAGCAAGAACACTGTTTCCAAATAAAGTATTCACAAGGACCAGGGGTTAGGACCAGAACATATCTTTTTTTAGGGACACAGTTTAACCTATTATGAAGTGAAGTGAAAGTCGCTCAGTCATGTCCGACTCTTTGCGACTCCATGAACTATACAGTCCGTGGGATTCTCCAGGCCAGAATACTGGAGTGGGTAGCCTTTCCCTTCTCCAGAGGATCTTCCTAACCCAGGGATNGTGAAGTGAAAGTCGCTCAGTCATGTCCGACTCTTTGCGACTCCATGAACTATACAGTCCGTGGGATTCTCCAGGCCAGAATACTGGAGTGGGTAGCCTTTCCCTTCTCCAGAGGATCTTCCTAACCCAGGGATCAAACCCAGGTTCTTACAGTCGCCATCAATTTAAGAGACTCTTGAAGGAAGTAGACAAGGTGAGGAATGATGAAACAGAAATACAAAGACGGTTGTGGGGAATTCCGTGATTTCACTGCTAAGGGCCCGTGTTCAATCCCAGTGGGGCAACTAAGATCCCACCAGCTGTGGGGCGCAACCAAAAAAAGACGGCTATGCATCTCACTGTCAGATTCGGCCGTTGGTGTTCTAAACCGTCATAACAGTGCTGAGGCTGTTTGTCTCCCTTTTCTGTTTTTCTTTTGTTACTCTTCAGTGCCACAGGGTAATCCCCTTTTCCCTTCTAAACGGCAGTTTACACAGTTCAAGGAGTTCTGCCTCTTCAATATTATCTGTGACTTCAGGCCGGATTCCACATATTTAGGGGCAATTTTGATACAGTTGTGGCTTCTCATCCCCAGGTCAGTACCGAGAGGACTTGAAATTACATTTGTGCATCCATTTGCATTGTCCACAATTTGGGAGCTAATGGAAAGCAGTTTTAAGGAGTCTCTTGGGGGTGCCAATGATCCTCGGCATCTTGCCCTAGGTATTGGGGACATAACTGTTTGCAATTTGTGAAAATGAGTCAAACCTGTATACTATGGTATATGCACTTTTCTGTATGTATGTCATGCTTCGATAAAAACTTTCTGCAACTTCATTGAGATATGATTGGCGTATAAAGAAGGACAAGATGGACAAGGTGATGAATTGATACACACATACATTGCAGAATGATTACTACAATAAGGTTAGTTAACACATCTATCCTCTCACCTAATTACAGTTTTTGTTTGTGTGGTGAGAATATTTCAGATCTACCCTCTTAGCAGCTTTTAAGTATACAATTATAGTATTGATAATGACTATCACCACACTGTTCATTAGACCCCCACAGCTTACTCACAACTAGATATTTGTTTCATTTGACCAACATCTTTTCATTTTCAGCTCATCTTTTCATTTCCTCCACCTCTCAATCCCTGGTAACCCCCATTTTGCTCTCAGTTTTTCTGAGTTTGATTAGTTTAGATGGCAGAAAGTTAACACTTTTGTTGTTGGTTGTAATAGAGTAACAGGGATCAGATTTACCCACTTGCCTTAAACAGGTAAAACACTGTCCAGATTATTTCCATGATCACTGAGAAGAGATAAAAGGGATTAAGTAAAGACTTCTTAACCACAGGAGTTCCCTGACAGGCCAGTGGTTAGGACTTCACATTTTCATTGCTGAGGTCCCAAGGTTCAGTCCTTGGTCAGGGAACTAAGATCCTGCAAGCTACATGGTGCGGCAAAAAAAAAAAAACAACCCACTTCTGAATAAGGACACTAAAAACGTGAACCATAAAGGACCGATCTAACAAACTTCACAAAAATTAAAAATGTCTGCTCTTCTAAATACACAATTAAGAAAATANGGAAAAAAAAAAAAAAAAAAAAAACCCACTTCTGAATAAGGACACTAAAAACGTGAACCATAAAGGACCGATCTAACAAACTTCACAAAAATTAAAAATGTCTGCTCTTCTAAATACACAATTAAGAAAATAAAAACTCAATCATAGAAAGAATTTATTTTATATCATGCATCTAGAGATGGATTTTTTTTAATTATTTTATTTATTAAACTATAATTGACTTACAATATTGTGTTAGTTCCAGGTGTACAGCTTCAGATTCTTTTCTATTATACTGAACAAATTTTTGTAAGACATTGACTATAGTTCCATGTGCTATGCAGTAAATCCTTGTTGTGATCATCTTTTAATTATTAAACAGTAACTCCTTTTTATTTTATTGAAGGCAACACCAAAGAATTTCAGAAACTTGAAATGTATTATTGCTTTAGTAGTGTTCCCTCCTTAATGGAATCTGTTGCAAGAACCAATATATCTGAGTAAAGATTCAATTTTGATCCTACTCACTTTAAATATGACATTTGATTATTGGTAGTGGTAAAATTTCCAAATGCAATTAATTGAATGAATTAATTCACACAACAAATATTTCTTGAGAGTTAGGCACTCTTTCAGTTATTAGGGATATAATAGTGGAAAAATATGCCAAGATTCCTGCTTTCATGGAGCTTACATTCTGGTGAAGGGAGACAGAATAATAAACACAATAAATAAGTAAATGATATAGTATGCTAGAAAGTTAAATCCTATAGAAAAAAGAGTAAGTCAGGATTAAAGGCATTGGAACTGCAGAGGGGTAGGTATAGTACTTTTAAATAGAATGGTCATGGCAGGTCCCAGAGATGAATTTGAACCCAGGATATATTTTACAGATTCTTACAACTCAGTAATTAGAAGACAAAACCTAAGTTGGGGGGAAAAAAAAAAAAAACTATCAAGAAATTGGATACAAAGTGTCCCAAAATGAGATACCCACAGGAAAGGTGCTTAATATCACTGTCCTCAGGGAAGTGCAAATTAAAATACAATAAATTGGGACTTCCCTGGTGGTCCAGTGGCTAAGACTCCACCCTCCCAATGTAGGGGGCCCAGGTTCGATCCCTGGGCAGGGAATTAAATCCAACATGCTCTGACAAAGAGTTCACATGCCCTAACTAAAAAATATCTCACATGCTGAAAAGAAGATCAAAGATCCCAAGTGCTGCAACTAAGACCTGGCACAGCCAAATAAATTATTTTTTGAAAAATACAATCAATTACCACAAGAATGACTAAAACTAACCTTACAAACCATACCAAGTATCATTGAGGATGTGGAGGAAATAGAACTCCCAGCAGGTGATGAGATAGATTGGAATATGGGATGGACACTTGGGGAAAGTTTCATACAGAGTTAAACATATACCTACCATACGACCTGCAATCCACTCCTAGGAATTTTTCCAGAGAAATGATAGCACATGCCCTGATAAAGACTTATACACAGTATTCATACCACCGTTATTCATAATAACCCTATAACTTCACTGGAGGTCCAGTGGTTAAAATTTTAAGCTCCTGGGGCTTCCCTGGTGTCTAGTGGTTAAGCACCCACCTGCTATTGCAGGGGACACTGGTTCGATCCCTGACCCAAGAAGATCCCACATGCCCGCGTGCCATAACTCCTGAGCCCACATGCCACAGCTGCTGAACCCACGTGCCATAACTGCGGAGCCCACGTGCCATAACTCCTGAGCCCACACGCCACAACAAGAGAAGCTACCTCAAGGAGAAGCCCATGCACCACAATGACGAGTAGCCCCTGCTCATCATAACTAGTGAAAGCCTGAGTACAGCAATGAAGACCCAGTGCAGCCAAAAATTAAACATAAAAGAAGAAAATTAAAATTAAAAGAAGAAAAAGATTTTATGCTCCCAGTGGATATGGGTTCAACTTCTGGTCTGGGAACTAATAGCCCATAAGACATAAATAAATAAGCAAATAAAACAGTTTTTTTTTAAACAATAGTAAAGTAATGCTCAAAATTCTCCAAGCCAGGCTTCAGCAATACGTGAACCATGAACTCCCTGATGNGAGCTCTACTGTCCTATCCCCTCTACTCACATCCCTCTACCAGACCTGTCCTTGCCAGGTGGCCACCGTCTGGCACCTTAGCTTCTGTGATACTGATAATGTTTGAGAGAGAGAAAAAAACAAACAAACAGTATATCTAGAATATTTATCTGCTTGACTACTTTGATAAGCTTTGTTAGGAAAAAAAAAAAAAACTTTGTAAACATATGCTGATTATTAGGAAAGATTTGCAATTTTCAGGCAGAATACTGGAGTGGGGTGCCATTTTCTACTCCAGGGGATCTTCCCGACCCAGGGATGGATATCTTGCATCTCCAGCACTGGCAGTCAGAGTCTTTACAACTAGCACTACCTGGGAAGCCCCAAGTAATGACTACTATTAAATCAAGTCTATATACCAACACAGAAGATCCTACTGAGTCTTCTTTTAAATATAATTATTCTTTTCTATGATATTATATATACAGATTATTTCAAATATTTTTCATGATAAAATGTTTATTTTTATTGAGTTACACTGCTTTACAATGTTGTGCTAGTTTCCGTTGTACAACAAAGTGAATCAGACATATGTATGCAGATATCCCCTCCCTCTAGGACTTCCCTCCCACCTCCCGCCACCCTGCCCTCCCTCATACCACCAATCTAGTTCATCAAAGAGCAGAGAGACCCACATTTAGACTATAAGGAGGTATTGTAAACTCACACTAGTCAGAATGGCCATTATCAAAAAACCTACAAACAATAAATGTTGGGGAGGATGTGGAGATAAGGGATCCTCCTGCACTATTGGTAGGAATGTAAACTGATAAAGCCACTATGGAGGTTTCTTATAAAACTAAAAGCAGAGCTACCATATGACCCAGCAATCCCACTGCTGAGCATATACCCTGAGAAAACCATGATTCAAAAAGACACATGTGCAGCCTCAATGTTCACTGTAGCAGTATTTATAAGAGCCAGGACATGTCCACTGACAGATGAATGGATAAAGACGTGGTCCATAACGAAATGTTTAAATGAGTCATATATGT
>SJYV01056284.1:1656430-1675087 GCA_006410875.1 Neotragus pygmaeus | reverse complement strand
GAGGACGCCCAGCGGTGCCGGGCTGCAGAGCCTCCTCCCTGCTGTGGCAACAGCCCAGCTGCTGCCCGCCTTTCCTGGAACCTGGTTGCATCAGACAAGGCCACCACACAAGGCCCCAGCAGCCCTGAGGCAAAGACGTGCCCCACCCAGCACACCAGGCCAGAGCTGCCTGGTGTCCAGGGCGGTGAGGGCCCCTGGCTTGACTTGTGGCCTCGCCTCTGGCTCCTTGGGGTCCCCACTGCAGACTTTCTCCCTGAGCTGATACATGCTGGGCTTCTGGATGGTTCCCCTTCTGTCCTCTGTGAGGCAGCCGCTCAGACTCAGTTGGGGGCAGGGCCAAGCTACAGGCTGGCTCTGGTACAACTTCCCAAATGGCCACCGACCCCTTAGAGGCCTCTCAAACTTCCAGTGGCAGGACCCAGGGTCCAGGGCCCAGAAGCAAGAAGAACGCAGGGCCTCGCTTCCTGTTACCCTCTCAGAGGCACTGCCCAGGGCCTGACTCTGATAGGCCAAGACACTTCCTCTCTGTCCCCATCCAGGTGGAAAGGACCACAGATGGGCATTTGTGGACACAGGTGGCATGGCCCCAGACCCTCCCCCCTCAGGGTAGCTGTTCACACAGCACTCAGAAGGCTCAGTGGGGGCTTACACCACTGCATATCAAGGCTCTATGCCCCCTCTCCCTGGAGGTCACCCCATCTGACCCTACACCCCTTTCACACTGGCCCCTAATACCCCTGAACCCACGACCACATCTGACTTGACTCAAGGTACAGGACAAGTGTGCCTGTTCATCCAGTCTACCCTCCTCCCCATCCCCCACCGCTCTATCCATTCTGGCTTCTAAGAGGAGACCCTGTAAAACAGGCCCCTGCAGGGAGAACATGGCAGAAACAGCCAAGGGGCTCCTGGGAGCCGAAGTAGGGTGTCCCCAAGGGGGATTCAGGGACAGGATGGAGGGCGGGGTCTTCAAAACCCAGAGTGAGCCCCATGCTGATCCTGCCTGACCTCATGGCTGACCATTTCTCACCTCACTGGCCTCATCTGATCTTGATGACCCCTCCTGACCTTCACATTGACCTCACCTGACCTCCTTCTGACCCCTCCTGACCTCATTTGACCCCCTCTCTGACCCCCATCCTGACCTCACTGACCTCACCTGACCTCCTCCTACTCCCTCCTAACCTCATGCTGACCTCACCTGACCCCCTCTCTGACCTTCTCCTGACTTCACTGACCTCACCTGACCTCCCCCTGACTCCCTTCTGACCTTCTCACTGACCTTACCTGACCCCCTCTGACCTCATGCTGACCTCACCTGACTTCCTCCTGGTCCCCTCCTGACCTTCATGCTGACTTCACCTGACCCCCTTTTCTGACCCCCTCCTGACCTAATCACTGACCTCATCTGACCTCCTGACCCTGGATTTCTGACCAGGATTTCTGAGCCCCCACTTCCCACCATGGTTAGGGGCCGGGGGGCTCACAGGGATAGAGAAGGGGACCCCCCCAGAGGAAGGGCAGTCCGTCCAACGGCCAGGAAGGCCCCTAGAAGGTGTGGCTGGGATGGAGCCAAGCCAGAGCTGAGGGTCATGTAGAGCCAGACACAGCAGGAGGTGGGACCTGGGCTGTGGGCAGCCGCAAGGGCTGAGCCTGGCAAGGATGAGAGGCTGGAGACAGAGGAGGCTGCAGACCCTGTGCCAGCCAGACCCCACTCAGAGCAGTGAGGGGAGCAGTGGACATCCCTGAGGAGGCCACCACCCTCCCCGCATCTGGTGGGCACTGGAGCCCACACTCTCCCCGAATCTGAGTTTTCAGGCAAATTCGATGTCAGCAGTGGCTACAGCTGATTTGGGACGCAAATCTGAACCAGCTGCACAGATGCCTCCTCGCCCAAGTGCAGCCCGCCCAGTGGCGGGTGCAGAGCAGAGTGGGAGGCGGGAATTGGGATGGGCTCTGCTCAGCTCAGGCTCCCCAGGAGGCAAAGTCACCCCTCTGGGTGGTGGGGCCACTGGAGTGTGGGCGCCAGGAGGGGCAAGCATCTCTGAGGATCCTGGGACTCCCCTGTGCCCACCCAGTCCCTTCCTGCCTCAGGGGGACTCTGCCTCCTGCCCGCCGCCCGCCACCCACCCTGTGGGGCCTGCATCACACAGCCATGCCCGTGGGAGATGATAGAGGTCCACTGCCACTGTTAGTAAAGCCAGCGCTGCTGCAAGGTCACCTCGGACACTTTGCTGCTGCTTCACCTTCTCTTGGGGAAGCACTGCTGCTACCTTGGCAGCTGGTGCCAGCAAGAGGGACACAGAAGCCCACCCTCCCATCTGGTGTGTTCTGGCTCAAAGCCAGGCCCGGGCAGCTTTGCGTGTGCCCTCACGGTGGTGGGAGTTCCGGTGTCACTCACGCACTCTCTCAGTCAATACCTGCATCCGCAGGAGCGGCCATGCCCAGGCCTGGTTAGCCGTGAACCAGACGAGAACGTAACTGACGGGCAGGTCTGGGCGCGGCAGCTGGGCGCGGCATGGGCGGGGCTCTAGACACAGGTGCCCAGGCTTCACTGAGAGGTCACGTGGGGCAGAGACACCCAGAGTGGGCACAAGAAGCTGTGGAGGAGGGGAGGCTGGTGGAGGACAGGGGCCGGTAGCCTGAGAGGGCAGATATGCAGGGGTGGCGGGGGCTGCAGCACCGACCCGGGGCTGAGGGCAGTGGTCAGAGATGATGGGCCAGCCCTCCTGGGCCTGGAACTGCGTGGTCCAGGGGGCCACTGTTGGACACTCCTGAGGTGAGAGTGTCACTCTCAAATATCCTGAAGAAAGAAACGGTGTCTGCTCTGGGCTGAGTTGTGTCCTCAGATCCTAGATCCTAGGTGGGAAGCCCTGACCCTCGTGGGCTGGTGTCTGCAGCTGGAGTCTCAGGGGTGCTCAGGGTGAGGCGGGGCCCGTGAGAGGTGTGGTGCCCTTGTTACAAGAGGAACACAGAGGGATCACCTCCCTGCTCACACACCAAGGCGAGGCCACCTGCAGACCAGGAAGAGCCTCACCAGACCCAGACCTGCCTGGATCTTGGGCCTCCCAGACCCAGTTCTGTGGGAACAGCATCTTATCTATGCTGCCCTTGGCTATAGTGATTTGTTACAGCTGCCCCAGCTGACAGATTCATATTGTCCCTGCCACCCTCCTCTAAGTTTGGATTTATTTCAAAAGAAAAGGGGTGAAAATGCCATGGAGGAAAGACTCTGAACAAAACAAGGCCCCAAAGAGTGCCGGGCCCTCCCCAGGCTCAGCAGTGCCCAGGGCAGCAGGCAGTGGGGGTGCAGGGGCTCCAAGGTCACTCTTGCTCAAAGAAGGCAGCAGGGCCCCTGGCACAAAGCAGGGAGCGGAGAAGTGGCACTGACACCATCTGAGAACTGAGACCGGTGGCCTTGCAGAGCATGATGCTGAGTCTGGGCTACAGGTTCCTAGAGATCCAGGGTGGGCATGACCCAAGGAGGCCCCCAGAAGCCCAAGGGATTGCAGTAGGGGTAGGGGGAGGCCAGGCAGGAGAGGGCCTTGGGGGCTAGGGTGCCAGACTACCCTGGCCAAAGGCAGTCAGGCTGGCGGTGGCCAGGGGTCTGAGGTGCCGTATAAAAGAGTAAAGATGTTGATTTGAGGACGCAGAGGCCCCATGACTGTGACAAGGCACCTGGCACCCCCCTTTCTGGGTGCAGATAAGGCCTGGGGCTTGGTCTGAGGTCACAAAGGGGACTAGTGAGTGTTGGATGGCTGGCAATACAGCTGAGGCTGTGGGAGCCTCCCCCACCCCCACGCCCACCCCCTACTGCACCAGCATCCTGCTCCAGGCCCCACTGAACGGTGGCTAAATGGGGGCTCAGTGGATCTGCCCTGAGTCGGGGGACTATGGCCCTGTTTCAGAGGATTCTTTCAGGGCTGGCCGGGGAACAAGAGTGGAGGCCTGGGGCTCCCCAGCCAGGCTAGCCTGTGGATCTGAGGTCCCTGTTGCACCCCACAGATGGTTTTTATTTCAGTTTGACCCTGGGGAGGGGCTGAGAGGTAAGGGCTACCCTCCTTTCTTGAGTGCTGGGTTTGGGGCTGATGCCCTTGGAAGCAGGCTCTTTGGGAGATGGAGACCTTGCAAATCTCTGACTTTGGCCAAAAGTGGAACCAGAGGGGCAGTAGGGCTGAGCGTCTGGTCTCCTGGCACAAGGGTATGGCCCCAGGCCGGCACCCCACCCAACAGGCTGCCAGGGCAGATCCCCAGATCACTCCAGCCTCAGCACCAAGGCCCCTGTTGCCACCAGGCCCCTGTTGCCACCAAGCCCTGAGGGGCTGCCGAGTCACTGGATCTGCCCCGCCCTGTGAGTGCTGGACCCCAGGACAGGACAGGACAGGACAAGTGTGGGCTTTACATGGCAGGAGAGAGCAGGGTGTCCCAGCCAGGTTCCTGGTGTTGGCCTGAACTCTGGCCTTGGGGGCTCCTGGGATCCCAAACTGTGGGGCTGTGAGGGAAGTGGGGTAGATGCCCCTCGCCGTGTCCTCCAGGGGCTTCAGATGAGGCCCTAGCTCTGTGGATAGCTCTCCCAGGACAAAGGGACCACTGAGACCTGAGGCATCAGACCCTGAGCCAGTCTTTGCTCAGAGCCTCTGGGCAGGGGGTGCAGGGGAGCCCAGAGGCAGCTGGCCCCATCAGGCCTCAAGTGTCCAGAGTTCCACTAGGAACGTTCAGACCAGACCAGACAAGAGGCCTCAGTGATCCCCAAACTCTAGGTGCCCCGCCAAGTCCAAGCACAGGACGGAGTGGGGGTGGAGGCCAGAGGGACCTGGGACACAGCCCCCCTTGTGGCCTCAGATGGGAGCCAGAGCTGGAGGCCCTCGCCTCGGCTCCACCAATGTCTCTGTCCTCAGCTTCCCCTAGCATCTCCGCCCACAGCCACCTGCTCTGTCCCCTGATGCCCCCGGGACATCTGCCAGAGTTATTGTGGGACTCTTGCAGATATACTTAAATGAGATTCTTCTATCTGGTAGTCTGAGGCTGCAGAGCCGTCGCGAGTTCCCGGGCCCACAGCCAGCTTCCCCTGCTCTCGGGCCAGTGCTGCCAGCGCAGCACGTTTCCATGGGCTACCGTCCCACCTCACCAGGCTTCCTCATTTCCCACCCGGGACCCCACATGACATCAGCTGTCATGTATGCCTGGGCTCCTCTGGCTGTGACAGGCCCCAGACTCCCCTTGTTTCTGTGACCTTGGCCTGTGCAGGAGACCTGGCCAGGTATGTGCCCATCATGTCCATCATGTGCCCCTCTGCTGGGCTTTGTCTGATGTTTTTCTCACACTTAGACTGGGGCAGGGGCTTGGGAGGAGCCACCAGGCTGCTGCCCTGCTCATCACATCACACTGGGGCACCTGTTCTCACATCACCAGTGGGACCTTTTTAATTTCAAATATTTTGAACTCCACAGTTCTGGGTCCTCCCCAGCTACAGACCCCGACAGGGTTGACCCCTTCCCCTCCATCCCTATAACACCAGAACCCGACCCACGGGTTCTTAGAGACGGGCAGGGCCAGGGTACCGTGGTCTCTGGTAGCCCAGTTGGGCAGAGGCTCTGCAAGCAGAGTGACCAGTTGCTGATATGCTGAGCCCAGGAGCCCAGAGGGCTGACCTTTGGCCCTGGATTTTGCACCCTAGAGGCCACCAGGGGCCTCAATTTGTCTAAGAATGATGGACAGGGAGTTTCAGACTTCTGGCCCAGTGTTTTCTAGACACCGTGACCAGGTGTAGGCCTCAGGGATACGGGCTTGAGACAACATAGGTGCTTCTGGATCTCAGGCACAGGGTCAAGGTCAAGGCTGAGTCAGGCTGCAGNAGGACAAGTGTGGGCTTTACATGGCAGGAGAGAGCAGGGTGTCCCAGCCAGGTTCCTGGTGTTGGCCTGAACTCTGGCCTTGGGGGCTCCTGGGATCCCAAACTGTGGGGCTGTGAGGGAAGTGGGGTAGATGCCCCTCGCCGTGTCCTCCAGGGGCTTCAGATGAGGCCCTAGCTCTGTGGATAGCTCTCCCAGGACAAAGGGACCACTGAGACCTGAGGCATCAGACCCTGAGCCAGTCTTTGCTCAGAGCCTCTGGGCAGGGGGTGCAGGGGAGCCCAGAGGCAGCTGGCCCCATCAGGCCTCAAGTGTCCAGAGTTCCACTAGGAACGTTCAGACCAGACCAGACAAGAGGCCTCAGTGATCCCCAAACTCTAGGTGCCCCGCCAAGTCCAAGCACAGGACGGAGTGGGGGTGGAGGCCAGAGGGACCTGGGACACAGCCCCCCTTGTGGCCTCAGATGGGAGCCAGAGCTGGAGGCCCTCGCCTCGGCTCCACCAATGTCTCTGTCCTCAGCTTCCCCTAGCATCTCCGCCCACAGCCACCTGCTCTGTCCCCTGATGCCCCCGGGACATCTGCCAGAGTTATTGTGGGACTCTTGCAGATATACTTAAATGAGATTCTTCTATCTGGTAGTCTGAGGCTGCAGAGCCGTCGCGAGTTCCCGGGCCCACAGCCAGCTTCCCCTGCTCTCGGGCCAGTGCTGCCAGCGCAGCACGTTTCCATGGGCTACCGTCCCACCTCACCAGGCTTCCTCATTTCCCACCCGGGACCCCACATGACATCAGCTGTCATGTATGCCTGGGCTCCTCTGGCTGTGACAGGCCCCAGACTCCCCTTGTTTCTGTGACCTTGGCCTGTGCAGGAGACCTGGCCAGGTATGTGCCCATCATGTCCATCATGTGCCCCTCTGCTGGGCTTTGTCTGATGTTTTTCTCACACTTAGACTGGGGCAGGGGCTTGGGAGGAGCCACCAGGCTGCTGCCCTGCTCATCACATCACACTGGGGCACCTGTTCTCACATCACCAGTGGGACCTTTTTAATTTCAAATATTTTGAACTCCACAGTTCTGGGTCCTCCCCAGCTACAGACCCCGACAGGGTTGACCCCTTCCCCTCCATCCCTATAACACCAGAACCCGACCCACGGGTTCTTAGAGACGGGCAGGGCCAGGGTACCGTGGTCTCTGGTAGCCCAGTTGGGCAGAGGCTCTGCAAGCAGAGTGACCAGTTGCTGATATGCTGAGCCCAGGAGCCCAGAGGGCTGACCTTTGGCCCTGGATTTTGCACCCTAGAGGCCACCAGGGGCCTCAATTTGTCTAAGAATGATGGACAGGGAGTTTCAGACTTCTGGCCCAGTGTTTTCTAGACACCGTGACCAGGTGTAGGCCTCAGGGATACGGGCTTGAGACAACATAGGTGCTTCTGGATCTCAGGCACAGGGTCAAGGTCAAGGCTGAGTCAGGCTGCAGGAACACAATGCAGCACTGGCACAGCCTGCGGGTGTTGCCACTAGGCCCTGGCTGAACAATGGGGTCTGAGAGCGTGGCCCAGGGCAGGAAGGCGGGGACGAAGTGGTCAGGACTCATCCAGGAGGGCCAGAGAGAAGTCCCAGCACTGGAGTAACCCCAGCCTGCCCAAGGGCACCAGCAGGCCTTCAGGGCAGCGTGTGGGGCCATGAGGGACCTGGAGTGATAGTTGCTGAGCTTTCTGGCTTGAACCCTTTGGCTCTGAGCTGGGGACAGCCAACAGGTCCTAGGTCCTTGGGCTAGGTGGGAGTAGCTGAGGCCAAAAGGAGTGTAAAGGTAGATCAAAAGATGGAAGAAAGAGGGTCCCCTCTCAGTGCAGCAGTTGATTACAGCAGGGCCCAGCCTCCTGTGCTCACCTGTCAGCATGGTGGGAGGAAGTGGCCTCTGCGGGGAACACCTGGCCCCACGGATCAGAGACAGGAAGCCTGTGGAGAGCGGTCCAGGGGTACAGGCACTGCAGCCCCTCCCCTAGCCTGGAGCACAGCTCCCCAGCCTGGCCTTCCTGGGACGGGGTCTCCATGCTTCAGATAGCTCTGGGTGGGAAGAGGTAGCCGAGCCATGCCCCATGGGGAGCCCTGTTCCTGGGCAGAGCCTCCAAGTCCAGACCCCAGACACTAGCACCTGCCCTACTGGACCAGCAACTAGACCTTTCTCCCAGTTCCTGGAGCCAAGTTGCCTGTCTTCCAAGGCAGTACCGGTTGCAGTGGCTGAAAGCAAAGTTAGCCACAGCCCCTCCCTAATCCAGGTCAACACCACTGACTTGGTGGAGGGCCAGGGAAGAGTGAGTGACAGAGCTTGCCCCCTCTGTGGGGTTGTTGACCCCAGGGACAGCTGCCCAAGTGGGCCCACACAGGGCTGCTTGGCGGCCCCCAGCATCTACCCACACCTGCCCCAGGTATTTGCTCTGCTGAGGTGAGGAGTTGAGTCAGAGGAGCTTGCAGAGAAATGGCCCATCCCAACCGGAAGTGCAGGGACTGGTAAGGCGACTCAGTAAGGTGTCCTCTGGGGAGCCCAGTGCTGGCTAAAAGCTGAGAAAGGTCCCGTTCCCGAGTCCAAGGCTAAGGGGCTCCAGGGCCCTGCCCTTGCCCCAGCACAGTCACAGTGGAAAGGTCATCCTTCGGCACCCGAGGTGGGACCCTCTTGGGCCTGGCTTTCAGGCTGAGGCTGAGCGCTGGGGGGCTCAGGGAGCCTGCAGCCATCTGTGGCTGGCTGCCATGCAGGAAGTAGCCACAGCCACAGCACAATGGCCTTTTGTCCTGCCTGCCCCGCCCGGTGAGGCCTCAGCCCCACAGAGAGGGCTGAGGGCCTGGGGGCCAGCTCACCACTAGCTCTGCCACCAGCCTGATTGTGTCCCCAAGCTGGGGGGGGGGGGCGCTTTTGTCACCCCTTCCATGTCAGTCTTCCCTGTCCCTGAAGAGCCTGTCTTGCTGGCCCCGCCCCCTCCTGCTGCCATGGCAATATCTGCACCCAGCAGGTAGGCTGGGCCAGAAACTTTGTCTGATGGCCACTGGTTTCCCAAGGGATCCCAGCACCCAGTTTAACTGCTGCCCGCGGGCTGGGACAACATGAGCCTGGTGTGCTATGGGGCGGCACCTCACTGACCCTTCAGGGCCTGGGCACCTGGCTCTTGCTCTCCCCTTGGAGGAGGCCAGAGGCTCTGGGCCTGCCCGGGGCCCATGGAGCCCACCCACCCTTACTCCCTGGATATGTATCCTGGCCGGCGGGGAAGTGCTGCCCTAGAGGGACCAGGGCCTCTGCCCAGGGAGGAGCCAACTGCTGCTCCACTAGGAATGACGACCCCAGCTCAGGCCTCGAGGTGGTCATCAGCAGAGCTCAGAGGTGCTAGAGTGTCCTGGGACCCCCACCTGGGCTGGCTAGGGTTGTCTGCAAACACTGTAGGGGCAACGGGGACATCTCAACTGAACTTTTGTTGAAAACTGAGGGATGAAATGGGTGCAAACCTGCCAAGACCTCCTCGGTCCTCTTGCCAGCACAGGGCCCAGTCTCACTCGGGTCATTTTTCCTTCTCAAGACTTAGGCAGAATAGGCAAGGAGAGCACTGAGCGGTCACTGCAAGGTCAAGGGTGGGCAGTCAGCCAGACCAGAATAGCCCTCTTCAAAATGATGCACTAGGGCATGTTCCAAGTGGCTTTCACTGTGGCGGGGGCAGGCCTGGCTCCTGGGCCACAGGAATAGCTGAGCTGCTTTCTGACCCTGGGCTAAAAGCAGGCCTCAGCGGCAACACTGTGGCCAGCTAGGATAGCCTCCATGGTAGGGGGTCCCCTTGCCCCAGGGCAGCTGCCCAGGAGAGCAGCTTCAGGAAGCCATGTGAATGTGCCCAGGTGTCTCTGAGTCTGTAGGAGCCTCTGAGTTGGCAGGAAAGGGTCCCCGCCTGGCAATGACAGGATCAGAGCCTCCCGGCAGGCCAGAAACTAAGAGGAGGTTTACTTCTGCCTCTTCTCAGGCCAAGCGACCAGTCGACCCTCAGATGCTCCCTCCCAGGGGCAGGGACTCCTCCCATGATTGTCTCCCTTCCTGGACCCAACTCTGTGCTCCTTCCTGGCAGAACTGAGCAGGCCCTTGGTTCCCACCGCATCCTGGCCCTCAGGGCTTAGTGGAGAGGCCCTCCCCACTGGCAGGCGGCACCGAGGAGGACAGGGTGTGAGACTGAGGAGGAGGTCAGTTCGAACAGCCCCTCCTCCCACTTCTGTCCACTGACAGTGCCTCAATCTCCTCAAAAGATGGTACCCATGGGACGTCTGTGTCCTGCCTCACCCTTACACAAATGCAGACACAAATGCAGGGTGGGTGGGCATCCTGAAAATCCCAAGGAGGGGCTGAAGCCCAAGGGTCGAGGATTAGAGGTCACCACTGCTCCCAGGATTGCCTTCCAGACACCCCACACCAGGCTCAGGGGGCCAGACCAGCCCCAGGCCGCTCCCCCTCCAGTCAGGGAGTGGAGCGGCCTGGGGTGTCCCGGTGGCAGTGAACTCAAAACCACACTCGAGGGGCCCATGGCAAATCTATGGATCCCCCACCGTGACCCCACGATTGACTCTGGGGGCCATACCCTCCCCTGCATCCCCCAGGTGTGGGCACAGTACCCCTTGGAGTTATGCAGCTGCCAGGGAGCCCTCTCGGGGTGACCCAGTGATCTGGCCTCATCCATCCCTGTAGGACAGCCTCTGGGCCACAGAGCCCCTCCCGGGGTGGAGTAAGGCCAGAGCCAGCAGCCCAGGGACAGCCCTGTCACATGAGTTTCCAGCACGGCTGCTGGGTTCATTATGGAGAGTAGCTGGGCCTTTGGGATCTCTCTACTGTTGGGCTAATTACTGGAATCACTGTCCTTTCATTACAGGCCTTTCCCTGGGAGTACACAGCAAGCATGAAGTCCAGCTGGACTGGGGCCCTGTCTCCCCCACCCTGTGAACCCCAACACAAAACCTTGCATCCCAGTCTAGGGGTCTAAAATGTAGGCCCCGGGGGCTGCCGAGGCCTTGGTCACCAGGCAGACCCCCCCACCCTTCCCAGCAACCTGGCTCCCCTAGCATGTGGGTCAGTATGACATGCGGCCTGATCCGCGCCTCCTGACCATAGAGGTGAGCTAGGGGCAAACAGAAGGGTTTTGAGAGACCCACACAAAGCAGACCCTCCGCTTCTGCTACACCTGGGGGTGGGGGCCTGGAACAAAGAGGTCAGGTCCAGTCTCTGCCCTTGGTCAGAGTGGGAGGCCACCACCCTAAGGGTCAGAGGCATCGCTGGAGCCACCTGGGGAAAAGCAGGGGTGTGGAGCATGACCCCCCTCCGCTCCCTCCCTGGTGTGGCAAGGCGGACCCAGCGCCTGGACAGGAGCTGCTGCCCAGCTGCCCTGGCCGCCGGCTCACACGCTCCAGTGCAGTCCCTGCCGAAGCTCCTTGCCCTGGTTTTTGTTCAACCTGGCCGGCGGGTGAGTTGGGCGAGGCGGCGGGGGCAGGAATGTGTGCAGGCCCCAAGCCCGCCCGGCCGCTGACGCTGCGTCACTAGCTGCCTCCCTCCCGGCCTATGGGAGCCCGGGGGACACACCTGTCGGCTGCCGGGAGTGGAGATTGGTCGGCCTGGAGCAGGCACCTGCGTGGGGAGGGGGGGTGGCCCTACATGTAAGGCGAGCCGGGGCTTCGCCGCCTCTTCCCAGCCCTACCCGGCGCCGCCTCCATTGTTCCCAGTCGCTCTCAGAACTTCCCCCAAGGCCCAGCAAGCCATCCACTGCACACGCGTGGACCTCGGGTTCCTTTGTGCGGAGCCTCCACCGAGGGCGGTGGGCCTCAGGTCTGCCCAGGAGGCAGGCAGCTCTCTCGGTCGGGCCGAAGCCAGACCTGGGTGCCGGGGCCACGGACGAGGGGCTGACAGGTACTCGGGGAGACTGGCGCCAAGGTGTCCCTGGCGTCCACGCAGAGGCCTGGTGGGTCCCAGATACCGGGGCCCAACGAGGCTCAGGCTGTGGGCAGAGGCGGGTGGGGCTCCTACCCTACTCCTCCAGACCCAGAACCTGTTGGGGCAGGTTGGTGCGGGAGGTGGAGGAACTGGAGGCAGCCACCCTGGGCCGAGAGCCTCCCTCGGGGCCCTCACCAGCGACCTGGGGAGGACGGTGTGATGGTGGCGACAGCCGGTCGGCCACAGAGTCCAGTGGGGCCAGGCCTCGGGGAAGGGTGGCCCTTCCTCTCTGAGGAGAAGGTGGGCCTTGGGGGTCGGGAGAGCAGGGCGGAGGGCCCTGGAGCCACCCCACGGCCCAAGGCGGTCAGCGTATACAGGACAGGTCCAGGGGACTAGTACCGGGTGGTGGGGGTCTTCCCTCCCAACCAGAGGGCCAGAGACCTTCTGGAAAGCCCTTTGCTGAGTCGGCCACTGAAGTGCCGGTTCTGAGCTGTGTTTTCACCCATAGCCGGTGCCAAGGAGGCCTGAGACGCCGGCAGCTCTAAGCTGTTTCTGGGTTTCTGGGCTTTGCTCCTGGGCAGAGCTCAGTTTTGCCAGTGGCCACACTGGGCTGGAGCCGGTCTGGCCCGGATTCACTGCTATTTCCTACCCGACCCTGTCTGAGGCGCCAGTAGAGCCGGAACCACCTCAGAGGAGGTGCAGGCCGGCTTGCCAGCAACGCGCTATGGCGTCAGGTCCAAAGTCTGTCCTAAAGATTCTCTACCTAAACTCAAAGTGGCACCCTCGGTTGCACCCCCACAAACCCCCTGTCCAGCAGTGAGGCCGTGGTGCCTCGGCTCCACACACTGGCCCTGAGCAAGCTGGCCTGAGAGCCTCCTTCACAGCCCAGGCATTGGCCTTCGTGGGAAGTCTTGAAGTTTAGGAAATGAAACGTTGACGTGACAGAGGTTAACCATCTCTGAGGCATAGTATAGAGTTCGCTGTTCCTGAGGAATGAAACTTCTAGGGCAGAAGCACAGGCTGTTTTAATTAATCCAACAGGAGAACTTTAGGCCCGTTTATGCTGAGCATCTCTAAAAATAGGTCGGGTTGGTTTCGTTTTCTTTTTTCCTAGTAACTCAGATGAAATGCTTCAAAGTTGGAGCCATTGGCAGCGGATTGAATTAGGCAACATAAGTTTTGTATTCATGAAAATGGATGCAGTCTGCTGTGCATTTTCAGGCATGTTGGTCATCTGCAAATACCTTACTTGTAAAATCTGGTGGATTTAGGAGTAGGTAAAATAGCCCACAGAAGCTGCTGGCCTCTTGAGGAGCCTGGTCTGTCCTCTGGTGTGGGGAGGGCACCCCAAAGGACTCAGGGGGGATGGCAGCCAGGCCTCAGATGCACAACTCCAGCCATACCTGCGTGCAGATGGGCCAGCTTCGGGCCACCCCCGCCCCAGCCTCCCTGCCCAGCTGGCTGATCCGGCCGTGCAGAGGGGTTGGGTTTCTGTGCTTTGTTCTCTGCGCGGCCTCACCATTGATTAAGGCCTGTCGGGCAGGTTAACCAGCCTGCTGGTTTTTCATGCTGGGATCGTGTTCCCCACCCCACCCTGTCCTGTGCAGGTGGGACCCGCCAGACTGGGCAGGCTGGGTGCCCTCCAGGTGGGCTATTTGTTCTGCAAACAGGAGATCCTCTGATTCCTAGATGTCCTCAGCTGAGCCACATCGGAATGGTGATGGTTAACCAGACCCCACACCCAGGGACTGCACACTGGCTTCATTCCTACCAACAATTGGCCAAGAAAGCATCATTGGGGGCACTTGGAAGCAGGGAACATTTATTTTCACTTTTCATGTCAGCCAGTAAGACTCACCGGCCTGCACCAAGCCAGGTGTGCAGCAATCCAGGCCCTCGGCCTATATGAGAGCCACAGTGAAGCCTAGGCCAGGGCAGTCTTTCCTTGTGGAATTCAGGTTCTGAGTTTAGGAGAAGAGTGAGATTCTGTCCTGGGGCTGAGAAGGGAGCACTCTGCTGCCCACCAGCCCCCAGTCTCTGCCTCCCAGTAAAAATGTAACAATGTGCTGGTAGGGAGCAGACAATGGGAGTAGCTCATCCATCCTCTCCTGGGTGGGCTGGCCAGGGCCTGTGGGGTCTCCCAGGCCCTCACTGGTCCCCTAGCAGGGTTGGCCGTGAGCAGCCAAGGGCACTGGAGGTCAGGCAGCGGAGGCACCTGGAACAAGTGATGGCTGCGAGGAGGGATGCTTGGCCCACTTCCAGCCCACATGGCCTGACCACTGGGATTGGAGCTGAAATTTAACTCAGCTCTGAAGGTTAAACCTAAACGGCTTCACTTAGCTCAGAAAAAAGTGAACTGACTTTACAGGTCTGAGGGATGGACAATGAAAGGCAAGGTTGGGGCCAGAAGGTTGAAGGCCTGGATCCCGACCAAGTGCACCATTCTCTGAGCCTGGACATGGTCACCTGGAGGGTCCAGGCACCTGTGAAGCCCCCTCCCTGTGTGTGTCCCCCAAAGGCAAAAGAAAGGGAAAGTGTTAGTCTCTCGATTGTGTCCAGCTCTTTGTGACCCCATGGACTGTAGCCCACCAGGCTCCTCGGTCCATGGGATTCTCCAGGCAAGAATACTGGAGTGAGTAGCCATTCCTTTCTCCAGGGGATCTTCCTGACCCAGGGATCAAACTGGGTCTCCTGCATTGCAGGTGGATTCTTCACTGTCTGAGCCACCAGGAAAGCCCCATGTCCCTCAAGGCCAGGACAAAGTCTGGCCAGGCCCTCTGAGAAATGCCAGCCCTTCTGGAGCATGGAGCCAGAGAACCAGGTGAACCCAGCTGAGGCCGGGGACCAGGTGGACGCAGTCTTTGTTGTTGTGCTCAGCCCAGGATTGAGGGGATCAGCACAGAGCTCATGCCCTCTCCCTGCAAACTCTATGGGTAGAAGGTGCCAGAAAACTTCAGAAGCTGTTCTGGTCAGCTCTCCAGGCCAGTGTGCTGCCTGTGTGGTGACAGGAGAGAGGACAGGACCCTTCAGAGCCTCAGAGCAGTGTGCCAGGTGTCTCTCAGCTCCCTGCAGGGGTCCCACGTGCAAACCCTGAGCAGGGTGGGCCCCCAGAGCTGCCCACTTCCTCGACCCCCACCCTGAACAGACATCCTGGTGTGCCTTCAAGACTGGCTCAGTCCCCTCAGGTACCTGGGGGTTGTTGCCCTGTATTCTGTGTTTGGGGGCTACTGTTCCACGTGCTCTGGGCATACAAACCACAGTGAGTGCCAGGCAGTTTGGACAGGCTGCCCCTCCTGCACCCCTCCTGCAAGCCCGACACAACCTCACCCTGGACCTCAGAGCCAGCAGTGGCCAGAACCCCAGGGCCATGCCACAGTAGGGTGCTGGTGACAGGCTGCTCAGTGAGTGGAGGGACCCCAGGCCCCGGGAACATCTGCTCTGCTTGGTGATGGGGCCTGAGGAGGGCCAGGTCTTGGGAGCCACCCTCCATCCTGGCCCCAATCTTCGTCTGCGCTCTTGACAAAGGCAGGGGGAGGGGCATGGGAGATTGTGTTTGGGAGCCTCTGACACATGCTCATCCAGGACCCCCAGGGGCTGGACTTTTCCCTGGGATCACCTGGAAGGAGGGTCCTGCCCTGCTCCTGCCCCCTGAACTCCCACTGCCTGTGGGCAGGACACCCTGACCCCCTAAGTTGCCCACCCCATGCCCAGAGCTGGTGGTCCCACCTGGCCAGCCAGGGCTGACTGGACAGGGAGATCACCCTGTGGTCCTGGCCTCTGGGCGCTTCCAGACACTGCAGACCCGCCTCCCCTGGGTGGGGCCCCCATAGATGGGACCACCTGGCGCTCTGGCCCCAGGGCACACACTTGCTCCAGTCCCAGCCATCCTGGCCCCTCCCCACCTTGGTGCATTAAGAAACCCTGGTTGTACCTCAGGCTGCTGGGTGCCCTTTCGTCGAGTTTCCTCTTGATCCCAGCTGGGCGGCCCCAAGACCCAATCCGGGGTGGCCATCGCCATCTTACTGGGCAGCATTGGATGGTGTCTGGTCTCTAATACTGCCTGGTAATGATGACGCTGGGGCCCTGCTCGCAGCGACGGTGCCGCCCTTCCGCAGCTTGGCCCACCCTACCCTCTCTGCCCAAGGCCGCACACCACCACAGCCCCTGACACCCACAGTCAGCTAGCCCACACAGTCCTGCCCCAGTGGCTTCCAGATGCAGCTCCAAGGCAGAAAGTTGACCTGGGGCAGGCCTCGCCCCCAGGTCCAGACGTGTCTGCACCCCTTCTGGGTCCCCAGAATCAAAAGCTCCCTGCAGCTGCACTGGGCCCGCCCCCAGTGATCAGCAGTGGGACAGACAGGCGGGTGTCCGGGCCCTGCCCATGGCGCCCAAGCAGGTGCTGCTGCCACCACACCTGCAGGTGTGGGTGGGACAGAGCACAACAAAGGCTTTGGGGGGTGAAGGCCCAGCTGAGCCCAGCTGGGTGGGCCACCCTGCAGACCAGCAACACCTCCAGCCTTGGCCCTGGATCCTGGGAAAGTGAGGGACAGCAGGCAGGCCTCCCCACCTCCACTGGGCCCTGCCTGCAGGGGGTGAGGCACCCACATCCGTCCCACGTCCTCGGGCCGAGGCGCACCGGGGCTTCTGTGGACATCTTACCGGACAGTGCTGGATTTCTCGGCTCGACTCTAACACTGTCTGGTAACGATGTTCAAAGGTGACCCACCACCCGCCGAGAAGTGGCCCGAGGACACGTGGTCCTGAGCTCCTGGACCCCAGAGCTGGGCCGAGGCCTGGTCAACCAGGGGCAGGCAAACAGCCTGTCTCAACTCTGCAGGCCGGCCCAGCCAGGGAGACTGCTGCCAAGTCCAGGTGCAGGGCTGGTTCTGCCACAATGGGGCCTTTGGGGCTCCCCAAGAAACCCAGGACACTTGGACCTGGGAAGGGCCACCAGCCCGCAGGGGGCCCTGGGGAGTCCTGGCCTCTCGCCGCACATATGCTGCGGCTGAGGCTAGGTTCTTCTCACAGAGTGGCCAGCAGGCACGTCAACGGCTGCTACAGAGCTGGCAGCCCTTGCCTTCCCTTCCCAGCCTGGCCCATCTACCACACAGGGTCAGATGTCCATTACGGGTGTCCAGGGCCCCCAATACATCGCCACTATCCAGGCCCTGCCCTCAGAGGTCCCAGGCAGCTGGGGCTGTGGGCGGTGGCCTCTTGCTCCACAAAGGAAGCCACACTCCCTCAGGCCACTGGGGCCGCAGGGAGCACAGGAGGCATCCGGGCGCCCAGTGCAGTGGACATTCTGTGCTGCTCTCCCCCCAGCCCCCGCAGCCTCGTAGGCGAGACTGGGAACATTGTCCCAAATTGCTGAGGCCAGGATGGCCCTTTATTTTATCGTTCTGATCTGAAGCCAGGACACCCACCCCAGACCCACTCAGCACAGGCACTGTGGCAGCCCTTCTGCTCTCACCCAATGGCTCTCGCAGGGGAGGAGGGTCTGCCCGGCCCTGCTGTTACTCATTAACTGGCTGAGAGCCGTTCAGGAAGCCGCAGGGTGCCACAGCCACCTTGGCCTGGGATCCAGAGCAGGGAAGCCAGACTGCTCCCAGCTGTGCTCTCAAACACGTGTGCCTGCAGGGCTGCTCTGAAGACAGGTCTTCAGGAAAGCTCTCCTCGGGGTGATCCTGGGCTGGGCCACCGGGCCTCCTGGGGCTGCTCCACAGACTAGGAAGCTCCAGGGGTCCTGCCATCCAGCTGAATCCTCCTGGTTTCTCAAGGTGCCGCAGGGCCGGTGGTGGGCAAAGCCCAGCCCCTCCCAGAAGGGCCACCGGACGAGACTGCCTGCACCAAAGCCTGTCGATGGGCGTCTTACCAGACACGGTTAGATCTGGTCCTTCTGTCTAATACTGTCTGGTAATGCCGTCCATCCCCGGCCTCATCATCGCCACAGGAGGGCCCTTACCGATGCTGGGTGGAGGGGGGGCCAGGGGCCGTGGGTCCCAGCAGTGCTACACTCCCACCCAGGGCCAGGCCACACCTGACGCCCCAGCCCTGGGACCCCCAGAGGGCTTTCTGTCACAGACACAATGGACTGTTGGTGTAATAAAGCATGGGGGCTCCTGTTCAGCTCAGGTGCACCGGCGATAGGCTCATGCTGTTGGCACTGCCACTGGGCCATGAGAGACCTGGGCTGCAGCAGCCACACCCCTGGAGCCCATCAGGAGCCTCTCCAGGGAGGCACCCTAATCGCTATGCCAGGCAGTGGTAGGGGATGAGGAGTACAGGATAGAAGCAACCCCAACTCCCTGTGCCCCTAGAGACACCCCAAGCTGCCCTCTCCCCCACCCCAGGTGGCACCAGGATCCTGAGGGTGCTGGCCTTCCTCCCCTGGGTCCCCATAGGCCTGACTTGGCTCTTGGGTGGTCGAAGGCCTCTCCAGGTACCAGGCCATCACACCCCATACCCAGGTACCGCTGGAAGGCCTGGTGGTCCTGCCCCCTCCCCTCTGCTCCACATCCAGACATCGTCTGTCTACAGTGTTTGCCAGTCCCACTCGCAGCCTCATGGCTGTGCCCCCAGAGCCTCTTCCTTCCCTAAGAATTCTAAGCAGGCCCTAGGGTCCCAGTCCATGGCTGATGCCTCTGACCTAGGCTCTGCGGCCAGAGTCAGAGTAGAAGGGCTCTTCTCTCTGTCCCTCCCTCCGTCCTCAGTGCCCACTCTTTCCTGAGTGCCCTCGGAAAGCCAGTGCAGCTCCAGACCCACTGGGGATGGGGGAGGAGTGTCCCTGAGAAGGAGCCACAGACAGCGAGAAGGCTCTGGGCAGGGCATGTGGTGGGCAGGGCATGTGGTCTGCAAGTCTGCTG
>SJYV01056284.1:1638472-1656330 GCA_006410875.1 Neotragus pygmaeus | reverse complement strand
AAAAAAAAAAAAAGGTAATTGCTCAACAAAGGCTCTGGGAGCTGGAGCTGTGACCTCCTGACCCTGTCCACAACCCCACCAGCCATGTCCTGTAGCCCAGGGACACCACAGTCATTACATTTGTGCATGTCCAGGGTAGGGGTTCTTCTTAATCATTGTTCATTTGAATGACAAGAAACTGTAATTCATGGCCTGTTTAATTCTTTGCAGAAGTAATAAAATATACAGAGTGAAGACAGGCCAGAGGCCCAGGCTTACAAGGCTTGTTCTGAAACCCACACCCTCACACCCAGTTCTGGGCTCCTGTTTCTGGCAGCGCTCACTGCTGCATCCAGATGACACGCAGAAGTTAGCCAGTGCTGGGCTGTGGGGCCGGGGGCTCCCTCCACACCCCCAGGCTCACACGATAACTCCCAGCAGTACTCCCTGGGGGTGGCCACTGCTGGCAGCAGCCTGGCGTTCCCGTCCTCACTGTCATCAGGCAGGCCCTCCTGGAACACAGGGGACGAGGCAGGTATCTGCACATGTCACGTATAGGAACTGTCTTCACAGCAACCCCCTCAACTCTCTCTCAGGTGGGGAAACCGAGGCACAGAGCAACAGCCCAGAGAGCCCCAGCATCCTGTCCCCAGACCTCCAGCCACACTGGGCTGGCTGCAGAGCCTTACCTCCTGATTTGAGATTTCTCAAGGCTCTTTCCTTGTATTCTTCTTTCCAACCCACTCCCCAGCCTTGATCCTCCCACAAGGCTGTACCGAGTTTTTAATTCCTACAAGCTGCTCCACCTTGTCTGTCCCCTTGTGCTAACCATCCAGCCCTCTTCTCGGGTGAGGATGGCAGTCCTACCCTGGCATGTCTCTCGGGCCATGTCCCTGTGCCTTCTGCCCATCCTCACCACCCAGCCACCCTCTCCTCTCCTCTGAGCCTGACTGTGCAGCTGCCATTTCTATGTGTCGATCTCCTGTTCACATCTGGGGGGGCCTTTGCAAGGTGTCCGTTGACCCAGTAGCTGCTCAGGTGGGAGTGCTGGGGGATAGTACTGCTCGTCATCCTCTCGGGGGCCTCCATCCCCAGAAGGTTTGGGTCTCAGGCAACGTGGGGACACGTACACACCACACGTACCCTCCCAATTCTCAGCAGGCACTACTCCCCACCCGTCATGCCGGGCGGGGTCAGCCCCACTAAGGAGACCTCTCATTCTGGGTGGGGCATGGCTGGGAAGGGGGCTCAAGGTCGTCCACATGGCTTGGCCCACTCTTGGCAGAAGGCCGAGACCCTGCATCCGGCCACTGCCCAGCCCCCATCACTGGGTTGACAACTGTTTCCAGTTTACCCTCTTCTGTCCTAAATGGGGACAAAGGTCTTGGTCAGCATCTCTAGGGTGACCAGTTGGTTTGTTTGCAAAGCGACTGTCCTCTTTGGAGGAGCCTCTCTGTGCCTGCCCACACTCCAGGCTGATGGCCTTTCCACTGCTTGTGGCTCTTCAGTTTCGGAAAACCCTAGCCTCCTGAGCAGCCCCTAAACTGGGAAGGACCTGTCAAGGAATAGCTAAAATTCCCTAAAATGTTCCCAACTCAGCCACTCAAGAAAGGTGCCCCAGGGAGGCATTGTTCTAGGGGCAGGGCCCACAGCCCCACTGACCCTGGGAGGGGCCCACTGAAGGCCGTTCCCCCCCAGCCCCACAGGCCTGACAGCAGCCCTCCTTACAGCCAGCCCCGTGGCCGAGTACAGAGACACCGACCACCAACGAACCGTCCCTGCAGGGGAGGACTCGCCCCAGAGAGACAGGATGCAGAGAAGGCCCTGCCCCCAAGGGGCATCCAGCCCCACAGTCACCACAGAGACCAGAACCAGACCGGAGTCCAGCACTCCAGGCAGCACCCCTCCCCACACAAGGCGGGCCTGACCGGGTGCCCAGTTCAAGGGCTAGGACCACAGGTTGCCCGCAGGGCCCGCAGAGGTGTGGGGGCCATGTCCTCCCAGAGGTACCCTTGTCCAGGTACCCCAGTGTCTGTGGCCCGCAGCCGCACCCACTTTCTCCACCGCCGAGGACCACCCCTTCGGACCCAAGTCAGCACAAAGAGAGGCAAGCGGTCAAGGATGGCAGCGATCCAGTGGGGCCACGCCCGGGCACCAGGTGAATGCAGCCAGGACCTTCCTGGGGACAGGCACCCCATCCCCAAAAAGCCCTTCTCATAGGGGACAACACAGCTCTGTCCTGGGAGAGGGGCTGGGAGGAAGTCACGTGTTGGGTATGGGATCCAGGCTGGCCAAGTAGGGCAGAGGCCAGCAGAGTCAGGGTCTGAACAGGCATAAAGAGGGGTCTACCCTGACTGACATGGATCACCCCTGACATCATGATGGACATTGTGACCCCCACCCTCCTGGGCATCTCCCTGCGTCACGTGTGTCCCCAGCTCCAACCTCAACCTCAGCCTCTGCCCCCTGCCCTGTTGGTAAGGAGGGACACTGCCCACTCCAGAGGTGACCCTTGATGGTGACTCTCCCCCCTTTCCTGGGAGGCCCTCTGGGCCTGAGATGGGCAGAGATGGGCCAAGATGGCTGGGGGACTGCCCAGGGGCTCCGGCCAGATTCTGAGTGAATGCTCTCCCCTCCATTTGAACCTACATTGTTCACAGGCTGGGCCCATGAGAGACCTATGGCGAGCCACGGAGAGGAGGGGCTCCTGCATCAGCTAAGCCAGCTGGACCAAGATGCAGGTGGGCTTGGGCAAGGCCCATCAGGGGGAAGGAAAGCTTCCGGGTGGGCGGGAGGCTCTGACTTCCCACCTGCCCACAGAGCTGGATGACTCTGAAGCCATCAGGCCCCAGGCCACCCTCCTGGAGAAGCACTTTTTGGAGGGGGAGAAGCAGCCACCCAGTACTGGGCACGGCCCCTTTTTCTACATCGGAGGGACCAACGGGGCCTCCATGTGAGTGGGGCCTCAATCCAGGCCCTGTCCCACCACCCCCAGGCCCTACCCAGCCTTGCTCCCTGGCTCCGCGGCCCCCAGGTAAGCACTGACCCTTCCCTATAGAATCAGCTCCTACTGCAAGAGCAAGGGCTGGCGGCGCATCCAGGATAGCCGGCGGGAAGACTACAAGCTCAAGTGGTGTGAGGTTAAGTGCAGAGACACCTACTGCAACTTCCGGGAAGGTAGGGGTGGGGCCGGGCTCAGCGGGTGGCCCTCAAACATGGGGTGCCACCGCGTGCTGCCCGGGCTCTGTTCTGCCAGGCAAGCAGCTGCTGTACCAGCTCCCCAACAACAAGCTTCTCACCACCAAGATTGGGCTGCTCAGCGTCCTGAGGGAGCACTCGAGAGTCCTGAGCAAGACCAGCAAGTCAGCCCCCTGCGCACAGACCAAGTGAGCCACCCTGCCCCCCCACCCCTGGCACCCACTCACCCAGCTGAACACCCCCACTCGATGGGTCAGTCGCTGGTCCTGACCACCCTCCACTTAGTCTGTGCGCCCACCTGCTTTCCCACTGACCCAGCTAATCTGTCTCCCCGCCCCCAACACCTACCAGCATCCCACCTACCCACCCCATGGCCTCAGTGGTCCTCACACGCCCGCCACAGAGACGCCCACTGGCATCCTGTACTGTCTCCACTGCCCGCCACACCCTGGCTGTCCAACCCACAGCCATTCCTGCCCCTTGGCCTCCCCACGCCATGTGCCCACATTGTCACTCACCTGTCCACATCCACTCACTGCCCAGCCACTAACAAGTCTGCCCACTCATCCAAACAACCAGCCACCATCTGGTCATCGAGGGCATCTTTACATCCTCATGTCCAGCTGTCCACCTCCACCATTTCTGTCAGCAGCCCTAGACCATCGCCCTGTAGGCATCTGTCTATCCACCACACCACACACACCACCAGGCTACCCCCACCCAGGCCCCACCTCTCGACATCCCCATCCATTCTCCACACACGGAGCAGCCACTCAAGCCAGGTCCTGTGTCCCCCTGGGGTGCAGATCTGGAAAGGACATGATACCCGCCCTGGAACAGCTCCTGTGGACCAGCTCAAATCACCTGGGGCCATAGAGGTAGACACATTCAGTCACTCTGCCCAAAACTGAAGGTCGGCCTGGAGGTCCATGAAAGGGCTGAAAGGCATCCCAGTCCAGGGGATCCGTGCCGACCACTCACTGCAAGCTGGTCACTGTCCTGGCCTGGCGACCCAGCTCTGAACTGACCACTCCCGAAGGCCTAAGAGCTGGGAGGTGGGAGGGGTTGGAGGCAGGTGAGGCAGCCTGCAGAGAAGCCAGCTGTGCCCGAGTTGGCTAGGGAACAGAAGGTGCAAAAGTTCTGCAGAGGGAAGAGCTGGGGTGGCAGATATGTGTTAGAGGACGCCAGAGGCTGCAGGGGTGCCTGGAGCCCAGCCCCACTGGAAACTCTCCCTCCAAACCACCACCCCCCCCAACCCAGATCAGGCCCCTAGAATGGTCAGCCAAGCTGGGGGGAGGGGACAACCCTCCCAGTGACTTCCCCACCCCCTGCTTCCCCAGGGTCCTGAAAATGGAAGACTTTTTCCCAGAGACGTATCGTCTGGACATCAGGGACGAGAGGGAGGCTTTCTTCACCCTCTTTGATGGTGAGAAGTCACTGGACGCCAGGCCCACTCTGGGGAGACCGGTGCAGACCAAGTCAGGAATGTGATTAGGGAAGGGCCAAGGTCCTGGCGAGATTGAGGTGGGGGCATGGTCAGGGAGGGGAAGGGTAGAGCCAACCTGGGTGAGGACAGGGCTAGTACTAAGGTGATGCCAGGGAAGTGTCATGGCTGGACCTTAGTGGAGGTTAAAGCCTGGCAGGCTCCAGGCCATGGCTAGGAGGAGTGTGGGCAGGGCTGTGACTGGNGGTGGCCAAAGTATTGGAGTTTCACCCTGTCTCTTATACACATCTGCTAGTACTAAGGTGATGCCAGGGAAGTGTCATGGCTGGACCTTAGTGGAGGTTAAAGCCTGGCAGGCTCCAGGCCATGGCTAGGAGGAGTGTGGGCAGGGCTGTGACTGGGAGAGCAGTTAGGGCTGGGACGGGTGGGACAGGGCAGGGTTTGGCCCGCAGGCTCAGATGGCGCTCTCTGCAGAAACCCAAATGTGGATCTGCAAGCCCACAGCCTCCAACCAGGGCAAAGGCATCTTTCTGCTCCGGAA
The DNA here is from genome assembly GCA_006410875.1 of Neotragus pygmaeus. Taxonomy (NCBI): domain Eukaryota; kingdom Metazoa; phylum Chordata; class Mammalia; order Artiodactyla; family Bovidae; genus Neotragus; species Neotragus pygmaeus. The sequence goes on along the minus strand of SJYV01056284.1, from coordinate 1,651,168 downwards.
CCATGAGGAAGTCACCACCCTCCAGGCCAAGACCCAGAGCATCGAGGATGACCCCATCCACCGCAAGATGCCATTCCGGGGGCCCCAGGCACGGGTCGTGCAGAGGTTTTGCTCATGGGTCCCATGAGGGGCGTTGATTGGGTGGGGCTGACCCAAGCCCACTGGTGCCTGTGAGGGTCCGTGGGGGTCACAGGGCCCACAGAGGTGTTCTTCGAAGTGGAAGTTTCAATGCCCCAAGCTGGGCTTCTGTGTAGCTAGGAAGGGTGTGGTTTCTCCTGCTGTCAGGGTTGGAAGGAAATGTCCTGTACACACCATCCCCCACAACACACACCACAGGCTCCTTGACAGTGTGGAGCAGGGGGCGCTCGGTCAGCTGTGCCCTGACCTGGGTCCTGCACACTGAGCTACAGTAAGCCCAGCCTCTCCCCCATTCCCCCTCAGTCAGCTGCAGCCTTTAGGCCCTTGGACAGAGCTGACCCCTCTCCTGGGCTCCCTCTGCCTCTGGGTGAGGTCCAGACCCTCAGCCTCACACTAGGGGCACAGTCCAACCTCAGAAAGTTCCCTTTGGACTTCCCTCTCCACCAGCGGGACCTCATTTCTGCCACAACTGCTCTCAGTCACTGGAAGCAGCGCTTCCAGCCTCTGGGTCTCCAGACCTCAGTGCTCTCCACTGGGATATCCCTCCTTGTCACTCCAAAAGCACCCGCCCTTTAAAGCCCAAAGTCATCCCTGCCTCCTCCTCCAGACAGCCTTCCCTGACCATGGGGCCAACCAGCTTCTGCCTCCACAACTCCTAACAAGAACTGTGTCCTGGGGTACCCCAGTCATACACCGGCAGGCTGAGCTCTAGGAGCCAGGGCCTCCTCCCCAGTTCCCTGACCTGTTCAGGCTCAGAAATGTCCCTGATGAGGGGACATCACACTCAACTGGAATAGGGGACCCAGAGCTCACAGCTGAGGCGGGGGCAGGGGTGCTGGGGACCTAAGAGGTCCAGTTGGGGGCCCGGGCCAGGCTGACAGCACCTCCCCAGGTACATCAAGAACCCGCTGCTGCTGGACGGAAAGAAGTTTGATGTGCGCTCCTACCTGCTCATCGCCTGCGCTATGCCCTACATGGTCTTCTTCAGCCATGGCTATGCTCGCCTCACCCTCGGCCTTTATGATCCCCATTCCAGCGACCTCAGTGGCCATTTAACCAACCAGGTAGATGTGCTGCACAGATGCAGCTTTGGACAAAATCACTGTTCAAGAATGCAGACAAGAGCCCAGCTGTAGACACGACCCAGGCTTGGAGGTGGCCCTGCCTGCGGTCAGCATTGCCTCTCACCTTCAGCCACAGCAGGCACCCTGTGAAAGGACTGAGAGCCGTGCGCCACCCCCCACCCCAGCTTGTCTCCCTTTGGGTGTGGATCAGGCATCTCTGGGTGTGGAACAGGCACTGCAGGGTGGGAGCAGAGGATGAGGGTCTTAGTGAGGACCTCAGTGCAGAGATGCTTAAGGGCAGCAGTCTCCAAGGAAGGATATTAATGGGATGTGTCTGGGCAGCGGCCCCCCAGGGGGATCTGGTGGGGCTTCTCAAGGGTAGGAGTTGCTGGGGGAGGGTTTCAGGCAGCACAGCAGCCCAGGGCATCTAGGAGAAGCAGGCCCCCTGTGGGTGTGTGGCAGCATCAGGGTGATGCTCTCCATTGGGGCCTCTGTGGGGGACCGGCATTCAGGCGCTGCCCCTCCCCACCAGTTCATGCAGAAGAAGAGTCCCCTGTATGTGCTGCTCAAGGAGGACACAGTGTGGAGCATGGAGCACCTCAACCGTTACATCAACGACAAGTTCCACAAGACCAAGGGCCTCCCTCGAGACTGGGTCTTCACCACCTTCACGGTTTGTGTGTGCCCTGGCCACTCAGCAAGGGGAGGGGATGCGGGTCAGGACTGGGGTAGGGGGTGCTGGCCCACAGGCAGGTCCCTGGGTGGGGCTGCCTCTGGGTGTGCCCACAGCAGTTGGCTTTAAGAGTCCTCTCCTGTCCCTTTCTCAGACGGATCATTCACGCAAAACCAAGGTCACCCTGTGAAAGTGCACAGTTCAGTGGTTTCCAGTGGATTCCTAGAGTTGAATGATGCTCACCACCTTCTGATTCCAGAACACTGTCATCTCCCACTGCCCTCCCCAGCCCCTGGCAACACTAGTCCACTCTCTGTCCCCATGCATCTCCCTGTTCTGGACATGTCAAGTCAATGGGATCACACAACATGTGGGTTTTCCTGGCTTCTTTCACTGAGCATAAAAATTTTCAAGGTTAATTTTATTCCTTTTTATGACTGAATAATATTTCATTGTGTAAATGGACCATGATTTGTTTGGATAAACATTCATCAGTTGATAGACATGTGGGTTGTTTTTACTTTTTGTCAATCGTGAGTAACGCTGCTATGAGTATTCACATACATGAACAGGCATTTCAGTTCTCTTGGATACAGGTCTAGGAAGGGAATTGCATGGTTGCATGGTCCCTCTTACGTTGACCTTTTTGAGGAACTGCCAACATTTTCCACAGTGGCTGCAATTGCTCTGACTCCCACCAGCAATGTCTGATGGTTCCGCTTTCTCTGTATCCTTGCCCATACTTACTTTCTCTTTCTAATAATTGCCCAGTGGGTATAAAGGAGTATTATCCCATTAAGGGTTTGATTTGCATTTTTCTAATAATAATGGTATTGAGCATCTTTTCATGTACTTAGCCATTTCTGTATCTTCTTTAGAAAACTTTCTGTTACTTCCGTTGTCCACTCTTTGTTAGGCTGTGCATGCATGCTTGCCTAGTCACTTCAGTCATATCTGACTTTTTGTGACCCTATGGACTGTAGCCCGCCAGGGTCCTCTGTCCATGGGATTCTCCAGACAAGAATACTGGAGTGGGTTACTGCGCCCTCCTCCAAGGGATCTTCCTGACTGAAGGATCAAACCCATATCTTTTGCATCTTCTGCATTGGCAGGCAGATTCTTTACCACTAGTACCACCTGGGGAGTCCCTGTTAGGCTGCAGAGCTCTTTATATATTGATTGCTAGACCCCTATCAGATTGTGATTTGCAAATATTTTCTCCTGTGAGTTCTCTTTTCACTTTCTTGATAATGTCCTTTTTCATTCATTTCACAAGTTGCAGGATCTTAGTTCCCAAACTAAATGTTGAACCCATGCCCTCTGTAACGGAAGTACAGAATCCCAACCACCAGACCACCAGGGGATTCCTGATAAGGTCCTTTTTTGCACAAAAGTTTTAAATTTGTGTGAAGTGCAATTTATCTATTTTTCTTTGGTTATCCATGCTTTGGTGTCCTATTTAAGAATCCACTGCCAAATCCAACTTGTAAAGATACATCTGCGGCTTCTTCTAAAAGTCCTATGTTTTAACTGAGTTAATTATTGTGTATGGTGTGAGGTAAGTGTCCAGCTTCAGTCTCTTGTGTGTAGCTACTCCATTGTCCCAGGACCATCTGTCAGACTGTTCTTGGCAAAGTTTTGAAAATCAATTGACCAGATATATATGTGTTTATTTCCAGACTCTTAAGTCTATTTTTATCGATATGTATGTCTGTCTTTAAGCCAGCACCATACTGTTCGAGTTGTTGTAGCTTCACTCTCTTTCTCTTTTTTTTTGGGGGGGGGGAGGTGCAGGGCTGTGCTATGAGGCACGCAGGAATCCTACTTCCCTGACAAAGGATCACACCTATGTCCCCAGCATTGGAAACTTGGCAGTCTTAACCACTGGACCGCCAGGAAGTCCCTCGTGTGTTGACTGAATCATTCTTGCATTTCTGGAATAGATCTCACTCAGACATAGCATATTGTCCTTTAAATATGCTCCTGAATTGGGTTTCCACGTACTTCGTTTAGTATTTGTGTGTACCCTCATAACCAATATTAGTCCACAGCATTATTGTGTATTTGGTTTTGAACATGTTCCCTTCTATCCTGTATTTGTAGTTTGTGAAGCGTGCTGTGCTAGTTGCTCAGTTATGTCTGACTCTTTGCAATCCCATGGACTGTAGCCCACCAAGATCCTCTGCCCACGGAATTCTCCAGGCAAGAATACTGAAGTAGGTAGCCATCCTCTTCTCCAGGAAATATTCCTGATCCAAGGATCAAACCCAGGTCTCTTGCTTTACAGGCAGATTCTTTACCATCTGAGCCACCAGGGAGCCCTTAAATATTTGGAAGAATTCACCAGTCAGGCCACCTTATTGTGGATTTTTTGTGGGAAGGATTATTTTTATTGTTATTACTAACTCAACCTTTCTTGTTAGAGGTAACTAAGATTATTTCTTCCTGGGTCAAGTTTATCAGTTTGTCTTTCTAGGAATTTTACCATTTCTTCTAAGTTACCTAATTTGTTTGGAATATAGGTCCCTCGTGGTATTTTATGAACAATTATAGTCCTTTTCATAATCATTCTCATCTTTATGTAAAGTCTTTCTTAAAAAAAAATTTTTTTTTACTCTTTTGGCCACACCACATGGCGTATTGTATCATAGTTTCCTGACATTGAAAGTGAAAGTGTTAATCACTCACTCATGTCCAACTCTTCGCAACCCCATGGACTGTAGCCCACCAGGCTCCTCTGTCCATGGAATTTTCCAGGCAAGAATACTGGAGTGGGTTGCCATGTCTTTCTCCAGGGGATCTTTCTGAGCCAGGAACTGAACCTGGGTCTCCTGCATTGTGGGCAGACTACCATCTGAGCTACCAGGGCCGGGTATCAAACCCATGCCCCCTGTACTGGCAGCATAGAGTCTTAACCACTGGACCACCAGGAAAGCCCCAAGGTCTTTCTTTCTGGATTTTAGTAATCTAAGTCTTCTTTCCTCTGTTTCTTGGTCAGTTTAGCTAAGGGTTTGTCAGTTTTGTTGATTTTTTCAAAGAGCCAGTTTTTGGTTTCATTGATTTTCTCTATTGCTTTCTATTCTCTAATTCCACTTATATCCACTCTAATTTGTATTATTTCCTTCCTTCTACTTGCTTTGAGTTTAGTTTCCTTTTTTTCCTTAGGGTTGAAGATTGGGTTATTGATTTGATTTGAGATCTTTCTTCCTGCTTAATGTAGGCATTTACAGTCATAAATTTCCCTCTGAGCACTGCTTTTATTGCATCCCATAAGATTTTGTGCATTCTGCTTTTATTTGTTGCTTAAGAGTGTTATCTTCCACACATTTGTGAATTTTTAAATTTTCTTTCTCCTATTGATTTCTAATTTTGTTCCATTGTGGTCAGAAAACATACTTTGCATGATTTCAACCCTTTAAAAAGTATTGAAACTTGTTTCATGTTTTTTGTTTTAGCTGCACTGATCTTTGTTGCTGAGTGAGGACTTTCTCTGCTTGCAGCGAGTGGAGGCTACTCTTTGCTGTGATGCACAAGCTTCTCATTGTGGTGACTTCTCTTGTTGCAGAGCAGGCTCTAGAGCACAGACTCAGGAGCTGTGGTGTACAGATGTAGTTGCCCCTTGGCGTGTGGGATCTTCTGGTGCAGAGATCAAACCCATGTCCTCTGCTTTGGCAGATGGATTCTTAACCACTGGACCACCAGCGAAGTCCCTATTTTATGTTTCAGCATACTGTCTATCCTAAAAAATGTTCCATGCACACTGGAGAAGAATGTGTAGTCTGCTGTTAAGTAGAGTGTTCTATAGATATCTTTCAGGGTAGGTGATCAATAGTGTTGCTCAAGTCTTGTATTTACTTATTGATCTTCTGTATAGCTGTCCTATCATTGAAAATGGCATAATGAAGCCTCCAACTATTATTGAATTGTCTATTTCTTTCAGTTCCGACAGTTTTTGCTTCATATATTTTTAGGCTCTGTTGTTAGGTGTATATATAATTATTACATATTCTTGATTTATCATTAGAAAATATTCTCTTTTTTCTTATTGTCTTCAATTTTCATCTTAAACTCTATTTTCTCTGATATTTGTACAGATGTTCCAGCTCCCTTTTGGTTACTTTTTGCCTGATATATCTTTTTTTATTCTTTGACTTTCAACCTATCTTTGACTTTGAATCTAAGGTGAGTCTCATAGAAAGCATATGGGGGTTGGGGGGATGCCTTCTACCAATCTTTGTCTTTTATTGGAAAGCTTAATCCATTTACATTTAATTTAATTACTGATAAGTTAGGATTTACATCTGCTCTTTTGCTATTTTCTATATATCTTATATCTTTTTGTTTGTTTCTCCATTACTGCCTACTTTTGTGTTAAATATTTTCTAGTGTACTATTTCTAGTATTTCTTTTACTATACATTTTTGAGTTATTTTCTTATTGCTGCCCTTGGGATTACCATTAACATCTTAATTTAAAACTATCAGTTTGGATTCAAACCAAGTTAATTTCAGTAGTTTTTTGGTTTTTTAAAAAAGTTTTCCTGTATAGCTCTGTCTCTTCATTTATGCTGTTACTGTCACAAATTACAACTCCTTAAATTGTAGGTCCATCAGCATAGATTCATAGTTATTGCTTTATGCAATTGTCTTTTAAATAAACCAGAAGGAAAAAGGCAATTACCAAAAAATGAATGTGTAGTGTCTTTTATATTTAACTATGTAGTTATTTCTAAAACAATGGATACAGTGACAGACTTTATTTTCTTGGGCTCCAAAATCACTGCAGATGGTGATTGCAGCCATGAAATTAAAAGACTCTTGCTCCTTAGAAGAAAAGCTATGACCAAACTAGACAGTATGTTAAAGAGGAGAGACACTACTTTGCTGACAAAGGTCCATCTAGTCAAAGCTATGGTTTTTCCAGTAGTTATGTATGGATGTGAGAGTTGGACCATAAAGAAAGCTGAGCACCAAAGAATTGATGCTTTTGAACTGTGGTGTTGGAGAAGACTCTTGAGAGTCCCTTGGACTGCAAGGAGATCCAACCAGTCTATCCTAAAGGAAATCAGTCCTGAATGTTCATTGGAAGGACTGATGCTGAAGCTGAACCTCCAACACTTTGGCCACCTGATGCAAAGAACAGACTCATCAGAAAAGACACTGATGCTGGGAAAGATTGAAGNCTCCTCAGCTTGGCCAAGTGGGCCTGGCCAGGCTCCAGACATCAAATAACACTGGAGGCTACAGCTGTGCTGACACCTGAGGGGAGGAGCCAGAAAGGAGAGACCAGTCATTGGCTGAACCCTGCAGAGTCGGGAGGAGGGGCTGTCCAGGCTGCAGCTCTTCAACCCAGCTCTCCCCACAGGAATCCCATCAGACCTTGGATGTGCTGGCCCCTGATGGAGCACTTGAGCTCTTGAGGCTGACAACTCAGCCTCCAGAAACAGCAAGTGAACCCTGAAGTGGGGAGGAGGGGCTGTCTAGGCTCCAGTTCGCCATGAGACTGTCCCTTGTCTCTATGAACCTTAGTTTCTTCACCTTAGTTTCTGGGGCCCTGCCTCCTTCAGGAAGCCTCCGCAGATTGCTTGTCCCTCCAGTGGAAGCTTGATACAAGGGAAATGGGCAGAGATCCCTGGGAATGCTGTAGGGTGGGCAGTGGGGGTCCCAGGAGTGTGATTTTGGTGGCACCCATAGGTATGTTGAGGGCCATGACCTGGTGACCAGGGCAGACCCATGAAACTTGGTTTGAGAATGATAGGGTTTGTGACTCAGGTCCCAGGATGTGCAAGGCCCTCCTCAGAGAAGCAACTGGGCCCTACAGAAAAGGGAGGGTCTCTGAGGGGGCTGTGGCTCCGGTTGCTAGAGGGCAAGGGGAGGCCCCTAGGACTGGCCCTCTCTGAGGACCACCAGATTACAGCTCAGCTCCTAGACTGGAAGATGGTTTGAGCAATCGCTGGATCCCAGGACAAGGTGCAGAATGGAGAACTGGGCAGTTCTGGACCTTCTGCCACTGCTCATTTTAAAGCCCTGAATAGTTAGGTCTGTACCAGGTTGGTGTCACCCCAATTCTGGTAAAAGCCTAAGAAAAAAATGATAAATCCCCTAAAATGATGCTTATCCAACCAGGTCCTCTCTATTGGCCTTTCTGGAAGCTGACCACCACAGCAGGCACCAGGGGGCAGCTGTCTGTGTAAATGGGACTGCCACCTGCAGCAGCAGGAAACCAGAGGGAGGGTCGTGTGTGACAAGAGGCAAGACTGACGGTGGGGGTGGGGACGTGCGTCGCCCTCTGGTCCCCAAGGCTCCGGAAGGGCCCTCCTACGCAGCCGCAAGCTGCGGAGTTTCTGTGACCTGGCACTGTGGGGGAGATCTCTATCTGCCGGCTGTATTTTCCAATACTTTTTGAGCAGCTCATCACATTTTTCACTTGTCTCAGCTCACACAACTGACGCTCATTCATGGGGCAGAGGGTCCCACACGGGGTCCAGGTGTTAATCAGGAGGGCTGAGGGAGGAGGATGGGGAGCCAGGTGGGGGCCCTGGAGTGGGGAGGGCCCAGTGTGGGCATATCAGGGTGGGTGTCTGTGGGCCCAGGGGGTAGCTCAGCAGGGTTTAGGAGGCTTCTCAGCAGAGACAGGAGTGGAGAGTGTGCTTAGCGGCCGCATGAAAGCAAACTGAAAGTGATCAACCTCTGTCTGTCCATCTGTCAGCTGTTCAGAGGTGGAGCCGCCAGGCAAGGGGTCAGGTCGGGGGCTCGTGGCTGAGGAGCAGCTGGGAGGTTTGGGGAGGAAGCCCCTTCCCTTGACCTTTGACCTTCCAGGCCCTAAGGCCCTGGGCTCTCCCTTAGGCCCCTCCGGCTTGCTCCATAGCCTCTCTGCACAGTCTCTGCACTGCCCAGGGACCACAGGCCCCTGACCGGTGGTGCCAATTTGTTGCCTGTTCTAAGGGCACAGGGTGTGTGTGTTCACTGCTGCATCCCGAGAGCCTTCCAAGAACACGTGATGGTCCCATTGTCCCTTTTCCCCAATAGGCCACCAGAGGTCAGAGGTTTGAGGAGAGATGGATGGGCCTCCAGGACAGCTCTGGGGAGAAAGCCAGCCCAAGAAACTTGGGGCAGGGGGCAAGAAGGCAGCCTGACACATGTGGCAGGAGGATCTTCAGCTGCTGGAGGGCCCTCTTAGTGCAGCGTTGCCTGGGCCCTGGCCACCAGGCGGGGAAAGGTGTGAGAGCAAGCCAGGCGCTCATTTGCCAAGTGCACAGGTGAGGCCTCGGGCTCTTGCCCGGATTTTCTCTGCTCCACCACCACCCCCAACAGCAGCTCGGGAGTCTTTTATTTCGGTTCACTGTAGCTCTGCAATCTGTCTGAACACCCGGGGCGCAAATGTCTATCGGCTGCAGAGCATTTCCACACTGACCTGGGCTCCCTGAGCTGTTTGACCTGCGCACCTCGAGTGAGCCCTTGGCCACTCGCCCCAAGTCCACACCTCTGCCCAAGCCAGGGCCGCCCCCAGTGCTGATCAGCAGGATAGTCTGACCATGTGGGCTTTTACAGCCCATTCTGCTGTCCACCGACACAGATTTCCCACCTGGGATCCTTTCTGCATAGCAGTGCCCGTTCTGTTCCCACCCAGGGTGGTTGAAGGATCAACCCTGTCAGAAGCATCCAGTTTCCCCGAGGGCATGGATCTGGTCTCAGGGGACTCGGGGGACCTGCAGGTGTCGTGGGGGTCATAGGGTCACCATACACTTGGGTCTAGCAGGGCATGGGGTTTGAGAAGAAACAGACACTTACACCCTCTCCTAGGAGGAGCCCCAGCAACCCGAGGGGTGGTCCTAGATGACCTTTGGGGCCAGCCCTTGCAAGTGGCCCAGGGACGGTCCCCGGGTCAGGGTCTCCCATGGCTGCAGGTGCAACACTGACTCCCCGGGCACTTGTTTTGGCTCCCCCACCCCTACAGGTGCTGGGATGGAACAGGACAGCAGCCCTGGGATCTGTGAGGGATCCAGGGGAGCCCCTGCCCACCCCCCAGGCCCAGGCAGCCCAGTCAGAGGCCCACATCTGCCAACATCATTTATTGGGGGCCCGTCCCGGGCGGGGAGTATGCACAGCATACGTAGCAGAGCCCAGGGCCAGCCCAGGAGCACCTAAAACGGCACAGGGCAGGGGTCAGGGCGCCATGCACAGGGGTGCCAGGGGGGCAACCTGCACCTGGGGGCCCCCCTGCCCCTCGGGGGCACCATCCTGGGGAGGGGTCACCGGCTCCCACCCCAGCAGACGTTGTTCAGATCTTGGCCAGGCTGGAGTTGGCATCAGTGTGCTCCTCTTGGATAGGGGTCCGGAAGCTGTTTCCCCCTGGAGAGGAGGTACCAGCAAGAGGTGAGAGGTGGGCAGGGGTCCCGCACCTTGGGAGGCCATCTGGTCTGGGGCCCGCCACAAGCACTCACCTGGGGGTTTGGGGGTGTTGGTCAGCAGCCTCCAGGCCCTGTGGTGGAGGAGCAGGGCCAGCATGGCAGCCACAGGGGCAAGGAGGCCCAGGCCCAAGCCGAGGCCCAGGACAGCGGACAGCTCAGGGGCTGCAAGGAGGCAGGGCCTGCTGGGTGGGGTCTGCCAGGGGAAGGGACCCACAGTAGGGAGGGCCCCACCGAGCCCAGAGGGAGTCTCTACTCCCATCCTCCCCACCCATCCCACTCCCCTTTTGGGTTGGGGGGAGGGCCCTGCTGGGGCAAGGCCAGGTCCCCTTACCCTTGGGGGGCTCTGTGTGGGGCATGGAGGACCCCTGTGAGGCCTTAGACCAGGAGGTGGTGGGCTTGGCAGTAGTGGACTGGACTGGGGGGCCCTGGGTCTCCCACGGTGGTGTGGCCGGGGGGCTCCTGTCCTCACAGATGGCGTCCGAGCTGCTATTGGCCGCCCGCAGTGTTCGCTTTCCTAACAAGGTGCAGCTGAGGGCGGGCAAGGGTGTTGATCAGGCCAGAGTCCCCCGTCTCCTCCCCAATCAGTGGCATGGGCCCAGAACTGGGGCAGTACCAGGGAGATATGGGAAGCAACAGGGGTCCACACTGGCAGAGGTCACTCAGGCAGCATCAGAGTCCAGGCCAAAGGTGGTGAGGAGAGGGGCCGCAGACTCTGCCAGGCCCTCCTGCGCTTAGCCTGCTCCCACCTGTACCTTCCTCTCCCAAACCCCTATCTACTCTTTTCCTGCTTGCTCTGGCTCAGCTCAACAAGGACAGGAACCTTTCCGCTCTGAATGAGTGAGGCTCTCACACTCCCGGGGCCTGGGCTGGGGTCTCACAAGCTCCCTACTCTGACCCAGCAGGAAGGCCAGTGGGAGGCTGGGCCAGGGCTGAGCATGGGTTATGGTGGGGGCACGGACCATCACGGAGTAGGGCGGGGCAAGGGCTACAGGGATTCAGGCCCAGGAGCTCCCAACAAGCAGCTTCCTACTCCCAGAACTGACCCCTGGCTCCCAGACTACAGACCACCCAAGCCCTCTGGCCACAGGGACACTCACTTTGTCCAGGGCTGGCAGGCCTGGTCATTGCCCGGGGAGAAATGTCCTGGTGGGCATGGGGCACAGTCTGCAACAGAGTCAGCAGGCTCTGCTCATCTGCCACCCCTGGGGTGCCCAGAGACTCATTCCCCAGGGTCTCCGAGAGCCCCTCCCCACTTGCATGCCACCCGAGGGCCTTGACCTGGGAGACCCCCACCCCCATCTTAGTGTGATCTGCTAGGGAAGGGGCATTCAGCTGGGGCTGGGGTGGGGACTCTGGGAGGAGCAGTGACAGCGTGTGAGGGACATGCTCCTTCCACATAGCTCCCAAGGCCCCCTCACCAACTCCACGCTTGTAGCCGTAGCTGTCCTGGGGCTGGCTGCCCGGCTTGCAGCCACAGACCGTGTCTCTGGTGGGTGTGCATCTCTGCTTGGGTTCACTCCCACTTCCTGGGGGTTGGGTGGGGTGGGGGGTCAGTGGGGAGGCCAGAGCTGCAGAGCAGGCTGAGGATGGGGGTCAAGGGTCCACAGCCACCTTCCCGACCAGCAGCCCCTCACAGCTGGGCGGCTTCTGGTTCTCTCTCACCACGCACACCACATCCCTCCTGGTCACACGGCTCCAAGGGTCACCCGCGGCAGCTCTGACCACCCTTCTAACACCCTCCAGTCTGCTCAAGACCTTCTGCAGCCCTTGACTCTGGGTCTCACCACCCCTCCCCCCAAAATAAGCCACGTGGTCCTGGCCCCCTAGGAAGGGGAGGTGCCCTGTGGGTCATTTCAGCTGGCTGTGGGGCCCTGGGGGGCAGGGCAGGCCCCCGCCACGGTCGAGTCTTGACGTGGGTGCCAGACACCCCGTGGTGCTCACTCTGGCTGCACTGGGTGCAGGGCTTGCAGGGCTCATAGTTGACGGCCTCATTGTAGTAGCCGGGCCTACACGGGCTGCACACTGTGTCCCGGTTGTGGATACAGCGGCTTTCCATCCCATAACCTGCTGAGGGAGGCCGGGGTCAGAGCCCTGCACAGCCCAGCGCTCCCCCAGGAGCCCCACCCGGCCTCTGGCTGGCCCGTCATCCCAGGTGTGGCTCCAGATCACCCACTAACCCAATTCCACTTGCCTCACGACACCTGCAGTGCGTGACCCCATCTGCAGGTCCCTGTCGCCCCATCCGTGTCCTCCGACCCTGTCTCCTGGTCCTAGGTCCCTGCAGGCACCCCTCCCCTACTCCATGTCCAGGCCACTCACCTGGCTGGCACTCTTTGCAGCACCTGTTGCCACTGGGGTAGGTGTCCCCAGTACAGTGGGGCTGGGCCGCAGCACTCAGCACGAGCCCGAGG
>SJYV01056284.1:1604357-1637526 GCA_006410875.1 Neotragus pygmaeus | reverse complement strand
ATAAGGGCTGCGGGGGAGGGGTGGGGAGGGCAGGAGGAGGGGACCAGGAGGGGACTAGGAGGGCCCCAGGAAGTGCTGGAAGGCAGCTAGTCTGGGAAGCCCACTCCCAGCCTTCTCTTCTGGCCTGGGGCCCACAGGCCTCAGCTCAGCCCAGCCGGCAGACCCAGGGCCCGAGGGGGGACCCACAACTCCCCCAGCCCTACTAGGGTCAGGCCAGTTCTCCAGCCCAGCTGGTCTGCACCCACCACAGGACACTCCCACTCCTGTTTCACGGTAAAGTGGAGCTGGAGCCCCTTCAGCTAGGCATCTTGGCTGCCCCCTGCCTTGCCCAGCCTAGCCAAGCTGCCCAGACCAGAACGGTCTTGGAATACCTTCACCTGGCTTGCTGCTTCTAGACACCCACTCTCTCTGCAGGGCCGAACCCTCAGGAGAAATGGGGGGGCCACACTGATGCCAATCCTCCCCTCCGCTCCGCCAAAGGGTGCCCAGAGTCGCTGGGTGAGCTAGGGCAGCACAGTCAGGCATCCACTATGGGGGAGGGGAGGTGGTACTGGGGGCTCCGGAGCACGGTCACTGGCCCAAGTGTCCAAAAGTAGCCCAGGCCAATGCCAGCAGTTCTGGTGGACTGGGCACCTCCTGACCAGTGCCACAGTGAGCGCCAGCCTGGGCAAGTGTGTGCAGGCGTGTGCAGGTATGAGAAAGCAGCTGCACATCCCTGAGCACAGCAGGAGGTGCTGGGGCTGAGTTCAGGTTGGAGCCATGACCATGGAAGCCCGCCCCTCAGGCAGCTCTGCTGGAGAAGGGGCCTCCTAGAGGGCAATGCCACCGGGGTGGGGTCACAGGCGGGCCTGACCCCCTGTGGCTGTGTCCACATAGGAGGAGATCAGGGCACAGACATGCACAGACGCCGACCACATGAGGACGCAGAGAAAACAGCTGTCTACACGGCAACACCGGCCATGCCCACACCTGGGTCTCCGATGTCCAGCCTCCAGGACTGGAAGTGGATAAGCCGCCCATGCAGACCCAACACGCACTGCTGGTCAAGCACCCAGGTGTCCTGGGTGTGATGTGTGCCTGGGAGTGTGTGTCAGCCCCATGTGTGGCACACATGTATGGTGCTAGCCCCACGTGCCTGGACATGTGTGTGCTGCCCTCGTGAAGCCCTGGGCTTGTGTCTAGAAGGGGTGGCCCATGAGGACAGCCCCTCTGCTCTGCGCCCTGGCTGGATGAGCACTGCCTCTCCCAACACTCTGGAGGCCGTGCCAGGTTCTCCCTGACCCCACAGCCACCCAGGTTTGGGGGAGACAGGAAAGACAAGCCCCAGGGGCCCTTGGGACAGAAGGACGGCTGATATGCCGGCACTGTGGGGCATGAGGGGAGACGAGCACGGGCACGCGTGCACACATGTGCACACGGTTCCTCCCACACAGAGCTCTCATCCTGGTGCCCCAAGGCAGAGGCTGTTCTGTGTCTTCGGTGCCTTATATATCTGAACCAAGAGACAGGATTCGCTGCCTAACGGTTAACCTGAAGCTTCGGGCGGGGAGCCTCCCGCAGGGGCTGGAAATCCCCCTCCTCCTGGTGGTGACGGGCACAGGTAAGAAGTGGGGCTCCCTCCCCACCTGCAGGAAATTCCACCAGTTGGCTCTGTCCGCAGGCAGGGGCCACCGCAGGTCCCTGCCCCAGCCCTCCAGAGAGGGAGGGTCCACAGGGGAGGGGTAGAGCACCCAGGCAGTCTGCTATACACGCGTGTGCATGTAAGTATTGTACACCTCTCCCACTGAAGGTGAGAAAAACATTTTTAAGACAAACTATAGCTTCTGAAATGGCAGTAACTCAGGGCCTGGCAGCACCCTACTCCTTATAGGACCACTCCGCCCTCTGCCCGAGGCCCTAACACCTGCCGCATACAGGGTCCACATGTGGCAGCCCATGGACCTGGCTGATTGACATCTCTGTCCCAGCTAAGTTACACCTGCTGGCAGCTGCCCGCCCACACGCTCAGCCCCAGCCACTCCCATGGCCCCGCATTCTGTCTCAGTTCTGAAAACATTCTTTCCTCTTGTTTGTCTGGAAACCAGCCCTGTCACCGCGCCCTGCTCCTCTGGGGCAGCCCCTCCCCACACTGCTCGGAAGCAGGTCACGTGGGCAGCTCAGGCTGGCCCCGATGCCCACTCAGCCAGAGCCCCCACCCCAGCCGAGGCCCACGTACACCATCTGGCCAGGTAAGCCATCCACTGAGGCCCCATGGGCTCAGGCCTCTGACAGTGCCCGGCAGGGGCCAGCTGGGAGGCAGCGAGCTTGGTGGGTGACCCTCCCTCAGTCATCTGACCCCCAATGTGTCATCTCCTCTACCCCACACGCCAGCCACGCACCAGGCACAGCAGACCCTGGGAAGGAGCCAGTAGAGGACCTGTCGCCTCATCTCCCCTACTGCAGGCTCCCAGCTCCCCAGCCTCACCCCGCCCTGGGACTGCTCCTCCCCATCTCCAGCAGGGAGCCCCGGGCCAGGACTCCTGTGCTTTCCAAACTGTGTGAGTGCCCCTAGTTCTCTACCCCCTTCCCGGGGAGCGCTCATCCTCTGAGACCCCCTCCGTCCTAAAGTCCCATTTCCTCCTGGTCCCTCCCAGGTGGCCTCACCCAGGCCTGGACTCTCGCTCCTGACTTTAAATTGGCAGCTGAGGCCCCACCCAACCACAGGTGAATGTCAATGCTAGGAAGCCCCGGGCTCTAACCAAACAACCCACCGCAAAGCTTCAAGGGGAAGCCGCCTGGCCACAAACATCCCAAGTAATCGTCTACGTGGTTTTTTTTCCTATCAAAAAAATGAAGCTGAGAGAAAAAGGCAACTATATTTTGAAGTAAATTAATGTGATTCCTGTCACCAATATTCATGCTCCTCAGAGACTGAAGGCCATGGGCCGGAGGCTCTCACAGCCCCACCCAGCNCTGCAGCCCACCAGGCTCCTCCGTCCATGGGATTTTCCAGGCAGGAGTACTGGAGTGGGATGCCATTGTCTTCTCCGGATCCTCTCAATAGATGCCAGCAAATTTGGAAAACTCAGCAGTGCCCACAGGACTGGAAAAAGTCAGTTTCCATTCCAATCCCAATGAAGGGCAATGCCAAAGAATGTTCAAACTACCGCACAATTACACTCATTTCACATGCTAGCAAGGTAATGCTCGCAATCCTTCAAGCTAGGCTTCAACAGTATGTGAACCAAGAACTTCCAGGTGTACAAGCTAAATTTTAAAAAGGCACAAGAACCAGAGATCAAATTGCCAACAGCCGCTGGATCATAGAAAAAGCAAAAGAATTCCAGAGATATATCTACTTCTGCTTCATTGACTACACCAAAGGCTTTGACTATGTGGATCACAATAAACTGGAAAAT
Organism: Neotragus pygmaeus; assembly: GCA_006410875.1. Classification (NCBI taxonomy): domain Eukaryota; kingdom Metazoa; phylum Chordata; class Mammalia; order Artiodactyla; family Bovidae; genus Neotragus; species Neotragus pygmaeus. Next base: position 1,634,128 of record SJYV01056284.1, on the reverse strand, counting down.
TCTTATAAAGATGGGAATACCAGACCACCTTACCTGACTGCTGAGAAACCTGTACACATATCAAAAGCCAACAGTTAGAATCGGACATGGAACAAGNCACCAAAGGCTTTGACTATGTGGATCACAATAAACTGGAAAATTCTTATAAAGATGGGAATACCAGACCACCTTACCTGACTGCTGAGAAACCTGTACACATATCAAAAGCCAACAGTTAGAATCGGACATGGAACAAGAGACTGGTTCCAAATTGGGAAAGGAGTACGTCAAGGCTGTATATTGTCACCCTGCTTATTTAACTTCTATGCAAGGTACCTCATGAGAAATGCCAGGCTGGAGGAATCACAAGCTGGAATCGAGATTGCCAAAAGAAATATCAACAACCTCTGATATGCAGATGATACTACTCTAAGAGCAGAAAGTAAAAAGGAACTGAAGAGCCTCTTGGTGAGAGTGAGAGGAGAGTGAAAAAGCTGGCTTAAAACTCAACATTCAAAAAACTAAGATCCTGGCATCCAGTCCCATCACTTCATGGCAAATAGCTGGGAAAAAGTGGAAACAGTGGCAGATTTCATTTTTCTGGAGTCCAAAATCACTGTGGACAGTGACTGTAGCCACAATATGAAAAGACGCTTGCTCCTTGGAAGAAAAACTATGACAAACCTAGACAGCATATTAAAAAGCAGAAACATTACTTTGCCAACAAAGGTCCNGACCAGGGTGCGGGCAGCCCGCGGGGCGCTGTGGGGGCAGGGCGGGGGCGGGGCTCAGAACTCCTCGTGCACGCTGCGGGCGTAGTCCACCAGCTTGCTGCCCGTGAAGAACTCACTGTACTTGAGCACCTCCTCGGGCTCCAGGTAGTGATTCTGGTTCTCGTCAGCAATAGCGATCATCTGCTTGGCCTCATTGAGGGCGCTGAACTCATTCATGGGGTCCATGTAGTCCTGCAAGGGCAGCAGCTCAGCCCCGACACACCCCAAACCCCTCCGGGCCAGGGGCATCTCCTCAGGTTCAGGCCACACCCAGCTACGCGACCAAGACCCCCCTGAGGACACCCCTGTCTCTTATACACATCTCTCCGCCAAAGGGTGCCCAGAGTCGCTGGGTGAGCTAGGGCAGCACAGTCAGGCATCCACTATGGGGGAGGGGAGGTGGTACTGGGGGCTCCGGAGCACGGTCACTGGCCCAAGTGTCCAAAAGTAGCCCAGGCCAANGGGGCACCTGCGCCTTGGCTACAGGAGGCGGACCCTGGTCTGCAATACCCGTCGGCTGGTAGGGCAGAAGCTGCGGAGCAAGGAGGTGGGCCTGCTCTGGAAGGCGGGCACCAGGCTGGAAGTGGCTCAAGGCCAGGCAGCCCCCACCTGTGTGGGCACCTCCCTGCTCATATCACGGTGTCCAGCCACAGAAGAGTAGGGGGAAGGAAGGCCCCAAAGCGGGGCACATGCACACCAACCGCCAGGATGGCAGTGTGGACAGGCAGGAGTTCCCAAACCAGACATCCTGCCAGCTATGAGCAGGGGTCAGGGGAATCTGGAATAACATGCAATGACTCATCCAGCCACGGGAGGAAACAAGGCCACGCAGCACCTACACACGACACCAGGGAAGACACTGACGGGCAGGCAGTGGGTCCAGCCTGTGCACAGCCCTCCTGCCCGAGTCTGGCCAGACTGCCCGTGGGGGACAGCACACCCAGGCCCAAGAAGGGGAGCCCATGACATCGGCTGCACGGCCCAGCTCGGAGGCTCCAGTTCCCCTGACCAGTGCCCAGCCACAGCCAGATCAACTCTGCCTCCCAGCACAGAGCGGCCCCGCACCCACCTCCAGCTCTGCCATGGTCACGATCCCATCGTGGTTGGCGTCAATCAGCTCCTCGAACTCTCTCTTCCTGTCCCGCACCCAGCCGTCATCAACATCCTGGCCCTGCTGGTTCTCCACAGTGCCCACGGGCAGAGAGATGAACTCAGACAGCGAGAGCTTCTTGTCACCGTCCTGGTCTGTGGGACAGGAGGGCAGATGTCAGACTCCAGTGGGCACAGGACCACCAAGGCCACTCGGGAGAAACTCAGCCAATGGGGCTTTGCCACCAGGTTTTCAATCCGTGTGGTCTCAGCGTGACTGAGAGCAGCGAGCACACAGTCCCCCAGGCCACCCAGTCTAGGACCAGCCCAGGCTGACCTCTGCGGCCAGGCCTCACCCAGGTCTCGGATGATCTCCTTGACCATGAACTGCAGCATGCCGCGGCTGTGCTCAGGGTGCAGGAACGATAGGAACTCGCTCTCTGTCAGCAGCAGGTCCGGGGGAGGATTGTCCGCCTGATACCAGCGGTCTTTGAGGTTCTCCAGGACTTCCTGTGCTGAGAGAGGTGTGTCCGTGAGGACCCAGGCACAAAGGACCACTGCAGACATCTGGAAACTTTTGAGACGCACAGCCCAAGAGAAGGGGTCAGCTTGGGGCACAGAGGTGCCGGGACAAGGACTCGGCCCTCAGAGGGGAACTCAGCCCCCAGAGAACAGATGCCCAGGTCCCCAAGACGCAGATGCAAACTCTCAACTAAACAGGCCCCCCAACCCAGACATAGACCCCTTCAGACACAGATCCCCCCACCCAATGCAGCCCCACCCCTNGCTTGGGGCACAGAGGTGCCGGGACAAGGACTCGGCCCTCAGAGGGGAACTCAGCCCCCAGAGAACAGATGCCCAGGTCCCCAAGACGCAGATGCAAACTCTCAACTAAACAGGCCCCCCAACCCAGACATAGACCCCTTCAGACACAGATCCCCCCACCCAATGCAGCCCCACCCCTACTCGCTCCTGGGCAATGGAAAAACTGCGGCAGGCCGCCAGCTCTGCAGGAACCAAGGCACAGCCTGATTCCTTTCCGCTTCCTCCCGTTCACTGGGCAGTGCTCTGAAGGAAAACCCAGTCTCCAGAGATGAGTCATGTGTCCCCCAAGCGACACTCACTCCCCCTGCCACGAGAAGGCCCAATGCAGGGAGCCAGTGGGGCCAGTGACCCAGGCCCTGGGGGCCAGTGGTTGGCAATGATCTGCGTGTCCAGCGGGGGAGGGGGAAAAGCAAGCACAGTACACCTAAAGCCTGCAAACGAGACCTGATTTGGAAAGGTCTTTGCCGATATAATTGGTGAAAGGTCTTAAGGTGAGACCACTGGGATTCAGGTGGGCCCTCAGCTCAGGTGTCCTCATGCAGGAGACAGAGACTGGAGCGCAGTGGCCAGGAGCAGGGACCTGGCAACACCGGCTGGAGGCCCGGAGGGAGCCCGTCTGGGTGCACTGGGACAGCGGCCTGGGGGACCCACAGGGGCTCACCAGTCAGCCCTCCTCCGACGACACTGCTCTTCACTTCGGATTCCCAGATCTGCGCACCCCCGCCCAGATGCACAAGCACAGGGGAGTCAGCTGAGGGCTGTGCAGACAGAGACGCCACAACCTCTAGATCCAGGAAGGACACATCCTGACCCACACACACCTCAGGGAAAGGGCGCTGAGGATGACCAGGCAGAGATGACTGGCAGCTGCCTGAGAAGCCAGCACCAAATCTCCAGTGCTATCAGGAGAACCAGGCCCCCAGCCACCTCTAAAGGACAGCTTTAGGGGACTGTCTGAACCACAGGAAAACAATGGAAACACAAAATGGAGACATATAAAAATAGGAAGAAAATAGGTATATTGTCACCCTGCTTATTTAACTTCTATGCAAGGTACCTCATGAGAAATGCCAGGCTGGAGGAATNCAAAATGGAGACATATAAAAATAGGAAGAAAATAGGTATATTGTCACCCTGCTTATTTAACTTCTATGCAAGGTACCTCATGAGAAATGCCAGGCTGGAGGAATCACAAGCTGGAATCAAGATTGCAAAAGAAATATCAACAGAACCGAAACCCTGGGTGGCATCACCTGCACAGGAAGGGGGCATCTATTCTGCCCAGGAACAGACTGAAACGCTCTCAACTTGTACTCTGTTAAGTTAAATGGGTGTCATCCATATGAACAGGAAAAAGTAAAGCTATAAGATACAAACCCCTGCCCACAACAAGCAGCCCTCATGGGCACACCTGCAAAGCCGGGCACCCTCTTCACACCTGTCAGGCAGCCATGTGGGGTCATGTGACTGCTGAGAAAAGGAAAGCGAGGTCTCTAAACCCCACATCAGCAGAGGGAAAGATGAAAGGGAAAAAAAGAAATAGAAACAGTAATGAGCTTATCTCATGTATTACAAAGACAGACTGGCTCACAAAATAAAGCTAAACTTCATGTAGCCCATGAAAAAACAAAATGCTTTGGAAAGACCAAGCCTCAAGGGCAGTTCACAGGTGAATTCTACAAAACATGTGAGGAGGAGGCCACATCAATCTCTACAACCTCTTCCAAAAGAGAGCAGAGGGAACACTTCTTGACTCACTCTATGAGGTCCTAACAACAAACATAGAAAGCACACAATAAGAAAAGAAATCTATAGACCAGATTTCACATGAATACAAATGCAAAACACTCAACAAAATATTAGCAGATCAAACCCAACAACATACACAAAGATTACAATCCAAGTCGGATTTATCCCGACTCAACTGATATTCACATCAACAGGCTAATGAAGAAAAATCACATGATCTTATCAGTGCTGCTGCTGCTGCTAAGTCGCTTCAGTTGTGTCTGACTCTGTGCAACCCCATAGACGGCAGCCCACCNCATAAAGAAGGCTGAGTGCTGAAGAATTGATGCTTTTGAATTATGGTCTTGGAGAAGACTCTTGACAGTCCCTTGGACAGCAAGCAGATCAAACCAGTCAATCCTAAAGGAAATCAACCCTGAAAATTCATTGGAAGGACTGATGCTGAAGCTCCAATACTTTGGCCACATTGGGAAAGACCCTAATGCTGGGAAAGACTGAAGGCAAGAGAAGGAGGGTGACAGAGGATGAGTTGGTTGGATGGCATCATGGATGCTACGGACATGAGTTTAAGCAAGCTCTGGCAGACAGTGAAGCACAGGGAAGCCTGGTGTGCACCAAACTATGGGGTCGCAAAGAGTCTGACACGACTTAGCAACTGAACAACAATGACAAAAAGCATCTGACAAAATCCATTCATGAACATTCTCAGTAGACTAGGAACAGAGGGGACTCATCACCTTCATAAAGAACATCCACAAAAACTCCACAGCTAAGATCATACTAATAATTAGTGGTGAGAAACACAAAGCTTTCCTGCTAAAATCAGATTTAAGGCAAGGATGGTCCTTCTCACCACTGCTTTTCAACATTGTACTGGAAGTCCTGATGCATTAGGACAAGAAAAGGAATAAAAGGGACAATGATTGGCAAAAAGGAAATACACTAGCTTTGTTCAACAATGTTACAACTGCCTGTGAAGGAAACCCAAAAAAATAGACAAGAAACTCCTGCAGCCACTGAGCAAGTACAGCAGGCTGCAGGATAGAAGGCAGACATAGAGAAGCCAGTCACTTTCCTCCACACCAGCAAGAACAAGTGGAACTAGAAATTAGAAATTAAAGAGGAACTTCCCTGGTCCAGGGGCTACAGCTCTGTGCTCCCAATGCTGGGGGCCTGGGATTGATCTCTGGTGGGGGAACCAGATCCCAGATGCTACAACAAAAGATCTTGCAAGTCACAGCAAAGATCAAAGATCCCAATGTGCTGCAACCAAGACTCGGCACAGCCAAATAAGTATTTTAAAATAATAACAATAAACCTTAAAAAAAAAAAAGAGCAAGTGCAAACAGAAAGAAGGCATGGATCACACTCAGTGGCAAAGAAGGGAGTCCAGTCCTAGAAACGCCAACCCCAACAAAGAACAGTGGTGCCCACAGTGCATCTACAAATACCGAACACAGCAGCACTGGCCCTCACAAAGCAGAGGCAGGCAGGGCCACGGGCACCCGCAGGAGGCCGCGACGCACTCAACCCCGACGGCCAGGCGGGCACGAGACAAATGGGGAGCACCTCAGGAACAGCCGGAGCAAGTCCATCAAGAGAAGACAACACACTGATTGCAACGGCGGGGATGACGTGCTGAGGAAAGACCAAACGGGAGACCACAGTGGCGCGCTTCGCTCTGACAATGCCCATCGAGCTGAACCCGACACCCGGCTGCAAACAAACCCCCAGGGAGGGATGGGAGGGCAGAGCTGAAGACAGCAACCACTAAACGTCCTAAGAACGCTTCAGTGATGCCTCAGAACTCAGCTAACAGGCATCAAATTATGTATCAGTGAGACAGGTTTTAGCGGAACTTCTCTGAAAAGCTAAGGAGAGAGTTACATCTGTTGCCACACTCAGTAGCACGGTTGCCAGGCACCGTCAGCAAGCGCCCCCACAATCTCACTGACTCTCGAGGTCAGACCTCATCCAGGGTTGAGGACCAGTCCCAGCTGAGACCCGCTTCCCAGTGCTCTGGTACCTTCTGCCAGCTCCTCCCCAGAGCTCAAGCCACTAGAGGCTGCTGTCTGTCCCTGCGCCTCCCCCGCAACATGCCTGAGGGTCCTGGAGGCTCTGCCTAAAGGCCCTGCAGGAACACGGGCTGTGGCCACGTCTCACCCATGCCCCGCCCGGCCATCTGCACTGTCTCGGCGCTACGCCAGCCGTGGGAGCCAAGCACTCACTCTCCTCATCGATGTTCAGGTCCCACTTATTCTTTATCTTTTCAGCAACTTCTCTCTCATTGTGGCCTTTGGTCACCAAAAACTTCACCTTGTACTCATCCCAAGATACGTGGCCTGAAAGAGCAGACCAACCTGTTAGGAGCTTTAACAAGGAACCTTTTTTTAAAAAGAGAGTTTTAGTTATTTTAAGCCATCAGTCAAAAATCCTTGTGCCACAGGCAGCTATAGAGGCAGAAGCAGCAAAGCACCAGCTTCAAGTTTCATCCCTGAGCCCAGCCGTGCAGATCCTCATCTGCACAGCCAGTGGCACCCCCCACCCTCCCTCATCCTGGAGCCCCACTCCTGCCCATGAGCTGTCCTCTGCCGGCAGCCTCAGGCCCCTCAGGGTGAGGCCATGGGCTGGCCATACCGTCACCATCAGGGTCCACAGCTCGGAAGTGTGCCCTGCTCTCGGCAACGGCCTCCTGGAAGTGCTCAGCCGTCTTCTGCATGATCCATTTCTGCATCTCCTTGGCGCTGATCCTCCTGTCGGTGTTCAAATCCACCCTGCAGGCCCACAGGCTGTATCAGATGAGGCCTCCAGGACCCCGACAGATAGAAGGATGGCCAGAGGGGCTCCACAGGAAGAATGAAACCACCACCAACATAACACATCCCACCCAACGGGCACACAGGAAAAGCTGAGTAGATATGGGGGAATCAGGGAGCACGCTGGGCAGTGTGCCTGGCCCTACACCATCAGTCTTGGGACCACCTTGCTACAGGATGGGGCGCATCATCAACCCAGTTCTTCAGACCCACACTTGGGACGCAAGCCCAATGAGCCCCAGTAACAGGACTGGATTTCAGACACCAGAGGAAAGTCAAGTTGACACACAGATACAGCCAGCAAGACAGAGAAACAGCTGTAGATGCAGGAGTGTCGAGAGGTGTGCAGATGTGAGTGTGTACATGGCTAATGCACACCCATGGACATGGGTCAGAACACACACGCATGTGTGAGTTGGTACACACAAATGTACACACAGGTTAGCATGCACAGATATGTTATCAAGTCCATGGAGAGGACTACAAGCAATGACACCCCAGCAGCAATGCCCACACCCACTGCCTGGTTCCTCATCTCTAAATTCCACTCTCCAATGAAATAAACTAGCGCTCCTTGGAGAACTGCGGCAGGAATATCACATGAGGAAGTGAAGCTGGAGTGGCTGGCAGTGCGAGGAAGGGAGGAAGTGCTCAAAACAAGGAGCTGGGGTCTGATGACGTCCTGGTGGCCAAGGTTGGAACGGATGAGCAGCCAAGGCTGGAACAGGGAAGTAGCCAGACAAACAGCACAGAGCCGGGGCCCCTCTAGAGTGCAGACACACACTCACAAGTCCATCCTCCTCATGGAATTCCAGACCACATGGTGGGTCTTCCCTGAGCTTAGCTCCCACCCCCAGCAGAGTGGGCTACCTCTCCCTGAGTGACTGCCAAAGAGACCGGAGACTGCCAAAGAGACTGCAACTCTCCTTGGCAGACACCACCTGAGCCATGTGACCAGGCATACAGCCCCCATGATGTCATGCAAACATCAGGTGCCCTGATGTGATGTGACAAGAGGGCCATCTCACTTCTGGGGTCTTCTTTCCAAAAACCCACAACCCCTGTCCAACCAGGAGAAAACACGGCAGACAAACCCCTAATCAGGAACATGCTACAAACACCTGGGGAGTCTTCCTCATAGCTGTCAAGGCCACGAAAAGGTAGGATCCTGGATGGGATCCAGGGCAGAAAGAGGACCCTGGGGCAGCACGTGACCTGAAGCCTGGAGTAGCGGGAACAGTAACGGAGCGCTATCGTGTTTTAGTTTCCACAAATGTGCCTCGGTTTGCAACTTTTCTGTACATCTAAAACTGCTCCCAAAATTAAAACCTCGCTTAAGAAGTGCTGTGGCAACATCACTTCTGCTTGCTCAAAACTAGGTCCTGAGGCTTCTTGTTTGCTCTGGTCCGGAAGGGGATAGGCGAGAAGACAGCAGTTGACATGTGGCAAAAACATGGGGCCCCACGTGGGAGAGATGGGTGTGTGGGGAATCTGAGCAAGAAGGTAAATGCAGGCTAGACACCCACCACCCCACAACAACCCCACCAGACACAGGATGTATAACAAAAATGTATAGTGTGGATGGACGGGGCTAGAGCACATCTGGTCAGCCCCAGGACACCCAGTCCCTTGGAGGCCAGTTTCTGCATTTCCCCACAACCTGGGGGGTTCCCCATGACCTGAACCCTACTCCCACCCCTGGATGGGCATAGCGCGCAGCTCAGGGGTGCACACCCATGGCTGAAATGCTGCCAACTTCCCAAGAAGTTGTGGGCTCCACCTCCACAACACGGCACCAAGCGGGGAGTTGGTGCAAAACCAGGGCAGGACCAACAGAGGGGCTTAGGCCAGCCACTCCCATGCCCCCCACAGCTCCCACTGACACCTACTTGGAGAATATGACCATCAGCTTCCTCCGGCTTTTCCGAGGCTCTGCGTCCTCCTCAAAGTCATCCATGTCCTTGCCCAGGAAGACCTCCTGGTGGAAATCTTTGTTGAGGTGCCCATCCATCTCCAGCTTCACCCCGTTCAGGTGGTCCGGAGGCAGGATCTCGTTTTCTTCCCTATTACCTGCTCTCTCTCGAGCAGACGAGTGGTTGGCAGGCCGGGCGGACACATTCATCAGAAGGACAACACCCAGGAGCCAGAGGCAGCAAGGAGCCAGGCCACAGAGGGGAGCCCGCCTGGAGGCCATGGCCGCCGGGGTCTGCAGTGCGGGACAGGCTGCAAGCGTGGCTAGGAGCTGCGGAGAGAGAGGCGGGTGGGTGAGGAAGCAGGGAGGTGGTGACCACAGCCACCTACTACCTCAGGCACTGCAGGAGGGCCTGCAGCTCATCCAGCACAGCTGCCCGCGGCCAAAAGCCTGAGGCAGCCGGGCCCCGACTACCCCTTAAAGGTTCACAGGAGGATCCAGAGCCCATCCCAGCAAATGCTTGGCTAAAGAGGTGCTTACTTGGTAACACGAAATAGAAGTCCTCAGTCTCCAGGGCCCGTGCTGGATGTCCTGTTTTCCCTTTTCTTCAGTTCCTACTCCCTCCCCGAGGTACACTCTGCATTGCTAGCCCTCTCCCCACTCGGGCCTACAGCTCAGTGTCCAGCACAGTCAGTCTCAACTTGCTGGCAAAGAAGCTGACCCCAGAGGCACAACTCACACTGCAGATGCCAGCTCAGCACTCAAGCCCCGGGACCAGAACTAAGGCACCAGAGCTCCTCAGCCTCAGGCTCCTGCCCCTAGGCTCTGTGACACCTGGGGCCAACAGAACCCAAACCATGGTGGAGGGAGCCACCCCTCCCACTCGCCATCTCCTTGTACACACACGTTTACACGTAAACACAGTATGTGCATGCACATGAGGCGTGCACAAGTGCACTTGTGAGCATATACACATGCGCACACATATACATACCTACACACATACACCCACACGTGCTCACACGCACACATAATATACACACGTCCTTGCTCCAGGGTCCCTCCCTCCCACCACAGGACTCTGTGCCCCTCAGTGTGTTCCTCTTGGAGCCTGTCCACCAGGCAAACATCTTCTGGCCCTTCCAGGTGCCTCAGAGGCCCCTTCCAGCAGGCCTGCAAGGGAGCAGGAGAGGGAAGCTCCCCAAGCCAGGGTGCCGTTGGCAGCCAAGCTGAGGCACAAAGGGTTCCTGAACCACGGTGCCCATCACCAGATCAAGGAGACCCCTGTGCTGGCCTCAGCATGACGGAGGCCAGGGAGAGCCCATGGCCCATGGCAGACACTTGCTTCTCTGATTGCCTCTTTTCTGTCCTATGTGCTCCTGGCTAACATCTCCCCGGGCAGGGGGACACCTCTGCACATCACTCTGATGAGGACAGAATAAAGAGACAAAGCAGGTAATTAAATAGTTAATCCCACTAAGGTATCATAAGTAAATGAAAAAGTACGGGAGACCCCTGTAAGGTAATGATCACTCAAGAGAACAGGTCTGCCTAACCACAAAACCAAGCAGTCTTGCTCAGCAACAAATCCATGCAACAGAAGCACAAGACATGCCCCAAAGCAATAAAACAACTGTGGAGTCAGACCCACATCCTGCCTGGCAAAGTCAAGAAGTTAATGATTCCTAGGACAAGCTCCTCTGTGCTCACTATAAACAAAAATACAAGGAAAAGGTCACATTATACTGAAACCTGAGATGATTTGCCATATTTAAGTTACCACCTTTTTACTCAGTCCCATTGCACCAGGACAGCCCCAGTTTGACCATGTGGGGACAGGGTAGCTTGACCACGTAGGGATAAGACAAGTTTGGTCACGTGGGGACAGGACAGCGTAACCACACAGGGAGAGACAAGACAGTTTGACCAGCTAGGAACAAGGAGGTCCCTGCCCAACATGGAGGAGGAGCTGATGATGGAGGAGTGGCGTCTACTCAAGAACCAGGAAAAAGATGGTCTTCTCTCCCTCCCCACTGTCCTTTGGCTATAAAAATGTAGTAGCTTAATTCTCGGGGCAGAGTCCCCTTGCCTACCTGCTTGTATCTCCTAACGTCTTACACCATAAACTCTTTCCTCACCTGTCACCCTGGGGATTACTGAATTCTTTCTGCGCCAGATAGAAGAACCTCCATTTACTAAAGACGTGTCTGTCGGTTTCATGTTCTCCCTGGACAAGATCCTGCTCTCCTGGCTCAGCTGGCTCATTCTTTGGAGCGGAACCTGTCTCACGAACGGGAAGCCTAGGTCCTTCTTTCCATGTTTGAGAGGACCTGCACCCTCCTCAGCAGAACCCACCAGCTGTGCACTCTGCTGCCACTACCCCGACCACGTCTTCTGGAACTTCGGTTTGTCCCCCTCTGAGAGCACTGTCCACACAGCAGGCTTTTCCACTCCACCACCATCTGTACATTTCCAGAATTCCCGAGCAAACCAAGACAACTTCCTCCTGACCTAAACACCGCCCTGGTGACTCATGGCCATAAACACACAGGTGTCCTGTCCAAACTGACTGCACCTCACTTCTGGAAAGAACGGTCAATCCCAGACTCTGCTTGTCTTGATGGTCGTACAAGGGGTGTTATTTACTTGATATTTTGCACAAAGCGTAAATGACCAGGTAAGTTTCAAGAGATTAGGGAGACGTCCTCCTCTTGGTTCACAACACCCTGTTCTGCACCTTGTTGAGCACAGGAGTCAGTCGCTCGCTCACTTCTCTCCCGCCCCAGGTGAAGGGATTTCAGAGCAGGGTCTGCCCTACAGACTGGGGGACCCACCCTGGGTTCCTGAACACCCCTGGAGCCCACTCTGTGAAACAGGTAAGACCATCGTCGTTAAAACGCAAACGGTTTTTTCACAGATCCGTCCCCGGCTTCAGGAGTCGCACACGGCGTTGGCAACGGCTGGCCCAGGCCGAGCCGGGTGTCCCAGGCTTCAGGCGGATCGGATGCTCCCCACCCCCAGCACGGCGGGGCCGCGACCCCTGACCCTGCTCCACCGACCCCCAACCCAGGCATCCGAGGGGCCCGGTCGGCGGTAGCAGTGGGCCGTCTGAGGCCCAGTCGGCCTGCGCGCCCCCTTCCCGCCGCCCCGGGGTCGGGCGGGGGCTGTCACGCCCCGCGGCCCTCACTCACCGGCCTCCCTCCCCTCACCCAGGATCCGCGAGCGCGCCCAGAGCGCCCGCTACGCCTCCAACGGGCCTCCGCTTAGGCCGCAGCCATCTTTCTTCCGGGAAGAGGCGGGTCGGGTCGGGGGCGGTGCAGGCGGCGCGACCTCCCCACGCCGACGCCGGCTTAGCCATCTTTTCCCTGGGCGGAAGCGGCCTCACAGCTCTCCGGGGCGGCCAATGAGAACCGCGCGGGGATCCACGTAGCCCGGCGGCGCGGCGCGGCNCGGCGCGACCTCCCCACGCCGACGCCGGCTTAGCCATCTTTTCCCTGGGCGGAAGCGGCCTCACAGCTCTCCGGGGCGGCCAATGAGAACCGCGCGGGGATCCACGTAGCCCGGCGGCGCGGCGCGGCCCCACGCGCGGCCTGGGTCCGCAGCGCTCCTCGAGCAATGAAGCTGCTGCGGCGCGCGTGGCGGCACCGGACGGCGCTGGGCCTGGGCGGCCTGGCACTGGGCGGTGTCGCGCTGCTCTACCTGGCGCGCTGCGCCGCGCCTCCCGACTCCGCGCTCTTCGGCCCCGCAGCACCGGCGCCCGTCGGCCCGGCGCGCGCCGCCGCCTTCCTGGCCGTGCTAGTGGCCAGCGCGCCGCGGGCGGCCGAGAGGCGCAGCGTGGTCCGCAGCACGTGGCTGGCGGCGCGGCGCGGCGGCCCCGGGGACGTGTGGGCGCGCTTCGCTGTGGGCACCAGCGGGCTGGGCGACGAGGAACGGCGTGCCCTGGAGCGGGAGCAGGCTCAGCACGGCGACCTGCTGCTGCTGCCTGGGCTGCGTGACGCGTACGAGAACCTCACGGCCAAGGTGCTGGCCATGCTGGCCTGGCTAGACGAGCACGTAGCCTTCGAGTTCGTGCTCAAGGCGGACGACGACTCGTTCGCACGCCTGGACGCGGTGCTGGCCGAACTGCGCGCCCGTGACCCTGCCCGCCGCCGCCGCCTCTACTGGGGCTTCCTCTCGGGCCGTGGCCGTGTCCGGCCCGGGGGCCGCTGGCGTGAGGCCGCCTGGCAGCTGTGCGACTACTACCTACCCTACGCGCTTGGCGGCGGCTACGTTCTTTCTGCCGACCTGGTGCGCTACCTGCGCCTCAGCCGCGAGTACCTGCGTGCCTGGCACAGCGAAGACGTGTCGTTGGGCGCCTGGCTGGCGCCAGTGGACGTGCAGCGAGAGCACGACCCGCGCTTTGACACTGAGTACAAGTCCCGTGGCTGCAACAACCAGTACCTGGTGACGCACAAGCAGAGCCTGGAGGACATGCTGGAGAAACACCGGACGCTGACGCACGAGGGCCGCCTGTGCAAGCGCGAGGTGCAGCTGCGCCTGTCCTACGTCTATGACTGGTCGGCACCGCCATCACAGTGCTGTCAGAGGAAAGAGGGCATCCCCTGACGGCCGAGCCGGCCCACGCGCCCACAGGATGCCAGGGTCTCAACCGTGCAAGGCGGTGCTGCAAGGCCTCCCGTCGGCCTTCCGCTAGCAAAGCTGACAGCTTTTGCATGGTCCTTAGCATGAGGCTGGCCCTCGAGAGGACCCGGTTTATCTGGTGACAACGGGCTTCCGAGCAGATGCCTCGCAGCAGTGGATGACTCCTAAGCCCAGGAACCAGTCCATGCCCACCCGAGAGCATCTTGTTCTGGGTCTGGAACTAGCATCGTGTCCAGGCAGAAATGTCCTGTTTCTCGATTCAAGTATTTGATCAGATGAGGGCGTCCTCATCAGGCAGCCCCATGGGGCCTATTCACTTACCTTCCTCTCCCAGGCTGGGGCCAAGGAGCCAGAGGGTGGAGCTGGAAGGACTTGGAGGATCTGACTCCAAAGAAAAATTCCCAAACCCGTTGGGGCAGTGGACAGTGTTATGTCCTGAAGCCACTGTACTGACCGTCCACCTGCACCAAGGGCCAAGACCGCATAAACTGGGCCCTGGCACTTGGAGACTCAAGGTGTGATGCAACCCAACAGTGTGCAGTTAGGTCATCGCTTGCCTCTCCTGCTGGTATTGTCTGTCACGTGTCATCTAGTATTTAAGTCAGTTGCGTGTGAATCAGCTTTCATGATATCTTGGTCTGTGTCTGGAGTGAATTCGTGGTATGTGTAATGCAGAGCTTGCCTATGATTTATTTATAAATTTTGTAACTTTTGAATAGTTCTAAGTTGGGAGTTTATGGGTGTCTGTATGTTTTAAGTTATTTAAGAAAAGATTTTTTTATCAGAACTTGGAATTTATGGATTAATCTATTTTTCCAGCTTGAGTTGTAGACCCATTGCTGCTCGAGTGTTGAAACATGGAAGAATTCAAAAGTATCTATCTCTCTTCCGTTTTCATGGAAGGTGACCCCACTGCCTCTCTCTAAAAACACTTCTCTTTCAGCCTTCCTCGTGGCTGCACAGGACAGGTGTTTCTGAAAGCACTGACAAGGTTTCCCAAAGTCAGTCTTGACACAGCCCTGCTGGGGTACATCCTGTTGAGGGCAGCAGGTGTTCGCAGCACCTTTGCATATACCTGAAGGTTGTTTTGCAGTTGCTCAGTTGTATCTGACTTTGCGACCCTGTGGACTGCTGAATGCCAGGCTTCCATGTCCATCACCAACTCCCAAAGCTTGCTGAAACCCATGGTCCATCGAGTTGGCAATGCCATCCTACCATCTCATCCTCTGTCATCCCTTTCTTCTCCTGCCTTCAATCTTTCCCAGCATCAGGGTCTTTTCCAATGAGTCGGCTCTGTTCCTCCTTAAACATGGAGAGTGAGCTCTATAGTCATGGCTGAAGTCAAATAAAGTGGCGATGGAGGCCCCTCCCCAGCTGGCTGGATTCTGCATTTTCTGTCTGGTAACCGGACCCTGCTGTCCCCTGCCTGCAACCTACTCTGCGGCACTGGGGACTAGACAGAGGGCACACGCCTCTGACACGCCCCTTGGCTGCCATTCTCAGGCTGTGGATTTTACAGGTGTCTTGGCCCAGGCAGCTCACACAGTGTGGGTGACTGTCTCATGGCTCTGAAGGCTGGGATTCTGCAATCGGGTGCCAGCATGGTCAGGTTCTGGTGACGCTTTCTTACTGCTGTGCAGATGGCCACTTTCCCACCGCGCTGTGGTGGAAGAGCCAGGATGAGCTCTCTACTGTCACCCCATCGCGGGGCCCTGCTTCACCCTGAGCCAGGGGGTCGGGGCCTGCATCTGGTCTGGAGGCACAGTCAGCCTTTAGCAGCAGGTTTGGTTATTCTCGTCTAAAAGTAGAAGAGTATCCAGAACTCAGGGTCTCAGGCCAGAAGGAAGGGTGGTCTGGCGGTTGGTGACCTGAATGCACTTCTCCTGCCTTCAGGACCACAGGGGACCCACTCGCTGACCCAGCTCTGGTTACAATGTGTGGGCTTTCCTCCAGAACTGACCATGTGGCTAGACAAGGATTCAGGAGAGGACCCAGGTTTGGGGGACACCAGGGGGAGCAAGATGAGGCCCTGCCCCCTGCTAGGTGAGCGCTGGGGGATGCTGACCACAGCAGGATGCTGTTCCTACTGACCGTCTGGGATGATGGTCCTGGGATGTCTTGTCGCAACCTCAGGATCATCAGAGGAGTCTGGGGACACACATGTCTGTTTCTCAGAACAGGAGGACTCATGGAAGCCCATGTGGCCAGCTCAGAGCCGCTGGACTCGGATCCCTGCCCAGCACCAATGTCTAAGTGCATGCATGCTCAGTTGTATCCGACTCTGCAACCCCATGGACTATCCCACTAGGCTTCTTTGTCCATTGGATTCTCCAGGCAAGAATACTGGAATGAGTAGCCATTTCCTCCTCCAGAGGATCTTCCCGACCCAGGGATCAAACATGTGTCTCCCGAATCTCCTGCATTGCATGCAGAGCCTTTGCTGCTTGAACAAGACTGCTTAGTAAAAAATCTACAACTCCAGGCCCCTGTCTTGGAGGCAGGGTACTTGTGAGCTTTACTATTTAGTTGAACCCAGTGAAAGTGCCAGTATGTAGCCAGTTGTTGACCTTCAAAAGTACAAGTTTTATATTCATCCTGGAACATTAAATTTCAGAACACACCCTGGGCTGATGGTGATCCTCCACACTGTGGCTGATGAGATGTCAGCACGTTAGAGCTGAAGGCCAGAACCCCTTCCTGGAGCCCATGGACAGGCTACATGTGAACATCACAGAGCCCAGCCTGTCACAGACCTGGAGGAGTCCCCAGGCCTCTGCCTCTCTGCTCCTGTCTGCTGTCTGATCTGCAGATTCTCCCGGCCAGAAGAGCCAAGCCCTCACCCTCTGTGGCCCCTGGCTCTGTCCCCTGCCCGTGGACTGACCACAGTCCCCCTCCCAGACAGCCCTCCTGGTCTGCACCTCCCGCCTGCTGAGGCACTTGCCATGGTGTCCATGCCGTCTAGGCGTACGTGCCCTGTGGACCTGGGGCCAGGCCACGTTCAGAAGGAGCAGACCTTTGGGGAGTGGGAAGTCAGACCACTGAACTGGTTTCTGTGGGGGAATTTAGGATACAGGACACCTCAAGTGGTCCACAGCACACAGAGCCAAAACTCAAAGCTTAGTTTTAGAATATATACAATATCATTAATTAATAAAATAGAGAAACATGGGACCTGAGAGCCTGGAGGAGGCCATGCGCCCCAGGACAGTCCAGGTACAGGGGGTAGTCCTGGGGCACCGAACTGCCGAGTCGCCACACAGCTCTGGAGGCCCCCATCCACCTCACTCCTCTAGATGCCCCCAAAGCCTGAGTTCACCTGATGTGACTGAGCAAGACAGGGATGTAGTGGGTCAGGGGTTCACCCAGGACACAGCTGCCAGAAGAGACTCTAGGACAGAAAGGGGGTGAGGCTCCCCTCAAGTGAGGCTGGAGGTGTGCCCACCCTCTGCCCTGGCCTTCCCAGCTTCCATTCCCTGCAGTACAGGCCCATGTGCAGCTTGGAGCTGGAGGAGCTGGCCGCCCAGCTGCCCTCTTGTCCCTGTGAGCTTGGCCAGCCCCTGACTCATCCCAGTATTGCTGGATATACCAGGAGTAGCCAGTAAGCTCTGGCCTTGGGAACGTCCTCACCCCCTTTGTCCTAGAGTCTCTTCTGGCAGCTGTGTCCTGGGTGAACCCCTGACCCACTACATCCCTGTCTTGCTCAGTCACATCAGGTGAACTCAGGCTTTGGGGGCATCTAGAGGAGTGAGGTGGATGGGGNCCCCCTTTGTCCTAGAGTCTCTTCTGGCAGCTGTGTCCTGGGTGAACCCCTGACCCACTACATCCCTGTCTTGCTCAGTCACATCAGGTGAACTCAGGCTTTGGGGGCATCTAGAGGAGTGAGGTGGATGGGGTCTCGTGTGCACATGATGAAAATAGATTCAAAGATCCCTGGTGTTTCAAGAGCTGCAACCCTGGAAGTCTGTGCCCCTTGCTGGAAGCCTGGGAGGGAGATGTGGGGAGGGGGCAATGCAGCCAACCCCAAGATGCTGACATTGTGTGGGGTGGGGGTCCTACCCCCACCAGCCACTGGGCTGTGGGGCTGCCGAGGACCTGTCTAGAATCTAGGACCAGCCCAGCCTGCACTTGGAGTAGGAGAAGCCAGCACTGGGACTTCCCTGGTCCAGTGTTTAAGACTGCGCTTCTACTGCAGGGAGCTCAGGTTCCATCACCAGTAGGGAAACTAAGATCCTGCATGCTGTGCTGTGCACCCAGCAAGTGGAAAAAAAATTTTGTAATAGGAGAAGCCAGCAGGGCACCTGGGGACCCACGGCCACTGCCCTGCAGCCTGAGCTAGCACATCAGGGCTGTGCTTGGCCCTGCTGCCTGTCCCTCGGCAACCCCACACTCAGGCCCCTTTCCTGGGCTCCTGGCTGCAGCCTCCTCCGCCCTCCACACCAGGCTCACTCCTGCCCCAAGCCCCCGCCAGCCCTGGTTCACTTGAATGTTCCTTCCTCATCCTCGGTTGGGGGTGGGGGGTGCTGTCGAGATCACCCACAACTGCTCCCACTGGTCTCAAGCCTTCCCTGGCTATCCTGGGAGTGAGCTGTCCCAAGAGTGAGCCANTGGGCACAGGTGGCCATCTAGGCTGGCCTGGCCACCACCCTGGGTGTGTGTGATATGCCAGCTGTTGCAACACCAATGTTATCACACCAGAGGAGCCTGTGAGTCACTGCCTTAGAGCAGGTTGGATCCAAATCCTCCAGAACAAAGGTCTTTTGTCCCCGTGCCCCCACCCTCCCATCCCCCCATACATTGTGGGTGCAATCAGATGCACCCTCAGATGCCCCCAGCTCCAATACCATGGGCGCTATCTGACACACCCTCAGATGCACCAAGGGGCAGGCATGCTGATCGAGGTGGTGGGCATAGACATGGACATGGGTCAAGGGGGAGGGTGTGCCCAGTAGCCAGCCAGGTGGGTTCCCCAGCCTATCTTGACCCAGCTCCAGGGGCTGAACTGGGGGAGACCCCAGGCTCCTGTATCAGCTCCTGGATCAGTCAGGTCAAGACTGAGCACCTCCAGGACCTAGGGCAGGGTTGGAGTGGCCTGAACGTGGAGCCCAGAAGGCACCTGGCCAAGCCCAGTCAGTGAACACAGCCTCTCAGCACCCACTGAGCGAGGGCCCAGGGGCACAGCCAGGTCCCAGGTCAGACCACTGAGTGCCGGCTTGGGGCCTCAGATGAGAAAAGGCTCCCTACAGCCCCTGAAGAGCTTCTGCCCCAGGTTGGAGGTCTACAACCCCTCTCCCTTTACCCAGAGTCCCTGTTCATCCAGGGAGTCCAGCTTCAGGTTCCAGGAAACTGATCCCTCCCCACCCGGGATCAATGATGGTATGGTCACCAGCCCAAGTGTCAGAACAACAGCCTCCAGAGCTGGAAAATGCCAGTAGTTCTCCCAGTGCCAAGAACCCTGACTGTACTGATGACCTGAGCCCAGGGACTGCCTGGCCAGGGGCTCAGGCCACCGGCACCTGGATACCAACGCTGCATTCACCCCTGGGGGCCCAGTGATTCCAGCTCAGGCAAGAAAGCCTAAGCCCCAGGGCAGAGATGAAGGACACACAGAGATCCCCAGACACACCACACAGACAGCAGGGACCTTGGGTGGAGATGGGGGACACACAGAGACCCCCAGACACACCACACAGACACCAGGGACTTTGGCAGGGCTCCACTTGGACCAGAGTCACCGTCATGATCAGCACTGGGACATTTGGGGTCAACCTGGGAGGCTAAGGTACACACAGGCCAGGAGGAAGTTCAGGGCCCCCCAGAGGACACATCCACCCAGGCCCCAAGAAGCTCCCCCACACCCTCAGGGCACCCTGGATCCTTGGCTGGGGTCACAGGAGTCAGTGGTCCAATCTGGCTGAGGACAGGAGCCTTGGTCAAGAGGGGCAGTTCAAGAGGCCCTTGGAACAGGCCCCGCTCCCAGCCCAGGCCCAACCTGAGGGGAAGATGTCATACCCACGGTGGGCCCCTGGCCACAAAGAGCCCCAAAGGGCCAGTGTGTCCTGGCTGCACCCTAAGGGCCACACCCTCCCTGGAGCCCTGGCCTGGGCAGCTGGGCAGCTCTTGGACAGGCCCCACCCCTATCCTGGCCCATCTGCAGCCCCCAGAGGGGACCGTGAGGGTGGGCCTGGAACACCTAGCCTGCCCACCACTGTCCTCCCCAGTTCCTGCCACAACTATTCCCAGCCCCCAAGAGAACTTGAATCTTTACTAAGCCAGAGGCCCATTTCCTGTCTGCACTCCAGCCAGACAACAGCAGAGGGTGCTGGGAGCAGGCTCTGACCCGACTGGGAGACATACTGGCCCCCAGAACCTCAGGGACAGTCTCAGCCTGAGGGCCAGGAGGGATGGTCAAGAGAAGCTGGCTACAGCCCCAGGCCCAGGGCTCAGGGAGTGTCCTCCATCCCAGAAGCCTGGCAAGGCCAGTCCCCAGCCCCGGCTGCAGGCAGATCAGCAGAGATTGAGGGCAGTGAGCCCTAGAAAGGCCAGCAAGGTTAGCCCAGCACCTCCTGCAGCTCCAGATCAGGGCTCGATCAGGGCTCCAGCTGAGGCTTCCCAGTGCAGTGCTGGCCATCCCAAAGCTCAGCTTGGAAACCACAGTCTGGGCCAGAAACGAGCCCTGTCCCCCGGCCCACCACCCCAGACCCCAGACCCCAGTGAGCACCCTACCCTGAGCAACAACAGCTCCTGCAACCTACCTGAGGAGTCCCTGTTCAGGCCAGGTGAGTGTGACCCAAAGGGCCCAGGGTCCAGGGTCTTGCAAACCCCTTCAAGGCTCAGAGACTTAGCAAACACCCCAGTTTGGGTCTGGCTCCAGGAGATGGCAGAGCTGAGACAAGATGATGCACCTGGGTCCAGGGTGGAGTCTCATGGGGGCTTTACCCTGAACTGGCCCCCTATCTGCACTGGGGGGTCAGCCTACGTCCTTAAGTGCCAGTGAGGGCCTGAACCCCCTGCCTCCGCATTCAGGGGCCTAGACCCACCTATAACAGTCACTGCTGCCCACACCAGCCCCCCATTTCTTTGCTCCTGCACCCCCAGCTCCATGCTGGGGGCTCAGTTGGAGACCGCACATTCCGGGGGAATTACAGCTAAGTGGTTAATGATCTCCCATTAGGGGCAGAAGCCGGGAGGAAGGCGAGACAGACCGGGAGGCGGTGGAGTCAGGCGCCAGCCCTGGCCACCAGCCCAAGGCAGCCCGGGCAGCTGGCTCATCTGTGCCGTCTCTCTTCTCTTCATCTCCTGTCTCCCACCTGTCACCCCAGCGGAGCCTAGGCCGACCCCTGTGGTCACAACTCCATGACAGGACCAAGTAAGGAGGCGATTCCTGCCCCCTCACAGGCCAGGTCGGGTGAGGGATCTGAGAGGCCTCCTGAGTCAGAGGCCCATCTTCTGTCTGCACTCCAACCAGATAACAGCGGAGGGTGCAGGGAGCAGGCTCCGACCCAACTGGGAGACATGCCGGCCCCCAGAACTTTAGGGACAGCCTCAGCCTCAGGGCCAGGCGGGATGGTCAAGGGCAGCTTGGTGCCAAAGGACTATCAGCAGAGCCCTGGGAACCGGAGGAGTCTGGCCGTGCGTCCTGCCCGCACAGCCTCAGTGTCCCCCGTACACAGGCAGCAACACTGACTGTACTTGCAGCCAAGCCGGACTCCAGACGGATGGCAGCCCCAGGAAGCCCGGGCTCCGGAGCCCACACAGGCCCTCAGCGATGTGGAGCAGTGGCCCTGGCCTCCCCCCTTCTCCTCCCCCGCCCAGCAGAGGGACCCCAGCTTGGCACTCACGCATCCCCCTTGCAGGGGTGGATACGCCCGCTTCAGATCATGCCGCCATGAGGCCGAGAACCACCCCCAGACCCTTGGCTCCTGTTGCCACTGGGTGG
This sequence comes from Neotragus pygmaeus, assembly GCA_006410875.1. Lineage (NCBI taxonomy): Eukaryota > Metazoa > Chordata > Mammalia > Artiodactyla > Bovidae > Neotragus > Neotragus pygmaeus. Next base: position 1,612,408 of record SJYV01056284.1, on the reverse strand, counting down.
GAGGCAGGGGGACAGGTCAGAGGCCAAGCCCGTGGCTGCAGGGACTGGCGCCTGCCCGGCACCAGAGCTTTCCTGCCTCATTACCCAGCGGGCTGCAGGAGGATCGGGGGAGCAGCTGGTAACCTGCCTGCTATCCCCCCACCCCCAACCCCTGCCCCTGAGCCCCTACTCTTCCCTGCAGCCTTGGAAATGGGTCTCTGGGCCCCACTACTGCAGAGCTGAGCGCCCCCCTCACCCTCACCCTCCAGGCTTATACAGAAGGGTCACGTGGGGCCACCCGCTGGGGGCCCAGGGCCCAAGCAGAGATGGTATCTCGGCAGCTCTGTAGAGGCCTGAACAATTCACTACAATTTACATTCTTCAGTCTGAGTTTGCTGGGGCCGTGAGGGGTGGGGGCCAGACTTCAGGGTGGCAGCCGCCAAGAAAGTGGTGAGAAGTCAGCTCCCTTAGGGAATCAGGGGATTTGAGGACCCTGGGGTTCATACGGGGGGCTGGCGGCCCTGTTCACCCACAGGCCCAGGCTCCCCTGGGGCACCTTGCCTCGCCCTGCATGCCCCAACATGTACCATCCTGCACCCCAACCTCGAATCCTCCATGGCCCTCGAATGTCCACAGACTGCTGCCCTCTGAGGTGGGACTGGCCCCGGCTGGCTGAGGGGCAGCCCCAGGTCATGGGCAGGGCCAAGTGGTGGCTTGAATGGACAACTGTCCTTGTCCTCAGAGTAAAGTGAAAGTGAAATCGCTTAGTCGTGTCTGACTCTTTGCGACCCCATGGACTGTAACCTATCAGGCTCCTCTGTCCATGGGATTTTCCAGGCAATAGTACTGGAGTGGATTGCCATTTCCTTCTCCAGCAGATCTTCCCGACCCAGGGATCGAACCCAAGTCTCCCGCATTGTAGACAGACACTTTACCGTCTGAGCCACCAGGGAACGTGGCCCTTAACAGAAGCAGGGGCAGTGGGGGCCACACCCACGCTGCTAGGGTGATTAGCCAGAGCCTCCACCTCCCCGGCCAAGCCCTCACCCATACCCATGGCCACTCTGCCCCCTCTCCCCTGCCTCTTCCCCATGATGTCCCAGTGACCAGGCAACGGTGGGGGCTGGGGGACCTTTATTTATTGCTATGATCACAGGTCTACCAGCAGGCAGAGGGGTGGGGGCGGCAGGATGACTTCTCTGAGGCCCTGTCCATCCTTCACGGGCCCAGGAGCAAGCCGGAGAAGCTGGAGCTGCTCTGCACAGTGAGGGCTGCCCCAGAGCCATTGTCCACGAAAACAGAGGTGTACTGTCCAGCCTGCAGACACCCACAGTGGATGTCACCACCCATGCCCAGCCGCCCTCCGGTCGACACCCAGCCCACCAGGTGGCCCCTCCCCAGGCCTCGCAGTGCTCAGGCTGAGGCTTAGAGGTCCAGGACCCCACAGCCCGTGGTCCTCTGACCCCTGCCCCAGTGGCCCCGCCTCACCTGCAGCTGCAGCAGCCCCTGCACGTGCATCGAGAAGACATTGCCACTGCTCTCCAGGCTGGAGATGGCCTCCAGGGACCTGAATGTGGGGTCCAGGGATGAGGGGCCAGGGCACAGTGGCCATGGGGGGAACACCCCTGTCGGTGCCCAGAGACCTGCATGCTCCCGCCTCAGGGCTCACCACGGTACTTTGTGTTCAGGGCAGCCTCCCTCTGTGGGCAAGGCAGTAGGTGGTCCCCTGCCCCTCAGGACACCCCAGCGACCCCCGGGGGGCCCACTCACATGTAGCGATGGCACAGGGACTCAATGCAGACCAGCATCCGCACTGTGTCCCGGGCCCTTGGCCGGACCCTGCCCTGCAGCTCTCTGGGATCTGGGGAGACAGGCCGGGTCTGCAGTGCCCACAGGGAGGACGGGGCAGAGGGTAGGGGGCTGGGGGCCTTCGGGGCACACTGTGGGCTGGGGAGGGTGGGCATGAGGGCTGTCCAGTCCCCAGTGGGTGCAGGGTTGAGGCAGGAGGTGTCCTTGCAATGGGATTGAGGCCTAAGGTCTGTGACATTGGGGCCCACCTGTAGGGCCAGCCCCTCCGCTCACCCACATGCAGGCTGGCGGAAAACTGGAAGATGGCAGTCACTGGGGCTGTGAACCGACCGGAGGCCAGGCTCAGACCAGAGCCCCGCAGGAAGGCACCCTGGGCCGCAGGCTGGAGTGGGACAGCAGAGGGACGCAGCTGCAGTCTGGAGCCTCACCTCCCACACCCAGCCTGGGGCAGGGGGTGCCTGCAACCAACAGCCTTCAGCTCAAGCAGACCCCAGGTGGGCAGGACAGAAGAGTGACCCATGCATCTGTCCCCACCAGGACTCTGGGCCCCAAGAAACCCCACAAGGGAAGGCATCTCTGCCCCGGCTTCCTCGCACCCTACCCCGAGCCTCAGCGCTGTGTGGAGGCCCAGGTTTGCCCCGGGGCCACTGTGGCCTGCTCTCCTGTGGGGCCCGCCCGCCACACCCACTCACGGCCTGGAAGCCCTGCAGTTCCACCAGCGTCTTCTTGTCCACCAGCACCGGGCCCCTCAGCCGACAGTGGAAGGCCTCGGCCACCAGCTGTCTGCCTATCCCCTCAGGCAGCACAGGGCCCAGCAGCCCCAAGGACCGATGCTCGGTGGCCTCTGTGGGGACAACGGTGCAGGTGTGGCTCGCGGCAGCATGGGGCTCTCTCCCACACCCAGGAGGAGAGGGCGTGGAGGGGGCCTACCCTTCAGCATGTCCTGGAACTCCCGCAGTGCAGACTCCTGGGGGGCCTCCACAACAGGGTGGCCGGGGGGGCCAGAGAGGCCTCGCTGGGGGAGGCAGGAGAAAATGAGGCTCCCAAGGGGGCACTCATAGCCACCCCGACCTGGGCTCGGATCCTGGGGCTCACCGATTTCTTGTCCTGGCCTCGGCACCGCTTCTTTGAGGGCCCATGATCAGGGCGCCGGACAAAGTTCAGCCATGTCACATGGGCATCTGTGAACTCAGGCCCTGAGGCCTCGGGCAGCTAAAGGGTCAGAGGACAAGGCTGTACACTGACCACCAGGCCCTGCTAGGTCCTGCCCACTACCCCTGGAGAACAACAGGAATCTTAGGGCCCAGGCTTCTGGGGTAGGACTCAGTGGAGACACAGGAAATATGGAAACGGGGCACCACAGGGCTCCCCTGGGGCTCAGGCTGGGGACCCATGTCCAGAAGCCTGCAGTCTGCTGCTGTGTTGGGACCCGCATGGCCCCTCCTGTGCCCAGGCAGACGGGCACGGCCGTGTGCACATGGAGCCAGCTCTGCCTGTCCCAACAGAGGTTCAGCCTGGCTGAGGCAGGCAATGGTGGACAGGAGTGTCTTCCAGAGTCGTGCGAAGCTGGGGAGAGTGGGCGCTGGGTGTGCAAGCTGGCGGCCCAGGATCAGACCCTCCAGACATTTCTTGTACACCCCATTTCTGCACCAGGGCAGTGGGAGGGATAGGAGCACAGCCAGCCCCAAAGTCAGGGCTGAGTGAGGGGGTGCGAACTGGGCGTTGGTCCCTCTCTGTATCCAGGTCTCACATGGAAGGTCCACAAAGTGACCAGGAGCGCAACAGACACTGGTCCGGCGAGGGAGAGCTACTGCCATGAGGCCAGTGGAGCCCCACCATTCCTGAAGAGCCAGCTGTCCAGGCAGACAGGCCAAGGGGTCCTGACCAGGTGTAGGGAGCTGGGAGGGCCAGGGTTTCTCCCTTCTGCAGTCCGCCTGTTCCTCCAGTCACCATAGACCTGAGCCATGGTGGGCAACCCGGGGGACAGGTGGAGCAGGAGCCCACTCTCAGCAGGAAGAGAGGGTCTCCTGATGCCTGCAGAGGGCTGTCCTGGGGTGGGGGTGCCATGGTCAGGAACAGCCCTTGTCTGCCCCCAGACTGCCTTGCCATGGCTCCGGAGGGGCAGCCCAGGCAGGTGGGGCAAGGCAGAGCAGGAACTGCCCCCAAGGATCCTCCTCCGAGCAGCTTTCCTAGAGCTTGCTGGCAGCCCACTCCCCTGGCAGCAGGGCCAGAGTACTTGCTCTCCTCAGCCTGCCCAGCTGGAATATGGGGCCTTAGGCTCCAATGGGGCGCGTAGGCTGAAAGCAGCCGGGCTGGCCGCCATAGAGACGCCCGCGGGAGGCGAAGGCCAGGATCAAAGGCTCAAGGGCTGGCAGGGGGCCTGGCCCAGCAACCGCTGCTTCACTTCAAGTCCAACAGCCACCAGGCCCTTGCTGATGGGGTTAGCTCTGAGACCCCCTCAGGGAGCCCCAGCCCAAGAGGGTGGAGACTGAAGGCTGAAGCAGGTATGAGAGGCTCTTAGAGGGGATGCCAGGGGGTAGGCTAGAGCCAGGGGCCTCCCAGGACCTGGTCTCCCTCCCCATGCCAGAGGCCGTAAGGGGTGCTGGCTACTCAGCAGTGGGTCAGGGCAGGGTTAGCCTTGGCCACCCCAGAAGCCACAGTTGGCGCACCAGATTCCACCAGGGGGTCTGCGCCAGCTGCCCAAAGAACCTCCCCAGTTTGTAGTCTCACCTCAGGGCAGCAGGTTACTCAGGGCATGACAGTCCTTAGGCTTCAGTGGGTTCAATGTAGCCCCCACAGAAGCCCCTCCACGCCCCACGCCCTCCCCAGGCCCAGAGAGGGTCCCCTGATCCACACTGTTATGGTTCCTGCCCGAAGTCCCACCCGACTCTGACAGGGGAGGCAGGCTGGAGGATGGCCCACGTGGGCCCGTAACAGATCATGCATACCTTGGGGAAGCCCAGGAGCCCCTCGCTGCCCAGTGTGGTGGCGCTGGGGGCTATGGGGCGCTGGCTGGACTGCCGAGGCCTCTTGGGCTCCCGCCGGGCCCCGTTGCCCCCGAGGAACGCGAGTTGTGGCCAGAGGAGGACTGTGGCGGCCACCCAGGCCCAGCGCATGTTGGCTGCCAGCTGCCGGGTCTGGAGCCTGCAGCAGGTCAATGCTGTTCAGCCCAGGCAACCAGAGGCACTCAGAGTCTGAGCGTGGGGGCGCAGCCCCGAGGGACGCCTGACTGCCACTGGTGCATGTCTGCACAGGACGAGCTGGGCTAGTGAGGGAAGCGCCCCCGACCCTGCAGACTCCCTTGTGAGTGGTTGCCCGCCCACGCTCCCCTCCTCCTCAAGGATGGCTGGCTCCAAGGGGGCGGGCTCACAAGGGAAGAACCTCAGCCTCCCAGGCTTCAGGGCCTGCCAGGGGGCGTGGATGGGGGCGGAACCCCACCGACAGACCACCCATCTCCCACACAGCTGCTGCCCAAGGGGAGAGGTTGTGCACTCCCCACCCCAGCCACTTCAGGGTGGGGCCCAGGAACCCCAGGCGGGGACACACTCCGTCGGGGTTCACAGCCCCTTCCTATGACCTCACAGCCTGTCCCTCTGGCCCTGCTGCCCCAGGTCGTGGCCCTGCTCCTGGGATGGCTCCCAGCTGGTCCCAGCTTAGGTAACCCTGGGGGTTCCTCCACCAGGGACCAGTGGGGCTAGCAGGCAAGAGATTGGTCAACCTCTAAGCAAAGGCATAGCACACATCTGCCCCTCCTCTTGGGACTGCCCAACCCTCACTGAGGGGTTGCTTCACCCAGCTGTGCCCTGTGGGCCCTCCAGTCTCCAGGCCTATCCCCCCACTGGAGGTCAGCGGAAAGCTGAGCCCCCAGTGGCTGTGCCCTGCCAGATGAGCCACTCTGGCAATGGACAGCAAGTGACAGTGGCCAGGTCCCCAGGGAGAGCTGGGGTCCCTCCTTACCTTCCTGAGCTGCAGGCAGCATGAAGTTGTGGCCAAGTGTTGTCGACAAGGCCCTGATGGGGCTCAACATCTAAGCCAGGACCATCCCCCTTCACCAGCTGCCCCTTGGCTAATGCCGCCTGGGGCTAAGTGTGGCCATAGCTGTGGCTGATCTGCTGCTTGCAACCCAGACTTGAAAAGGGTAGGGTTCCCTGTCCCAGGGGCAGCATGGAAGACCCCTCCAGACCACGCCCCCCCTCCCCCGCCCACTGGCAGAAGTCCAGCACGAACAATGTGGGCAGGAGACAGCCAGCTCTGGGCCACATGCAGGGTTGGCAGCTTCAGGCAGAACCACCTCAGAGACAAGCTGGGTGGGGACGATGTGAGGAGTGTCTGCCCAAGGACGCTTGTCCCGCTCCTTACTCAGGTAGAGGTGGTCACCTCCCAAGACAACAGCAGCCAGTCTCAGTGAATCCTGAGCTCGCCAGTGGGGCCTCAGCTCTCTCAAGTGTCCAGCTGGCGAGCCCGGTCTCAAGGAAGTCACGCCACAGAAGCCCCTCTGCACGTGCCCAGTTAAAGCCTCCACATGCCCTTGGCCAACAACCAGCAGGAAGGGATTGCCAGACTCCTCCGCTCCAGGCCGAGCACCTGTGTCCTGCTGGGCCGGAACATGTGGATGTGCCAGCTGTGGCAGCCTCTGGCAGTCCCCATGGGTCCCAGCCCTCCTGGCTGATTGAGGCCAGACCAAAGGGAGCCTGCTCTTGAGCTGTCCACACCTCCTGGCCACAGCCACCAACTGCCCCCTGGAAGAGGCTCAGGTCAGCTGACCTTGACCCGACAGTGGACACCCCAACTCCACACAGGACAGGACCTTGGGAGCCCCCATTACAGCCCCCATCGGGTTGCCCACCCACTGCCCAGGGGAGGTGTCCCACCCTCTCAAACCAATCAGAGGACAAAGTCATCTTTTATTCAGGGTCACATCAGACAGCAAGCTGCCATGGGCGCTGGGGAGTCTCTGTACAGCACGGACCTGCTCCCACCATTGGCTGAGGGATTTTGAAAGTTAAGATTTCATACACAGAAAAAATGCATCTGCTAAAACGTTCTGCCTCCCGAGGCCCTCAGGCAACATGGCACACCTGGAAGGGGTAAAGACCTCCACAGAAACACCCTCGTGCTGGCAGTAGATGGAGGAAGGCCCGAGCCACACATGCCAGCGGCCAGGCCCTGCAGTGAGCACAGGCTACAGGTCCACTGTTGGTCACAGGACACCCAGCTCCTCGGCACACGCAGCAGCTCTGGCCCCACAGGCCACCTCAGCACTGGGTGGAGATGGACTTGTGGTTCAGACACCAAGAGCACAAAATTTAGAAACAAAGACAAAAGGATTTTTTTCACAGGAGTGGGTCAAATACACAGAAGTGGTAAATCAAAAAGCAATTTTAAGTTGATCAAAAAACCAAGAACACTGAAGATGCATCAACGCTTGTCTGCACGCAGTGAAGTCACCACCCGGTGTCTGGTAGCCCCCAGGCACAGCACCTTCCAAACACTAAACACTGTGCAGGCGACATCATTAAGCAGAGACACAGAGGAGGAAGACATTGGCGATCCAGGGAGTCACAGATCCCAAGCCTGAGAGGGCGCCCACCAGCCCTGCCCCTGAACCCAGCCGTCCATCCCTCCTTCCCAGGCAGCCAGCCTCTAGGAACCAGACACGGATCTGCTGTGGAAGGATCTTTGGGAGCCTGTCTCCAGGGCAAACAAAGCTCTGGACCACAAATGCTGACCCTGTGGAGCAGGTGGGACCCAGGGAGCCGCTGAGGGTCTCCTCCTGCCACCAGCGCAGCACAGGGAAGGCTGCAGGTGTGAAGGGAAGCGGGCAGTGTGACCAGGCAAGACACACAGCTCAGCCTCAGTGAGAAAGCAGATTTTCAATTTCAGCACAAGAGCCCATGTGCTCCCCCAAGAGAAATCTGCTAGTTTCTAGTGAACAAAAGCATGTCTTAAAACACTAAGGCCAGACAGAGCCCACACCCCGGACCCACCCTTGGCCACCTGCCAGGCCCTGGCCCTGCCTGCCGGGTCAGAGTTCTGCACTAAGAACACACGCAGAGTGTTGGATAGGCATCGAGTTTTATATTTTCAAGTGACCAAATCTAATAAAATGAAAAACAGGTTACTAAAACAGGTCCAAAAGACAATATGGGAGATAAGCTATAAAACCAAAGCGTGAGGCCTCCTCGTGGACATGGAGCCCCTCAGCCCCCGCCAGATCCCAGGGTGAGCAGGGGGCTGGGGATTTCACGTTTCCTCCAAATCCA